>JAJFZO010000579.1:3015000-3564123 GCA_021397835.1 Moringa oleifera
ATTGCCTACCAGTCACTTTCTTTCCCTCTTTATAAGTGGGTGCTCTTGAGATGCTTAATAATACCTTAGGATGCATTTTAATTAATAATTTAATATGACCCATAAGGTTGCAAGAACTATATTGTAAAAATAATATTCTAAATTTATGTTTATTCTAATTGAAAAGTAAAAATAAGAGCCAAATATAACATGATGTGTTGAATTCATGAACCTGGAAACTGGGATGATGGTATTAGGTTATGCCCTGTGATGACACACCATCTGTACCTATTAAATCTTGCCAACGTTAGGCAAGAATATTCCTCTTCTTCAGTCTTTTTCAGTAAATGATAGAAAATAGTGTTTTGTATTGAAAGATATTGTGCTTAAATTGTGGTTCATCAATTGCGGATATATACAGATTTCTTAAATATATTGCTTGGTCTTTCCGAAAGTTATTTTGCAGGTAAGCTAGGTAAAGGAACAAAAGCTTAAAGCTTTATAAAGCTTCTCCCCCTCGCCGCGTATGGAGTGGAGGCATGTCCTTGTCCTTCCATTTCCCATTGTCACACAGAATCTGCTTATCATTAACCCTTGCATGCACATCAAGCTTAATAAGTCAAAAATATTCCCTCGCTCAGCTTTGAAATATTAAGTTGTGGTTCATCCTTCATGATATTATTCACCATTGAGTACTCGAATCATTTCTCTTTCAATAACCAGAAACTTTGGACCATATTAACGATTCTGCGGTGAAGGATCAAAAGATAGGTTTCACAGAGCACCAATCAATTAATATTTACTTTTCCTTTCTTTTCCTTTTTGGTTCTTACAGTCTTCATGTCATTATACAAAAGATTGGTAAATAGTTCATTAACTGAATGAAGAAATTAACCATTAAAAAAGGTCGGTAGAGAATATTTCAGTTGAGATTAGCTTTAAGGGGACGGTGGGAGAAGATAACATAGAATTCATTTCTATTTAAGCTGTTAAAACAATGTCTATCAACTAATCTAAAGCCATGCAAGTTTAGTAACCTAAGCAAATGGCGAAACTTCATGTAATGGTCTGATTGTGATGCAGATGGAACACATGTAAATGGTATTAAAAAAATAGTTTTTAACTGCAAAAATATTAGTCTAAAAGCAGAAATTCCATCTTTAAATAGAACAAAGATGAATTATTGACAAAATAAATTGCTGATCGTTAAAAAAAATTAATAATGAATATTCAGTATCGTTGCTAAATAGAGATAGAGTAGCAATAAAAATTTTCATAGTGAATCATTTTTAAGTTTTTTTACAAAAAAAAAAAATTATATCCCTAAGATTAGGGATGGAATAAAGATTAAAGGTGAGCAAAAAGTCAAAATAAAACAAATCGAATTAAACTGTTATTTTTAGATCACTTTCTTTTATTTTTTAAATCTTTGATTCACTTATTGGGTTAAAAATTTTAACCCGAACTATTAATCAGGTAGGTTGAAGTTAAATATTAAAAAGTTAATTAAAATCAAATCGAACCTTATATTTGTGGGATTATTAAATTTTGTAAGTGAGCTCACCGAATTATATATTATGCTGTGAACCCTATCTGATAGTACATAGGTATAAAAGCAAGTACATAACTCTAATCTTAATTTTTTGCTTTTTTACTTCTTTTTAGAAAATTTCTTCTTTCATTTTGTTTCTTGTTACTTTCAATCAACAACCAAGTTTTCTTCTCTCATTTCAAGTTCTTACTTTTTAATAAAATAATTAATTTTTGATGATTTTTATGTTAATAATAAAAAGTAAATATTTTTTATTTTTTGAATTCATACATATTATATTTTTCTTGACAATGACTTATTCATCATGAATCTTTAATCTTAAATTATTTATTTATCATAAGTTTTATACTTATATTATGACATATATTTTAAAATTTTCTTAATCTAATATAATTTTATTTTTAGTATGAAATAACCATTCTTTTAGTTTAATTAGTTATTATGAACTTGATTGCTATTAATTGAAACTTTCGATATATATATATATATATATATATATGTATATATAAAATATGTATTTAAATTTGCATTATATGTTAACATTACTAATAATTTTTTATATTAGTTACTTTTGATATTTACATTTTTTTTTTCACAAAGGCAATAATATATGATTTAGTAAGGACTTAATTTGGTTAAAATGTTCTGATGTAATTTAAAATTTATATTAAAATATTATTTTAATTTATTTTTATAGATTAAAATATAAAATTAATTTTGGTAAATGTTACAATTTTTTTTTTTGATGTTTACTTTATATTATCAATCAAACTTATACTCAAAAAAAAAAAAATCAAAATCTAATCTATTAATTTAGTTCAAATTGAACCTTGTTAAGAATTAGAGATCTTATACAACAAATTTTAACTTAAAATTTTTCATAAATGTAAAAAAATATTAAAAATATCATAAAAAATTAAATTTTTTTTAGTACTAAAAATATATATTTTAAAATTTATGCTGTCAAAAATTTAAAAAATTCATAAAAATAAATAATAAAAATTATTTAAATTTGAGGAATGAATTCAAAATGGAGTGAAGAGTTCATTTTGAGTCAATTTTTAAATATTTTAATAATAAAAATATTTTTAATTTTTTATATGTATTTGAGTTAAGGTCTAATTTAAATCAAGTTGGTAAATTAGGATTCGGTTTATTACTTTTTAAATATAAAGGTTTGATTGATAATATATGGTAAATATTAAGGTTTTATGTAACCCTTGCTCAATTAATTTTATATGTGAATACCATTATTTAAGAAAAAGAATAACTGATTAAAACGAGCTAAACCAAACTGAACTGAAGTTTATTTAGCTCAGTTTGAGATTCTCAGTTTGATAATTTTCATTTAAAGTTAATTTCTTCAAAATCAATCAAAATCGATTCAGGTTTGAGTTACATTACAAACTAATTAGAACCAAATTATAATCACTTTTAGTAACGAGGGATGTTCTTGTTGTTATTTAAATTTTTTTAACAAAAAAAGTGATTGCTCAAACTATCACTAGTTAGTGATGGATTGTTACTCTATCGTGAATTTATGTAATTTTTTAAAATTTTATTTTTTAAATAAAATACTTAAAATAATAATATTATATATTATATTAATTTTAATATTGAAAATAATATTATATTATTTAATTAAAATTTTCAATTGATTTGTTCATTTGTATTATATTATTTAATGTTGTATTTATTAAATAATCCATAATTTAATAATTATTAGTAAACAAAAAAGTTGAAATTAAATATAATTAATATATATATATATATATATATATACAATTAAAAATAAAAGTGAGGATGTCACTCTAAGAATTGGGTGGAAGGTGACCGAAGAGATGAGTGAAAAGGTGAGCCTTTTCAAAAATAATGCCTCGATACTGTAGATAAGTCCATCTATCTCGGCCTTTTTTTACTTAAACGTCGACACTCTTGCTTCTTTTTTAGATGCTCTTACTTTAAAACACTCTTTCATAGTTTTCACTTTTTCATTTTATAACTTTAATTGAGAGTGCATATTTTCAATCGCTAAATTGTCGATAATAGATCGTTCATTACTAGAGTTACTGCTTGAATTATATGTCGGAGCCTAAGAGCCAGTCCCATACACTCAACGCTTCTTCTCTTGACCTAGTGTATCATAGTAGATTTTAGTGTAATCCAACTTAAAGGTCTCAAAAAATTCCTCTTGTGGTTGAGAAATAAAAGCAATATACTCCTATACAATCTTATAGGAAAAAAAAATTAGGTTAAACAATTTATTATCTAAATCAAGATAAACAAGAAATATATTTGAGACTATGTATTAATTTTTTTTTTTTAAAAAAAACAAACAAACAAACTTACATGCACTTGTTTAGAGTGCTTATGGATGAATTGGTTGAGGTTAGACTTCTTGGTATGAGTCCGTCTAAAAATGTTCTATAAGGCTTCTTGATATGACTTATTCTTACCCATTGCAATAGCTCACAGAATGTAATACGAGGTAAATTTCTACATAAAAACATGACAGTCATGGCTTTTCATATCGCATAGCTCATGGTTTCTCATGCCCACGCACCTAGCTATGTTTGATTCATATCAATCATGAAATCTAAAATTCTTCACCCATTTATATAATACTTTTCCACTCACCTTGTCAAATGTATAACAAGTCTTAAGGTATTTCTCAACTGCCACATTTCGCACCTACTCAAGACATGAGAAAAATGCCTTATAGTCTTCTTTTTACTTTGCATTATATTTGTCTTTTCCTCGGCATCCAAGACTATGTTGAACACATTAGTAAAGATGTTTTTCTCTATATGCATGATATCAAGATTGTGCCTAATTATATTAGTGCTCTAGTAAGGTAGATATCAAAATATGCTTCTTTTTCTCCAACCGCACATCTTATAAATTGGACCACTTATTTGATCATATCCGACTTCTGTTACCTTCATTAGTCCCGGTTGATCTATCTTATGCAATAATTTATATTCTTAATAAAAATAGCTACTTTTCTCATCGTTTTATTCTTAATTAAAGGATGAGGTTTTTCCCTTCTAAATTAATAATATTGAGGTAAGAACTTATGATGGTTATCAAATCATGACTGCTTATATCCATTTGGAAGATTAAATACATTTGAATCTTTAGTGTAGTAAAGACAAGTTAATTTTATTGTTGTGCTCCAAATAGACAATATCAAATAGGCAAGAAAATCATTAGTTGTCTACATAAGAGTAGCTCTCATTACAAAATTTTATTTGTAAGATGTAGCATATATTAGTACTGTTTGTAAGATACATCATATATTAATACTTCAACCTCGCACAACATTTGCAACTCTTCTCTTAAAGACCACAAAATCTAACTCATCTTTATGATTTTTCAAACTGAAAACAATCACGTATCGTTAAGAAAATTAACTCCTTATGCACATCCAAGTGGGTAAATTGTACAATGTGATTATGGCTGGTCATGAAGAATATTATTGTCTTGATTGACCAAATGATTGAAATTCATTGATGCTCAAACCTAATCTTATGTTTGTACATTCATAATTGATGGTTCTAATTAAAATATATCCAAGTGGAAGAGTCCGAGCAATGATGTATGATACCATTTTCAACCTCACCTTTTAATTTTATTTCATGTTCTTAGTTATGATATTTGATGCATGTAATCTTTGTTATCATGGACTAAGAGGAAAATAAAACGTCTTCTTATAAGAGATGTATTTTGTTACTTATGAGATCCTAGTTTCCGTCTCTTATAAACTAAAAAAGTGTAGAGATAATACATAGACAAATCTTGTTAAGCAAAACTTTCAACCTATAACATATACTTGACTGTAAGTCCAAAAAGTTTAAATGTATTCTTTCGTGTGTGCGTGTAAAAGGTAATTACTGGGACTATAATCGTAAAAAAAAACATTTAATTTCAAATATAATTCATATAAAAAAATCACATTCACCAAAATGTGTAAGAAATTAATCAAGACTTGTTTTTCTTTAAATTAATAATTATTGCATATCTAATAAATGCATTTTTTAATAATGAGAATGATCACAAAATTGAAAAGTCCTCTTTCAAGGCATATGACACAGAGAAATTCCATCGCTTATATGGATGGGCATGAAAGCTCGCCCCAGTGACATGACTTATAGATAATTTGGTTGGATCATAAATGCATGCTTAAGTTCATAACTCGACTTAAAAATTTATATAATGGTGAAGTTATAATAATGTAGAAAAAAATTCGTTCATTGATGAAAATACCTATAAATACAAATATCGGATAGGTAATCTACATATATGTGATGACCGATAAATATGATATAAATTTTTAAAAATAAATAATAGATTTGATATATATTTGAATAAAAAACAAAAGAATAAACTCAACCCGAAGTAGAAGAATAAACTTGATTTCTTACAAAACCATAATAATATTTTTTTTTCACTTCTTATACGTACATTTGAATTCATATTATTCAAGTGCTGAAAAAGTTTACAACTC
Source organism: Moringa oleifera (assembly GCA_021397835.1). Taxonomy (NCBI): domain Eukaryota; kingdom Viridiplantae; phylum Streptophyta; class Magnoliopsida; order Brassicales; family Moringaceae; genus Moringa; species Moringa oleifera. The sequence continues at coordinate 3,021,039 of JAJFZO010000579.1, forward strand.
ATGAGTTCCTTTGTCACTATCCAAAAATAATAATCTACAACTATCTTGGCAAGAGCTTGATTGTGTTATTAAATGGCAAAAACATAAAATTTTCTTTCTGAATTATACTTTCCAGTCGAAAGACTCTCTCTGAGTTTTCTCTGTTTGTGGGGCGGGGGGACTAACAAGGAATGACAAACTAGTTATCGGGCAGCTCAAAACAGCTGCTCTTACCCTCCATTTATGACAATCCTTTCTCTCGTCATAATTTATTAAGTTAATCATGATATTTATTGTATACTTGAGGGACATCTTTGCCACTGTAATAATGAAAGTAACACCTATGTATGCGTAACAGATTTCCTTGTAGTGTCATAAATCATCATCAACAGCTTCTTCCACTCGGTTTCAAAATCAGACAAAAGGATACAATCTTTTCTTGTGGTCTAGCTGAATATGATGCCATACGAACTTGTCAAATTACTGGGTCTCGACAAAAATATATTAATTCCTTGAAGCCTCAAGGAAACTGCCAGTGTTTTTGCGAGGAAACGCTTGTCTTCAGCACACTACGATTGAAATTGACAAAGCTGTTCTTATTGTTGTTGGTTTTTTTTTTTTTTTCTGGAAAAAGTGCTTAGCACTTGCTCGTATAAAGCCACTTTGTTGGTCACTACCCATATAGAATTCAAGAAAATAAAATTTTATACCACTTCATCAGAAGAAAAATCTAACGAAACAGACACCTGCACTTTAAAAATCAAAGAAGTAATTAATAGAACGAGAGGTTATGTTATCAATTATTGACAAAAAGGCGGTATTTGACTTGAAGAACAAGTGGAGCTCTTACAATGGTGGATCATTGATATTTTACTTACCCACAAGCCCTAATGCTTACTTTTAGTGCAGGCTGCGATAAACTATTAGAAACCCTAATGTAAATTAAGCTCCACTAACTTTGGTGATCACTTATAATACAAAGTTTTCTCCGTTAAAAGGAAATCAATGAGCATGTGGGTAGATAATTGTGTACTATCTTCAGTAAATCCTAAGGTCTAAATAGACGTCTCACATTGGTCAAGAGAGAGATGCTGTGTGTTCTCGTGCCTCTAATTAATTATTAATAATGAAGCCCTGAAGTTTTGTTGATTCATTCTGTCATAGAACATTAAGCCTGCAATCTATGGTGGCAGGCAGCTGGGAAACTAACCATGCAACTTCCTAATAGATTTTGGCTCGAAACATGTGGATAAGACCTCAAAATGTCAAGCACTAGTCCAAATTTTCTGCATATGACCACTAATTACTCGCCGGAGAATTCAAAATTTCAAAACATGCACACTTTGCTTTGTTAATTTGGTTGACTTTAATTGAATTCTTCGATTTGTGTAAACGTGATGAAACTAATTAGTGAACATGACAAAATTAGCCATACAACGGATATGCACTAAAGTTGACGACATGTAGAACATATACAATGGACTCCACAAATACAGAAATAGAAGCAGAAAAATGTATCAAACAGTTCGAAATAATGAACTTGACAAGATGGGCAAAATGGAAGAACATTCGTTTTGATTTATAATGTTTGGCTTTATCTTATTAAATTTTAAGCCGGGCATGATCATAACTCGTAATAAGCGTGCCAAACATAATGTCTTGGTGGCCATCTCATGTGCATTGTTCATCATCCATGTTTGGTACAAATCAACTCTTCATGAATATCCAACTCTCTTTAGTGGTTCAACTAAGAACAAACTAGTAGTTAAGAGACATGGATTGTGCCTTAGTCTTAGATTTTATCAATTTGCAGTTTTTCTTTGTCAATTATCATGAGTTAGATATATAAATTAAAATACTAATTTATTAGATAGAAAAATTTGATATTATTGCAATCTTCCTATCAATTATATATCATAAATTAAGTGTACATACGGCTTAGAAGACTTATTTTGTTGGATGGAAAAGCTTTATCTGAGATTCTTGAGAAGACACTCACGATATACACATTTCGTTGTCAACAAGTTGAAGTTTAGGTTGTCATTTTAGGCCTACCAATTTGCCAAGAAATTAGATGGGTACTGGCTTTTAACTTTTAAGATTTGAAACAATTTTATCCTAAAAGATCATTGTCGACCTCAGCTTGAAGTAGTTCCATTTATATTGTCAAGATGGTATTGATTGCAATAGAGAAAATGAATAAAGAAAGCGAAAGATGCCTGAACCACAACTAGGAATCCCTACTCCTCTTCTCTCCCAAAGCACGATACAGTCGAGCTAGACAACCATATGGTAGAAAGAAACTTTTGCATGGAATCAATATGGGCAAAAAGTAGAAAAGATGAAAAGAACGAACCAAAAGAGCAAGGAGAGAAGTAGAATCTTTGTTGGTGTCAAGCAAGCGTTATTCCGACGGTGCTGATCAAAATGCCCGTTTTGCTCAAGGAGGAGCCAAGAATAGAAAACCAGATACTCTCATAGCTTTACTAAAAGCGGTTGGTTAATTGTGCTTATTCCCTAATCAAAACATAATTAAAAATCAGTTGATTCAACATCTTGTATCTCATGTATTAGGATTAAGATCTTTTTTTAATCTAATTTGTTTTAAATTTTTTTAATAAAAATAAAAATATTTTTGTAATTTGGTATGTGAAAAATAAAAAATTAACCAAAAAAACCTTAAAACCATGCATTTTATTAAATATAATTTAAGGATACCTTTCAACAAGAAAAAAAGAAAAAAAAATTCTTTATCACCAAAGAGAAGAGAAAGAAAGAGAAGGTTCATCACCATTCAATTAATAAATAATTACAATGGCTTGATGACTTTAATAATCTAAATAAAATTTTATTTATTCCAATTTTTAAATAATATTTTGGATAATTTATTAAAAACATAATATCTATAATTAATTTATCATTTTTTGGTAGGAAGATCTATGGTTATCTTGAAAGATTTATTACATTAATTTCCAACTCAAACAATTTTTTTTTTTTTAGAATTTGTACATGGAACTTAATTTTTTTAATTTCAATTTAAGTTCATAAAAGATCATGAAATTTAATTATTCAAGTTGTTACTTTTAAATTTAAAAACTACCTTCAAACGTGATTTAATACTGTAATAAAATAGATTTTTAATGATATTTAATAGACAGAATTTTATAAACATAATTTTATTTTATTTAAATTTTAAAATAAAAAATCTTAAATTATAACTCTCATTATGTATGAAAAATAGTTTTAAGATAATTTGACATAAATTATTATCAGGCTAAATCGCTTAAAGATAAATTAATGTAATGGTGATAAACACATGTAATGATCTTTTCCAGAATGCATAGCCTTCGTGTCAATCTGATCCCTCATCATATAAATATATGTATCTACATCTATATTATTATGATACATCTATATATCTAGGTTTCTGAATATATAATCATGAATCATCAAACAATCACGACCATTCGATCAAATTACTTGATGAAAAAAATATGGATATTGCCTGATTTATCGTGGGATCAGATGTAGGAAATCCTTTTGGTCGAAAGATGGAGTTTCTACCGTCCATCAAATATGGTGGCCCCAAAGAGGCCTAAACTCACCGCATTGTCAATACCCAATAAATAGTTCCTAAATTTAGTAAAATAAAAAGAATAAATTAAAACAATGTGTGAAATTCTTTTTTATTTTTTTAAATAAAAAGTGTTGTGTGGGGTTCACCATTTTTCGAACACTTCTCAGATAGTTCCGCTTGTATATAATCTAAAAGGAAGCCAAATGACGAAACTGTCCTTGTCAAGTGAATGCCAAACAACTGCTCTACAACTGCTGTCAGCCTCTATAAATTCCCATGCTCAGTTGGCTTCTTCAGCAAATTGGGTTCTTCGAATTTGCTTATAGGAAAAGGAAAAAGAGGAAGAGGAAATGGTTGGTAATTCGAATAGAGTTGAGGATTTCTCTTGCCGAGAGAACACAAATACTGCTGCTATCAGGGTATCGGTGGAGGTACCAATGCCACCGCCAGCCATGGAGATACACAGCGTTTGTTTGCCACCACAGAAGACCACTGTCCAGAAGCTGAAGCAGAAGCTGGCAGAGGTGTTTTTCCCTGATGATCCTCTCCATAGATTCAAGAACCAAACGTGGTTCCAGAAACTTCTCCTCGGTCTTCAGTTTTTCTTCCCCATTTTTCAATGGGGTCCTGAGTACAGTCTCAAGCTCTTCAGGTCTGATGTCATCTCTGGTCTCACCATTGCTAGCCTCGCAATCCCTCAGGTAGACACCGAAACACTGTCTCTCTCCTTCCCTGTATCTCTATCTCTCTCTGTGTTTGTCTCTCTCTCAGTGACAGCATGTTTGCTTGTATTGTCATTGTTGATGATTCCGACGTCAAAAGAAACTTGGGTTTCCGTTCATACCTGCAACTTTCTTTTGGGTCATCAGAATGGGCGTTTCAAAACTTCATTAGAAGTGTGAAGAGGGCTCTTCTAAAAATTTTCTGTTTTTCCATTACGTTCTTTGTCTTACTTAACATGAATATATGGCATGTGAACTCAATTTTTGTCCTTAAGCTCCCCCACATGGCTTAAACTAATGTCTATCTTTGCAGCTTTTTCTTCACATGTTAATGATCTTTTCGAATCAAACATGATTTCTATTAGCCAACTTGCTTAAAAATATGAATAAAATGAGTTTTGGGTATCCGAATGATTATCCTTTTTCAAAAAAAGAAATAGGGAAATCAAAATCCACTCTTAGATCTAACAACCCTTTGTCCTTTATGTTAATCTGATCTTGTTTTGTTTTCTGAACTGCAGGGGATCAGTTATGCAAAGCTTGCAAATTTGCCCCCAATTGTTGGCCTCTGTTAGTACTAACACCCCACCATTTATGAATCAATGCATAACATATTTAACTCTGTTTAACATAAACTGATAACCTCCGTCTGGGTTGCATGCAGATTCAAGTTTTGTGCCTCCATTGATATACTCGGTCCTTGGTAGTTCTAGACATCTGGCTGTTGGTCCAGTCTCCATAGCTTCACTGGTCATGGGCTCAATGCTAAGTGAAAGCGTTTCCCACACTGAGGACCCAATTCTGTATCTTAAATTGGCTTTCACTGCCACTTTCTTTGCTGGTTTGTTCCAGGCAGCTCTGGGTCTACTTAGGTACAAAAATCTGCAGATTCTGAAACTATAAATTTCCATTTGATTTTGACTGGAAACTGTTTTCTTCAATGAGTAAGTTGAAAGCGACAGTCCAGTTTAAAATCAATGGCAGTATGCTGCTTTTCATAGTGGGCATAAAATTTTCCTTAAAACAATTTTCAATTCAGGTTTCTAATTTTGAAGAAATGCAGTGTTTTCTAGTAAATTCAGTAGTAAGAACAAGCATTACTTTCAGCTTCTTCAGTTTTCCTCTAGATGGAGATGAGATAACCCAGTTGTTGATTGAGATTCGGTGATTTATAGGTTGGGCTTTGTGATTGATTTTCTCTCGAAAGCCACTCTTCTTGGCTTCATGGCTGGTGCTGCTGTGATTGTGTCATTACAACAGTTGAAAGGGTTGCTTGGAATTGTTCATTTCACAGGGAAGATGCAATTCATCCCTGTTATGAGCTCTGTCTTCAACCACAGAAATGAAGTAAGTCACTCCGTCACCACAAAGCAATATACTCTACTTTTCTTCTTTTCCTTCTTCTAAATTAAAGGCTAGAATATATCCCAGGAATTCAAATTAGCCACAAACTTTTCTTCTTTCTTTTAATCAAAGATTTCTATTGATTATTCTTGCAACAATCTTACTTTATGCCTCTCACCAAGTACCTAAGATATTTTTGAAGACTTCAAGTCACTCTTCAAGCTTTGAAAGGTTTCTTTGTCTCACTTTCTGCTAAACCTTCTAGTGTATTAACATTGGTAAAACTGATATGCAGTGGTCATGGCAAACTATTGTAATGGGATTCAGTTTCCTGGTCTTCCTCTTGACGACAAGGCATATTGTGAGTTTCTCTATGTTCCGAAGAAGATGATTTTTCTCAGATTTTTTTTTTTGAAGCAATGTATTTAGTTCTTGAAATCTCAACTTTGATTTATCGATACAGAGCATGAAGAAACCAAAGCTTTTCTGGGTATCAGCTGCAGCCCCCTTATCTTCAGTTATTCTCTCAACTATTTTGGTCTTCTGCTTCAAATCAAAGTTACATGGAATCTCTATGGTAAGAACTGATGACATAAGCTTGCTGCTTCCACTTATGAAGCAAAATCCGTTCTACGAAACTTTTCTTTCTGCATTTTTTTTCATATTGATTTTCATTTTTCATGCCCAGATTGGCCATTTACCAAAGGGATTGAATCCGCCTTCATCAAACATGTTATATTTCGATGGTCATTATCTTGCACTTGCTATCAAGACTGGCATTATTACTGGGATCTTATCTCTTACTGTAAGTTTCCTAAAACCAATAGGAATAGTAATTTTCTGCAGATGCAATATTTGCTGTTTCTAATTATTTTAGTCCTTTTTGCACATTTTAGGAAGGAATTGCAGTGGGAAGAACGTTTGCCTCTCTCAAGAACTACCAAGTTGATGGCAACAAAGAAATGATGGCTATAGGTCTCATGAACATTGCTGGTTCATGCACTTCCTGCTACGTTACAACAGGTTCATTACAACCCTTTTCATATTTGACCATTTCAGGAAAAAATCTGAATTCTCAGACATCTAAAACTCTTTCTTCCTCTGAATTTCTCAGGATCATTTTCGCGATCTGCTGTAAACTACAACGCAGGAGCAAAATCAGCAGTTTCCAACATAGTAATGGCATCAGCTGTGCTCGTGACTCTGCTGTTCCTCATGCCACTGTTTTACTACACTCCTAATGTCATCTTGGGAGCCATCATTGTAACTGCAGTGATCGGCCTTATCGATTACCAGGGAGCATACAGATTGTGGAAAGTCGACAAGCTTGATTTCTTGGCTTGCTTGTGTTCCTTCTTTGGCGTTCTCTTTGTTTCTGTACCCCTGGGTCTTGCCATTGCAGTAAGTACTTAGCTTCTTCCAAGTCGCTGGGTCACATTTGATCAGTCCGGAAATTAATTTTCTTTTACCATATGCCTGATTCTTACCCTTGTGGGACGGGAATTGGAAAATTCAGGTTGGAGTTTCCATGTTCAAGGTTCTGTTGCATGTCACAAGACCAAACACTCTGGTATTGGGAAACATTCCAGGGACTCAGATATACCAAAGTCTCACCAGATATAGAGAAGCTTTACGAGTTCCTTCGTTCCTCATACTTGCGATTGAATCTCCCATCTATTTTGCCAATGCCACCTACATACAAGAAAGGTCGGTTCCAGGATGCTCACAGCTTTTATGGGTAGACAGACAGGGTTCTTACTGTGCCTGCATAATTATGTCACTGTAAATTTAGCAGATTGTAGGTGATTCCTTCAGCTATGGCTATCTGATTGAAAGAATTTCTTTTTACAGGATCTTGAGATGGATACGTGAGGAGGAAGAGTGGATTAAGGCCAACAATGGAAGTCCACTGAAATGCATAACCTTGGACATGACTGGTATGCAAGATTATAAACTAATAAATTCATAGAATTTGTTTGTTTCATTTTCATCGAGTAAATTGGAGCCAATTATTCATTTCATAGAATTGCAGTCAAGCGTAACCTGCATGTAACCATGACAGTAATCATTTTGCCTTACAAGTGTTTTGCTTTCTCAGCTGTGACAGCCATAGACACAAGCGGCATTGAAACCATATCTGAACTCAGAAAGATGCTTGACAAGAGATCACTTCAGGTGAGCACTGTTTTCAGACACTTCATCTTTGTGAGTTTCAAGTATGCAGCATCTTTCTGATCATGGTGTTTTCTGGTCTTATGCAGCTTGTGCTGGTAAATCCTGTTGGGAGTGTAACAGAGAAACTAAACCAGTCAAAAATCTTGGATCCATTCAAGTTGTACGGACTCTATCTAACAGTTAACGAAGCTGTGGCTGATATTTCATCAGCCTGGAAAGCTCAGCCTTGACTTCCTCGAAGAAGAGGATCTCAGCGAGACAATGGTGAGGAATGAAGAGGAGTAACTTGCTCAGGACTAGGCAGCCTGACTAAAGTTTTAGGGAGGAGAAGACTCAAACCTTTTCCCCTTCTTTTTGCTGAGGCATCATACATTTACCTTTGTTCAGTAGAAAATGAAAGTTATGCAATTTAAAGAAGAAATTTTGAAGTTGCTGATGAATATGTCCTGTTTGGTTGTGTGGGTGCATGCTTCATGTGGATTGCTCCGCCGTGAGTTCAACCTAATGTCACCAGAGCAGGCCTACCCGTGAATTAACTTTTAACCAGTGTAGTTGAATAATATGAACAGTATGTAAAGCTGTAATGTTGTTTCTTGTTAATAAATCAGCTTCAAAAGCTTCAACATCTGCATAAGCTATCAATTTGATTTACACAGACCCAGAAACTTTTACCCTGAGTAACTTCAGTTCACTCCCAAAAATATAAATGTAAAACTGCAGAAATCCAGTCTCAAAGCATGCAGTCTCCTGATTTACTGATACCTTGCATTACCATTTCATTGAAAATACCTTCATCTTAATTCAGGCACCCACATATAAATTGGAGTAAGTCCTATCCTTAATTACCAACAAACAAAAGAATATAATTGTCCTTTGTGTGAAGCAGGGCTCACAGGTTCTAATGATGTGATTCACCAATTAATTACACACATACATATACTCAGTAATTGCATTTGACAGGAATATGCCATACACTTGTTCTGGGATATATTCAGGGAAGAGTGCACGGCCAAGAAACCTGCTAAGGGATTATCCACGGGCAAATCCAGGCAGACAACAATAAGCACAAAAAGGGACTCCTGACTCCCTGTAATACATTTCAAACAAGAAGGTAGAGCTTATTCCATAAGCAAAATAGAGGCAGACAACAATTGGATGACAAAAGGGACACTGGACAACTGTCTGGCTGAACCTATGTTTCCCAGTTTAGTCAGTGTGATGCCTAAAAACACGCTAAATGAAACCCCGAAAGATCTCGTTTGAGTTGCCCAATGGCAAGTTCTGACTTCTAACTTTCACAATAAGATCTGTCAACAGAAGCATATGGTGGACTTTCTCCAGTTGGTGCAAAGAACAAAGTAAAATTATAACTTAGGACAAGATGGCAAATCAGTAGTAGTTCAAGAATGATTGTTTGCTGAATATTTTATACAACTCTCAAACATTGAAATTATCAGAATGATAAAAGAACAGAGTAATGCATTAGCAAGCAATGATCTTGCCTTCTTTTACATATGTTCCCCACATTTTATAACAAATTCCATTCTGGTTGAGAGTAGCCTCAAAGGGTAGCCAGTTTTGAGTTTTCTTTTAAAATCTAATACATTAGAGTTCTCTAACATCTGATTGTGTTCAAGTTGAACAATAATATGGTTAAAAAGAGAGAGAGAGAGAGAGAGAACTAAAGTGAATGAAGTGTCAACATCACTGATAACTTAAACGAACAACATAAGCAAGCCCGAACTCCCAATGAAGATGGCAACAAACAACAAAAGATGGATTTCAAGATACAAAAACACATCAACATTGTCACAACGGTAGGAGAAAGGTCAAGACTTGGATGCATAATTTTGTTAGAGCTCAGTTATTCTAAAAGCATAATCATAATTAATTACCAGAAAAAAAGGATATCATTCCTCCATTGATCGTCATAGACCAGTTTACTAACACCAAAATAAGAGTTGGCTTACCATCCCTATTTTTGCAGCATTAGAAATTTAGCCCCTTCATTGTTCCACCATAAGAGCCCTTCATCAAGCATAAAACTAAACGCACTGCACAAATGTGCTCATGCATAAACATGCAAGCACTTCAAAAACCTAAGCAAAAAGGGTAAATAAGCTCTTAAAACTGCAGGAAGTCTAATTAATGAGTACCCTCATAGACCAAGCCTAAGGTGGCACTCATATTAAGGAAAGAAGCATCACACTCTACCTTAATTCATTGTATAGGAAAAGCAACAGATACAAATATTCGGCAATCTACAAATAGATTTTAGTTCAGTGGCCACAGTGAAAAAAACATTCTCAGACGACAACAAAAACTGCACAATTCATGTGCCTGATAAAGAATAAAAATCTAATTCACTATAATTATCACGTTGAACCAATAACAATAACAGGGACTCGTAATCTTGTCCAAGACCACCTAAAATTGTACAGTAAGAGTTTCCTGACATCACATACCTATTCCAATGAGCTCCATCTCCCATCATTTAAACACCATCCTCCAAGGCTATGGTCATTGTCTATCTTCACCACAACTATAAAAATAGAAACCAGCAACTAAGGTGACTTTGTCTTAATAGAGATTGTATTGATATCTGATTAGCTTGGGCCGGGAGCTCCTCCAAGAAAGTGAAGAAACAACCATTATAATCCCACAAGAAAAATTGTTCCAGCCGGTAGAGGTTTCTTGTCAATCAAACATCTGGATGGAAATAAAGTTAGATGAATTCTGCCAGTATCATAGCAATTAGAGGGGTAGGAAAGAATTGAATGCAACAGAAGGTCTCTATTGTAGTTAAATCCGAAATTCGTGCTCTATGAACCTGTTTACAAGGTGTCTCACACAAGAGAAAAGTCATCTAGGGAGCAATTAGGAATTCAAATATCAGAACCACAATATCTGTATCAAACAATCATTAACATCTCAAGAGTCGATAAACAAAACAGGACTTCATATCTTTTTCAATTACCAATAAATCACAAAGAAAATACAACACCCGGAGTTGTTTGAATGACTAATAAATCACATTGAGAAACAGCTGGTTGCCACTAGTCTCATGTCATTTGAGCGTTTCTGGAGATTGAACTGGTCAGAAAATAATACCTCCAAAATCCAAGAAAAACTCCTATTAACCCAAAGAGGGAAAGTGCCAATTGGTTCTATAACAATGATAAAAACAAATTCACAACGAAACCTTTATCTTCATTGAAGGCAGTGGACAATGAAAAACTTATATTTTATGAACAAGGGGTATATCAAAGATAAATAAGGTGGATTCATCATAGAAGAGGTTCATTTTGTGAACCCAAGCACTTCACAGAATGAACATAAGCACAGAGCAGAATAGGTAATATGAAAGTTGAAATTGAGCGATGCCCAAGGGTCCAAGAAAAAAATCAATCTAAGTAAAAGAAAATATGGTCATGAAGATTTCAAAGTTCTCTGGAAGTCACTTAACTTATCAAGGAAAAAATCTTACTTGATCTGTATCGGGTTATGGGAATCTCTCTAAGTTCACGTCTGATGCATAGGTATTCACCTAGCAAAGCCATCACTGCCAGTCCAGTGCCATTAACAACCCACCATGTTATTGACGAAGGCCAACCTCCATATGCAATGCATATAAAGAGATGGATGATATATAGGGTGGCTGAGAAATCTAAGCATTTCTTCGCCCTCTCAATCAAATAAAGCATGTACCCCGCTCTGCATAAACCCAGTAAAAACAATATGATAGTTAACGATAGCAGCTATTAAAAATTGTTCAACACTGGAATCTAAAACTATTAATAGTTTGTTAAAGAAATATTTCCTTATTCTGTGTAAATTTAGCATATGGAACCTCTAAACATTAATTCCAAGATGAAGTCAGCATACAACACTAATGTATTAAGATATGCAAGTGTTGAAGCATCATGCATCTCCCCAGACAGATTACATCAGCCTTCAAGCTCAACAGCAACATGAACAGATTAGAACTCCAATTTTTTTGCACATATTTAAACTTACGTTCAAATTTTCACAAATCACAGTTACATGCAACAGACAAACACATATAAAGTACAAATTTTTGAGAACATTACACATGACCCTTCAAATAACAAGCATATGATATAAGCAAAATCAGCTGAAGGCAACCGATATAGTCCATGCACTAATTTCAGCAAGCAGAATGAAAGGTAACTTCACTAGCTTGTCCAACCATGATTAAAGATATATCAGTTAAGGATGGATCAGAGAATCAACTTCAAAAGATTAACAAATAGTAACCAAAGAAGAAGAATATTGGTTAAACTATCATACAAGAAATGGCCCAGTCGAAGAATACCCAAAACAAATTATCACTTTGAACCATGATAAACATAAACAAGCATCATGATTTCTCAAAAAACAGAAGTAGTTGAACGGTATACATATACATGAAATCCAGAAGGCAAATTGAATATAGACAAAGTATACAATATAAAAAATTAAATGGTCAACCAATAACACAGGTTGGAAATGAGAAGAAAGATGTATATGAGTTCTTACCCAGCAGATGCACTGAGTATAGTTGAGGCAATGACACACCATCCAGTAACTGTAGATGCAGTAAGAGTAGCATAATCAAAGAAATACACAAGACTCAAACGAGAAACTCGGGTTCCCACCAGAAACATCAAGAATACTCCAAGTGTGAGATAGTAGAAGCATTGAAGACAAACAATCTGAGCAACAATAAGCCGAGGATCCCATACCACTGCACCATAGAACATGACTGCAACAACTGCCTCTTGAATACAACAATTCCTTGAACACGCAGATCACCAAAATTCCACAGAATCAATATTCAATTCTTCATATCCAATTCTCAGTCCTCACGTGACAAATAATTCCTTCAAATCCAGCGTTCAGAAATTCATCATAAACAACTGTCTTTGCGCCCAGTTCTCGAATCCTCAGAATAGACCTACTTCCTTGAAGGCCATCCTCAGAACCGCGAATCAGCCATTATTATGGAACCCACAGCAAAAATTTGCCTCAAACGCTGGACTACAACTACGTGCATATACAGATTTAACTTATTAAGTACTGGACAAAACTAAAATTCAATCACAATCCAGTATAGCTGGATGGTGTATCCATAGAACTCAATTTGGATCTGAGAAATCAATGAATCCTGAGGGCAACGAAAGCCAAATCAGGAAACTTCACAGGAAATCATAAATAAAAAAGAGAAAGAGCTTCTGACAAATATTAGAAACAAAACCCGGTTTCTTAGATGATAAAGAATCTGGGTTCGCGTCAGAAACTTCATACATGTATTAATAATACTCACGGACAACATATAACGAGAGAGACTAACCACTGAGATCGATGAAAAGAGACCACGGAGCAATGTTTACAGAAAAAAGAAGCTGGTTTGCAGCATAGAGAAGAAGAAATAGGGAATCGCACAAGTGATACATGCACCCGATAAAAATAGAAAGATTAAACCAAATATAATTGAGATTTTAAGAAAAAATTCCCTTTTTGTTCCTTACAAAATGGAATTTTAAAAAAAAAATTATGTATTTATTTGTACTTTAATAGCTAATGATTGAGACAGTCTTTATTATTATAATTTCTAAATTTTAACATCTATTCAACGACCGCAGAGCGCAGCGGATTTGTGTGTTTGACTTCGGATCAAAAGGTCGTGGGTTCGACTCTCACTGTGGTCGGATTCTATTTATGAAAATTTTTCTCTTTTAACTGAGTAATATAATGAAAGCATCTCAATGTACAGCCTCAACTCGACTGACAGAACCTTCTTTTTCATTTAAAAAAAAACTGTTCTTGACTATATGTTCCAAGTCCCTCTCATCAAATGTATTTAATCAATCATCAAAACATCATTTCAGAGCTCAATACTTAATTCCTTTAAACTTCCACTGACACCTAAGATTCTCATTCCAGTCACGAGCCATACTGATTTGGTTGGAAACCAAGAAAAAATGCCCAGCAAGAATGCAAGTTTTGACCCTTCTTTCAACATGGAACTGTGGAAATCACTTATTAGCATTATGAATTCATATTGACTGAAATTCTGACTCTGAGCAGATTCCTGCACATGATATTATTGACTCATAATAGACAAGGGAAACATGACCTGCCGAGCAGGATTGTTTTACATACAAAAGTAATTTTGTTAACCATGCCTCCATGTCTAAGTTTATACAAATCATACAATGGTATTTTGGAAAATTGTTGGAGAAGAAGGCGCCAAACTAGTTTCAGAGGAGAAAAGAGAGTGAGGTGAAGATAAGAGTTCAGCATCTCACTAGGAACTAGTCTTCCTCCTCCTACCATTTTTCTTTGTAGCAACAGTGACTTTGGCATCAGCATCAGCATCATCTTTCTGTTGCTTCTGGTTAATCAAGGGAGATTTTGATGAATTTATTTGACCCCTTAGACGTAATATTTCACCCTTGGCAGATGCCAATTCGTCCTCAAATTTCTTTGCTCTCTTCTCCAGGCTCTCCCTTTCCTTGCCAAGCCTCAGTACAAGGTTATGGGCATCTTCCATGTTTTCTCGGGCCTCTTTAGCTGCATTCTTTTGCTCTGTAAGGGACTTGTAGAGCACTTCCTTCTCATCTTCAAGGCCAGAGATCAAAGAGTTCGTCTTCTCTAGTTCCCTAGAAAGATTTAATGCATTTCTGTTCATCTCATCAAGTGATTTGGTAGCCTCTTCCAGGTCTGTTTCAAGTGACTTCCTTGCCTCTTTATCCTTCAAGCTCTGCTTCTCCAAAGTTTGTAGGTCTTTTTGCAAAGAAGAAACAATGTTTTTCTCTTCCTTTAGCTCATCGGCTATAGTTTCTGCTTTCTTATAGACATCCACCAGCTCCCTTTGCAGGCTACTGTGATTTTCTGCTGCAACTGCTAGCTCATGACTTGCAGCTTGAAGCTCATCATTAGTTTTTTGCAGAAGCTCTTTTGCTGCTGTGAGCTCACTGGCTAGAAATTCACCACTATGTTTTGCCTCATCAAGACTCCTTTGAAATGTGACCTTAGCTTCCGCCAACTCAGCCTGAACCTTAGAAACCTCAGACTCTAGCTCTGCACAGAGATCTCTTGACTGCTTAAGTTGCTTTACCAGATCAGAAGCCTCATTTCTCAACTTCCCAAGAGTTTCCTGTGTGACCTGGAGCTCATGTTCCAAATTCCTTACATTGCTCAATTCCACATCCAACATTCTCCTCAAATCTTCCCTTTCTTGGGTCAAATCAGCAATTGTTTCTTGATTGCCAACCGCTTCCTTCAACATATGCTCAAGTTTTTCCTTTAATCTATCAATATTGTGTTGTCTTTCTTCCAAAAGCTTAGCATCCAAAGCTGCCTGCTTTTCAGAAGATAACTTCAACTGATTGTAGTCCTTCAGAATTCCATCCAATTTGCTTTTATAATCATCTCTTTCAACCATTACACAACCAATTTTTGCATTGAGTTCATCAACTGCAGAATTCTTTGATTCCAGTTCATTTTGCTTTTTCAGTAGTTCACCCTTCAGGCCTTTAATTTCTGATTGTGCTTTTTCTAGTTCATCCTTTGTTTGCTCATAAGAGGAATTCAAGTTCTTGAGCTCTAACTCCCTGGCAGCAAGAGAAGAACTGAGATTTTGGACATTATCTTCCTTATCCTTCAGCTCTATGCCGAGCAAGCTAATCCTTTCTTGTAAGACTTCAATCAAATCCAGCTTTTCCTTCAGTTTTTCTTCAAGTGACCTTTTATCTTCCCCAACCTCTGAGAGGGTGCTTTGAAGACTTTCAATTTCAACTTTAAGCTCCTCGCATAATCTCTTTTCATTTTTGAGCTCCTGCCCTAAGCCTGTTACTGTGCTATTAGCTGAACTTAGCTGGTTCATGAGAGAGAGATATTCGTCCTGCACCTTTTTCAGTTGCTTGGTTCGTTCTTCCTGTTCATTCAGCAGCTTTGACTCATAATTCCTCTCCATTGAAAGAAAGGCAGCTTCTTTCTCTTTCAATTTCATCTTCATCTGGACAGGCCAACAAGTACAAGCATGGATTACAAAAAGGCCTCACATCCAATAATTTGTTTTTAACAATGGGAATCACATAAAATGAACTCAATTTCAAGCTCCAATCAAGGAAAAAACTCTAAAAGCTTTCTCTTTTTAATTTTGAAAAAGGCAGGGAGGGAGAACCCAATGTTCCTGCATTTGAGCATCCATCAGAATGAAGAACTTTATTGAATTTATCCTTAAAATTTCCCAAGAGGACTTTCTGCTTTGATGCTCAAAACCATCCAGATAAAATAAACTTCTAAGCAAATCTTCACAATCCAAATCAATAGTGACTTACTGAATCAATGATTTCATCACTAGCTTTCTTTTCCTTCTGGGCCAATGCATAGAGTGCACCAAGCGTACCAGTGCCAAATATTCCAAGTACATTCAGGAGATTAAGAAATGGATTTGGAGGTGAATCTCCCTTAACAGCCAGCTGCCCACAAAAACTACACAGTTCAGAAAAATTTCAAGCTTTACATTCACCAACAAAAATGGAAGGAGAAAAAGACAGTCAACTGGATTCAACCACAAATTAAGCAGAGATCCACACCTCTGCTTTTTTGTTTTCTTTTTGGGTCCTTACTTCATCTTTTTCTGAAATGAAATGAATAAATGTGTAAGGTATAACAAGAGGAAGAGTTTGAGGTATAAAACATAGTAGTAACCCATAAGCAAGTGTAGCTAACAAATAATAAAATTGAATAGATTTTGGCAGGCAATGTATTTTCAAATTTAGGTATTTCTAAAGTGTTATGGAAGATCAACTTAAGTAGGATAGTTCTGATTTCCCTTGGAAACCCATTTGGAAAAGGATCGCTACTTGGAAAGTTGCCATTTTTGTTTCTGAAGCACCACAGTAGATTTGACTATTGACAACTTAACAAGGAGAAGAAAGAGTATTATAGATAATAAATTAACTCTGGTAACCAGTGGGACTAAAAGGAATATTGTACCAGGGATTATACCACAAAACATGTCTTCTCGACAAAATAAAAGAAGAAAAAGATGTTGTCATACCCAAAACCATGAAACATGATCACGATTACTTGACAAACGGAACATTATTGGGCATTTATAGTTTTGCTCCTAATGTGACTAAATATGGCTGAGCCCCAAGTACCTCAGCAAGCCCACAGGAAGCCTATTCAAGGCTTAGCTGGTGCGCAAGCACGTCCAGCCATTTCGAGGGAAATCTCTCCTAAGAGAGGTTGACCCACGCCGAACAATGTCAGTATACCAAGAGGACCACAGAGTATCAGCAAAACAAGTTATCATGTTTTAGCTTATCGGCTCACCATGTGGCAGCACAGCAAGTATCATGTGTCATCATATCAAGTTACGAGGTACCATGTAAAAAGAGAGGTTTGGAGAAAATGTAAGCGATCATGCCATAGACCAACGGCCTTGGAGAAGACCGGGGGATGTCAATGCTAGGAGCTAGGCTAGGTCGGCCTTACGATGCTCGAATTACCATGATATCTTTCAACAAACCTATAAAAGGTGCAGCCTGGTAAGTCCCACTTATGCAACCTTTACGCAACACTCTGTCAAAACTATAGTCTAACGTGAGCATCGAAGGGTACAGTATGTTTTCTTTGATTGTTGGTTTCTTATAGAATGTTTCCTTTGATTGTTGGTTTCTTGTAGATCCCATCAATACAGTCACAACCTTAGGAGATCACTCTCCACATATCTCTATCACAACCCTTGCTATTTTCATGGAGCATGAATTCCTAAAGGACTTCTTGAACTCAAATTCTTTTGCTCATTTGCTACATTTTTCTATTAGTACCAAGATAGCATGGGATAACCTCTCAAGGACTAATGAATCTATTTTGCTAAAAGAAATGCAAAACCTCTGCATAAAAAGGTGCAAGAACCTACAAAGAGATTTATTCCATAACATCATAAACTTAGCAAATCATCAAACACTCACTTTATATCCCAGTTATGTTCTTTTCTATGCACCATCTCTTAATTTAAGACCTTGTCTGTGATCTATGAAGACTGTAATAACTCCCAGTTTTGTTCTTTTCTATGCACCACCTCTTAATTTAAGACCTTGTCTGTGATCTATGAAGACTGTAATAACTCAACCAATTCATGAAAAAGAGCTAAAAACATCAAATATCAGGAAATTAGCTTTTCTAATCATAAAGATAAATGTCCTCTTTACACTATGATAAACTCTAAAAATAACAAACAGATAGCAATCAACAAAGTAAGGCTGTCTGAAAATCAGGGGGAAGTTAAATATCTAAAAAGATAAGGCGCTTAGATTATCTTAACCTCACTCAATTCATCAAAAATACAGAATAACAGCTACCATACACATGAAAGTAACGAAACTACAGCTACAAGCCATGATATTTTTCTTTTCTTCTCTTCGCCACACTTACCTGGCAAAGAAATTTTGACTGCCATTTTTTCACCAAAGGAAATGATTTGATAAAGGACATAGAAAAACAAGGCCTAAAAAAAAAAAGGAGCTGGTTGAACCTACTTTCTGCATGTCTTATCAAGAACCAAGCGATAAACCTTGAGTAGCACTATTACAAGTGCATAACTCAGTAATACAAAACTGAAAAGACCCAATTTTCAAATGCAATAATTGCATAAAATGAAAAGATATTTTTTTCATTTCAGCCAACATCAACGCTGCTTACACCTAAACCAATCAAAAAATACTTAATACCAGGATAACATTGAACTTACCTGCAGCCAAACCTTCCAAAGCTCCGGCTCTCAGTTGCAAGAAAGGAAGAATTGAAATACCGACAAGGAGAACAGCCCTCCTCTTCATGAAAATGGTGTCCTTAGGTTCTTCTCGGCTCAAAGAAGCCATCGGTGCTCTGCTCCTCTTCTTGGTCTCCACATTTCTTATATACAAAAAAGAAGATAGTGAAGAAGAAGAAGAAGAAGAAGAAGAGAAGATTGGAGAGTGGTGAAGAGGACAGTGCAAGAAACAGGAGCTCCCCATTACAAAACCGATGTTGATTTCTTTACTTGAATCTTTGGGTTGATGGGAAGGTCGCGACTGCGAAGGAAAATGGCATCCGAAAAAGGAAGCTCGCTCCTGCTCTATCTCTTCCCATAGTCAGTTATGTGTTTCAGTGACTTCAAACCAAAAGGACATGAAGGTCTCGTTATTTACAAGATTACCTGTTAACGTAATTACAAATTAAGGAACATTAAGAACGTGACTTCACAAAGTTACCCTTCCGTTTGTCAAAGTATTACACGCATAGGGTAAACTACATTTATTAGGGCAGTTTTGTGCTAAAAAGAAAAAGACATGTAGCACAACCTCGGTTTGGCACTTCTGTAATTTTTGGAGAATAAGGGCTTATTGTATAGGTTGAAGCTACACAAGCAATAAGCTGGATGATCCACCTGTTGACGCTGCATTTCCACCAATAGAAACTCGCCATGTAAGGATTCACGCTTTTTTATTTTTATCCTCAAACTGTATTCGCTACGTGTTCTCCTTTCAGCTTTACATCACAGGTGAAATTTGGACCAAAATTTTGATATTTATTTAACGTTATCAATCAAATTTTTATATTTAAAAAATTAAAAATAAAATTTAATTTTACTTTAAATTTAATTAATTTTTAATTTAAAAATTAAAAAAAATTTGTTATTAAATTATTTTATGAATAATTTAAATAAATTATTTGTTTTATTTATGTTTATTTTAAATTTAAATAATTTTTGATATGATATTTATTTTTTTATTTTTTAAAATTTTGATATTATAAATTTAAAAAATATATGTTTTTCAATACTCAATTTTTAAAAATTTTTAAAATTTTTTATAATGATAGCTTAAATATTTTTTTACGTATAAAGTTTTTAATTTAAATATTTTACTTTTTAAATTTTTTAATAATACTTAATTCAAATTAAATTGATAAATCAATATGTGATTTATTATTTTTTAAATATAGAAATTTGATTGATAATATAAAGTAAATAGTAAAATTTAAGAACTTTTATCGATATATATATTATCATCTTAATTTCTTTTTTATTAAATTATAAATAAATTCAAAAAATTAAAAAAATTATTGCAAAACAGTAGATTTTTATGAAATTATCTGAATAAAAATTTTATTGATTTCATTTATAATTTTGTATTAAATTTTTTTTTTTGTAATTTGAAATATCTAATGTCATATTTTTAAAAAATTATTAAATATAATAAATAAATTAATTAAGTATATTAATGTCCTGTCAATAAGTTTGTTTCTATTTTATTTTACAATAAAAGTTATACAAAATTTTAACTATTATTTCATATTATTAGTCAAATCTTTAAATTTTAATCTATCAATTTAATTTAAATTGAATCTGAATTTAAATGTTTATTTCGCTATTAAATTTTTTTAAAAATAATTTAAATAAAATTTTTATTCTATTTTAAATCTATGTTTTATATTTGAGTAATTTTCAATTCAAAATCTATTTTCTAAAAATTTTTTACCATATAAATTTATTTATATATATATATATATGTTAATACTCAAAAAAATTAAATTTTCTTTAACGATGATTTTAATATTTTTATATTTATAAAAAAATTAAATCAAATTTTTTTGTATAAGATCTTTGATTTAAATATTTTTAATTATTAGTTTTTTAATAAAATTAAATATTAATCAAATTAATAAAATAAAGTTTAATTTATTATTTTTTGAATATTAAGATATATTTAATAGAATCAAACATATTTCAAAATTTTATATAATGTTTATCCCTTATTTTTATACTATTAATTTCATGTAGTTACTCCCTCATAATTCAAGGCGTAGTTACTCTCCCACAAAGGTTTTCTTGGATCTCTTATTAATAATTTATAAAAAAAAATTATTACTGCATTATAGTAATATAAAAAATTTAATAATTTACGCTATTAAATAAAAAATAAATTTAAATGGTATATCAAATCAAATGAGTTTTTAATTTTTAAAAATAAAAATACATAAAATTTATAGATATTTTAAAATCATATAAATTTATTTTATTATTAATAAAAAAAATCAAATTAAATTAATACATATCATTTTTTTTCAAAAACTCAAACACATCTCTATATATATATATATATATATATATTACTTCTTTTTTCCTAATAGATTCTTCTTTTATGCTCTATTCCTTGTCATCATCATTAATCCCTTGAGACAGAGTCCACACTGAAGATGAAAGTGTCAATTTTGATCTCTCTGTCACTGAGTTGCAAGCAATCATGGGTGGTATTGAATGAAAGAAGACTCCTCCACTAGCTCCATTAGTGCTTGGCTTTTTTCAAAAGAATGGCTGCCAATTAAAGTTGTTTCCAACACAAATTATCACCTAAATGCTCATTTTTCTGAAAGAAGAAACGAACCAGAAATTAACTTGCTGCCTTAATCTACCACAAGAACTGAAGGATCAACAGGCGATCCAGGAGCAACTTTCTTGCAATAAATTTTACAATTCCATGTTAGCGCTTCCAGGCATTGAAGTATCAGATTTTCTCAAGTCTATCATGCTTTAAAATTTCATAATGGAAGCAACAAGAAAATGGCATTGATCATGTAAATCCGACATAAATTCAACAGAGAGTTGATGATTCCGTAAGTATTCTCAGAAAGGGCAAAGGCTGGAAAATGTAAAGAAAACTGATGAGCCGGGGCTTCTGCCACTACTAACCCATCCTATCAAAATTACAGGGCATGAACTGACAATTATGACTACAGAAAGAAACTATGCTGTGGCCATGAATCTCACCAATACAACAGATTACTAAAAGTTTACCAACTGCATGCACGCTGTGATCATCCATGGCTGCAAAGAGATGGACATAAACAGCTCTTACGAACAGATGATCCAGGTATTGACTTCGTAGCAAATTCATCATTGTTGGGCATGGAAGCCTGGAAAAAGCTATTGAAGCCCTTTATGTAGTAAATGGCATACCCATTAGGAACAGATCTTCATGGTAACTTGATGCAGGCAACCTTTTGGGGCAGTTCTCGCAGTTGTTCTCTGTTTCCTCCTCAAAGAAGATCTCGTCAGAATGGCATTCAGAACTGCAAAATGCTTTCTCACCCCTGCAGATAAACAAAAGAAACAAATGGCTAAGTGATGGCAACTAGACCCAAACCAATGGAATATTTCTGAAGGGAAATGTTTGGAACAAACCTGTACTCGTAAATGTCTTCATCCTTCTCCAGTTTTCGCTTGCATGAGTAACAAAAGATCAAAAATGCATCTGATGGGCAAGGGGATGAACCCTCCAGGGGCACAGCCGTTTTAGGTGATCTCATCTCTTGCTCTTCCTTTGTGTCAAAATCAGACAACTCATTGGTGTGACATTCCAATATGCAGTCACCAAAAATATGAGTTGTTTTAGGGTTCGGACCGTGAGAAATAATACAAGTATAATCCTCAGACCGCTCTATCTCACGTGCAGAGAGAGGGCCCACACATCCATTGCCAGATACAATAGTAACAGGAAGTGAACATGGCTTGATAGCCAAAGAACCGTCAACCTGTGAACCTCTGCCAATTTCCACAGGTGAAGTACTCATTATAGTAGTTCTATCCAGTAAACAAAAATTTTTGGAACTCAAACCGTGGTTTTGGGTTGAGTTCGTTAGAGATGAGGAAAGCCTGCTTGAGTCCAGCGAAGAAGAGGCA
This sequence comes from Moringa oleifera, assembly GCA_021397835.1. NCBI lineage: Eukaryota > Viridiplantae > Streptophyta > Magnoliopsida > Brassicales > Moringaceae > Moringa > Moringa oleifera. The sequence continues at coordinate 3,043,579 of JAJFZO010000579.1, forward strand.
CTAACTTTAAATAGTTCATGTTCTAATGGGATTCCATCATTTCCAAAGACAACATTCGAGTCACCCAGTTCAGGGCTAGGACTTTTTGTAGAGGAAGGTGGCGAAATCTCATAGCTCCTGGGCAAAGAATTGGATTTCATAGAAGAATCAAGCGAGTCATTGTAACGGCCTAAGGAGTTAGGCATCTTAACTTTGACCTGTGGTCCAAATATTATGTTTCTTCTCTTTGGTAAACCAATATCTTTGCCATTTGGCTCATTTTCATCAGCAAGTAGTTTTACAATGCAAAGTCCCACCTTACTGCAATCCCACTTCTTCTGCCGACCATTTCGGGATGATGATCTGGGCGACCTAGCACTAAACGGGTTGCCTAGATTTGTGAAGACTCTGAAATCCAGAGGAGAAGTTGGGCTCCTTACTGAATCAGATTCAGATGACCCTTTAGTGCTAAGCCCCACAAGAAACCCAGGAATACTAAACAGTGAGCCACTTATATATCTCAGACCCAATGTGTTAGAATTATTACTGGACTCTGAGGCAGAATCAGCCATTAATTCCACATCTATACACTCTCCCAATAGATAACTGTCTTCCTCAACATTGTCTAATAGAACTCAATCTTCTAGCAAGAAAACCAGCAATAACTGCAATAAATTCAACAACCAGCCAAAAGAAAAAAAAAAGAAATCACCAACTAAAACTGATTCCAGATAGAGGGCTACTATGACCAAAACTCCAAAGAATGGCAAACCAACAAAGTACTATACAAGGCAATATTTGACAACATACAGGAGTTACTTAGCAACCCAAATAACCATATTTGAACAGTGAGTGATGAAGAAGATTGAAATCTAGTTTGTGGGTACTGGTCTCAATCAAGATGGACCTTAGGGAGGGGGGTGGGTGAAAAAAAAGGGGTTAACTGCTGTGATTTTCATGCACACTTGGTCCAAAAAAAACCTGCAAATGAGCAGACAATTTGCAAATTTTAAGGCAAGAAGACAGAGTATTATATCATTTTTTTCCAATCAAAGCGTGATAACAGGACGATGTTGGTTTTGCTTCCTAAAATAAACAGGAAAAGGCTTTTGAAGTCACAGCACAGATTCAAAAGTTTTTCAATTAGTACTCCCAGGAGCTCAGTCTGAGGAGATAAACTACTCAAGAATCAGTGAGAAGAATTGGCCGAAATCCAGAGAGAGTAGAAATGACAACCATGGGATCGATCTTACAAAATCTAACAAGAAATATAAGATTCCTCATGAGGTACAATAAGAAATGAATGGAATGATGATCAAATAAACCCCACATGATTAGAAATCAAAAATCAGCAAGTAGACTCCAAAAGAAACCATATAATGAGCTCAAAAGCCACAAAATAGCAGCATATTTATTCAACATCATCAGCCCATTTTGCAAAACTTCCTAAACGTCCAATCAGTTCAACACTAAGATCAATCAAGTCGATGCAAAAGATACAAGTAAACATCAGATTTTCCCAACAGAAGATTAAAGAAAATCGAAGAGAACACCGACGAAGACACTAAAATACTATAATCAACTCTAGCTTGGACAAACCCATGTATCAAATTTGATTGGACTTTCTTCAAATGCATCAAAAACGTACAAAAATTGGGAAAGCATCAACCTTTTATAAGAAGAAGGCCCTCCAATGCATCGAAACGAACAAAAAGACAGATAGAAACAGTGGGTTAGAAAAATAAACAGCATACAGAAACTAAAATAAATCAAAGTAGTTTTGAATCAAAAACGGATTCTATTCTAAATGCAAGGAGGGGATCATAATATAAGCAGAGAAACAAAGAAAAATCATAGAATATAAGAAACGCACCTGGTTTTCTTCTATGAAAAGTTAACAGATGAGATAAAGAGAGAAAACCCAAATGCAGTACAAGAGAAAGATACTGACAAAGTATAGGACTTTTCATTTTTATTTTATCTCTCCCATTCTTGCTTCCCTTGCATGCATCAAAATCAGAGAAACAGGAAGTCACTGAGGCTTCTGATATACTCCCCTCCCCTCTCTCTCTCTCTCTCTCTCTCTCTCTCTCGGTCTCTCTCTCATATGATTAGCAATGCAATACGTATTTTTATACTGTACAGCAGAAACTCCGTATATTCCTGGTTTAATACTTAAAAACAAGAGCGAGTTCCTTGCGTGCATAACATTCATACAGAAAAACAGAGAGATTTGAAGTACTGCCGCAGACTCTCCATCTTCCTCCAACGTCAACAACCATATGATTAAGCCGTTGATGCGTTTCCTAAGAACAATATTTTAGTTCTTGTTGTTTGCCAAGAAAGAAACATACTTTATTTTTCATTTGATAATCATGATATCTTAAAGTCACCTAATTAAAAATATCTTAAATTTTTAATAATTATTTTACCAACTATTTGACATAAAATTAATTATTCGTATGTTTGTAAAAACATTTTGAAATTATAAATGATATTATAAAAACATTCTTAAAATAAATAATATATATATATTCAACTTTCAAATTTATATTTTTTAAAAATCATTTTATTGATAATTTATTTTTTATTTTATCATGTTAGAAAGAAAAAATAATTAAAAAATCACACCCACTAATTTTATTAATTTTTCAAGTGTTAAGTCAAAAAATTAATAAATTTTATATTATTATATTATTTCAGAGTTAAACCTAAATGAATTTTAGACTGTCAGAAAGTGTTTCTATATAAACATGAAATTTGCTTACAATAAATATATAGTTTTTTATTTATTGTTAAATGAATTTTTTTTAAAAGAAATAGTTTATTTATTTGTCCTTTTTATGTAGTCTTAAGGAGAAGACAAACCCTATTGGTGGATCTTAAAATAACTGACCTAAACGTCTACAGATTTTAACGGCCTTGTGGTTTTCTTATGTTAACAAAGCAAATATGTGGGGCCGGGGATTTAAAGACTTGTTTGCCGGCCTCAGGTCTTAAACAATGTACCTGTACCAGAACCTGGACCACAATGCTCGCTCATGCCAAACAAAGGATAACAACATTTCAGGGTGGTAATTGTTCGGCTCTGCCTTCTATTATCAAATAACCGAAATGCCCTCAAATTTGCTTGATTACAATTAGCAATATAAGTGAAAAGTTAATAAAATTAAAGATAAATATAAAAATTAAATTATATAAATTTAAAATTTGAAATTTGATCATTAATTAAATTAATAACATATAGAAAATTTTGAATTAAATTAAATTAATATTTGATTTAATAATTAAAAATAATTAAAATAATTTTATTTGAAAAATATTTAATCAAAATAATTTAAATAAATTTTATATTTTATTTTAAAATATTCTAAAAAAATTGAAAATTTTATTCATACTAGTTAATTTTTACTATTTTTAAATTTTTTTGATAACATAAAATTAAAAAATATATTTTTAATACTTAAAAATTTTTAAAATTTTTTGACAACAATTTAAGTATTTCATTATATCCATAAAAAATTTTAAATTAAAATTTATTACAAGATTTTTAATTTAAATATTTGTAATTTTTTTAAAATTTTTGATAAAATATGAATTGAATTAAATTAAAATATCATATTTATAATTGATTCAATCAATATTTTAAATTATAAATTAAAAAATATATGTTATAATTTTTTAAAATTTTTATTTTAATATCAAATTAAGCAAAAATATTTATATAAATAACTAAATCAATGAAAGAAAGCTTGAAATTGCTGTGGCTGATTGTTCCATTAAATTATCCAATTGTTTTTTCCCCCTATAATGTCCTTGCTTAATTATACTGAAAGGGTAATTTGGTAAATCAACTATAAGAAGAGCAACGCCAGCCATATCATTTGGCTGTGGGTCCCAGCACGTCATTTTAACGGCGTCAAGTTTTACTGTGAAACTGCATGATTCGGTGGGGCCACATCAGTGAACAAGCTCTGGCCTGTGAGCAATGATTCTTCACACACTTCCTTTTCTCTTTCTTTTTCTTTTCATTTTTTAACACTTATGTTTTGTCGTTTTACGGGCTGCAGCTTTTTTAAATTTAAACATTTCATGTGACGGGGAAAAATATGGCACACGTGTTCACTGCGCTTGCAGCGTGCAGGACCTCGTGAAATCCAACGGCTGTGGAGTCAATATTCCTTATCAACGGTCAGATCATCGATGGCTTCGTAGTGGGCCCACCACACGTGTCGGGCGTGTGTTCAGGTGACAAACTTAGTTTTGCTTTGTTCATTGGTGCCCGTGGTTTCTCAGGACATCTTACTTTCATATTGTTTTTCAGTGATATTTTAATTTTCGATAATTTACTTAAAATAATGAAATATATAAATTATCTTATACGTTAATAATATTGATAATATTATTATTATTATTAAAAATAAATATCTAAATTTTTTAATTATATTAAATTTTTTATGAATTATTTTTTAATATAATATTACAAAAATTTTAATAATTTATATTAACGAATAAAAAGTTCAATATTTAAATAATAACAGAGCCAAGTGAGTTTTTTTTATCATATTTTTCTTTTTTAAAAAATTATATTTAATTTTTTAAAATTTAAATTATAACATAACGTAATTCAATTATATTTTTAATATTTTAATTTAGTTTAATTTAAATTTTATTGAAAATTTTAAAATCTAAAATATTTAAATTAAAAATTTTATATAAAATTTTTGATTTGAATTTTTCATATATATAAATAAATACTAAAACAAAAAAAATTAAATATTTTTAAAAAATTTACACTATCAAAAATTTTAAAAATTATAAAAATAATTCAAGTGAAAAATTATTTAAAATTTTAAAAATTAACTCAAAATAAAATATAAAATTTATTTTAATCCATTTTTAAGCTATTCATAACGGTTTGAGTCAATACCTAAAGTGAATAAATATTTAAAATATAATTAAATCAATCAATATTTTATAATTTAAATTAACAAATATCTTAATTTAAGTTTTTATATTTATTTTAAAATTAAACAAAAAATTAATAATAATAAATAATTATTTTACTTAAATTTAATACATTATAAATAATTTTTTAAAATAATGAGACGAAACAATAAATTACCAAATTAGTCAAATAATGGATTCATTGTATATCTTTTTAGACCTCTTTATTAATTCCTCTTATCCAAGTTAAATTTACATTGCCGCAAATTTGGGGTAGCAAATACGTCTTTAATATACAATAAAATTTTAATTAATTATTTATTTTGTATATCAATAAAAATAAAATAAATAATATTTTAAAGATGCAATAAGTTTTTTTAAAAATTAATTTAAGCCGTGGGCAAGTTTTTTAGATGCAAAGAACTTTCTTGTTTAAAGAGTATTTGAAAATTTGAATTAATTCTAAATAATCATAATGAAGCTTTCATATGACATTCTCTATACTCCTTCGATACGGATTATAATTCTTGAGGTTGATTCATGTTTTTTATATATGATTTTTAATTATTAAATAAAACTTTGGATTCAATCACTAGTTAATATTTGACATTGACAGTATCATTTTTAATCATCGCAATTATATGTATGTAACTATGTAAAATATTTAATTAATAGATATTACAAATTTAACATGTATTTAAACACATTTTTGATATGTCTTGAACATTATGTTTTATGCATAAAAATGAATTTATTTTTTACTCTTATTTCTTTAAAAAATTTCCAACAAATTTCACTTTTCAATTTTTCTTTTAAAATATTTACAAAATTTATGGTTAATTTATTTTTTTAATTTTTTTTGAAAATCTCTAAAATTACACTAATTAAGTCTTGGCTTTCTAAAATCTTTAAAATCCCACAAAATAAATTCTAGCTTGCCAAATGAATATCTCAAAAATTATACGTTTGACCAAACCACCATATTATGCATCATTGTGTTTTAGTAAGTGTAAATTATTAATTAAGATGACTTAAGAAATTATTCGAATAAATGAAAATTATAAAATTCAACATTTTTTTAAGGCTTAGTATATAAAGGCATTGTTTCAAAAATGGATTGGATGGATTGGCCCAATTGAAAATTGATACATATTGATTAGTTCAAACTTATAATTTAGAATCAAATAATAACTAAACTAGTTAAAACCAAGTGATTAAACAAATGAATCCATTGGCTTCAAAGGTTCTTCGTCAACGAAATCAAATCATTGTTTTAACACCTTTTTGTTCCAAAACTAGTTATTTTATTTGGCAATGTGGTCTTTGATTTTCAATATTTTGGAAGGTTTTCGAGAATCTTAGCATCGAAAATTCATTTTTAATGAAATACTTTTAGAGTTCATGAAAAATTGATATATGAGTAAATAAATTAGTTTTTATGTGAAAATCTAGCTTATTTTTAATGAAAAGATTATATTACATTTATTAATTCATTACTTATTCTCTCTTTTACTCATATATAATAATTTATGTAATTATTGTTATAGTTGATAATTTTTTTCATTAACATTATGATCTTTAATATTGTTATTATAATTTTTTATCCCTTAATATTACCATTACAAACAAAAGGACAAACTAAACTATGGATTATTACGTTACTAAAAATAAAATTTTATCATTAATAAACATAACGATGAGTTAATAATAGAATCTATTCATCGAAAAAAACTCATTGCAAAGAAAATTACTGATAAAAATTTCATTTATTGGTTTGTTATTGAAATATTTTTAATATGATTAATTAAATACTATATTATATAATTATATTTAATTTACTAATTATTTTTATATTATTTTCACTATATAATCAATGAATCAACAATAATTAGAGAATAAAAATACTAAAATTAAATATAATTAAAATTATATATAAATAAACAAAAGTGAGGATATCACTTTCCTTTATTTCAATAATTTAAAAGTAAAGAAAAATGAGGATACCACTTTCAGCATTAGGTAGAGCCATTATGTGGAGTTGGAGAGGAACGAGAAAGTAGATCTCGTAGGAATAATACCTTAATATTGCGGATAAGCTCATTTATCTTGGCATTTCTTTGCTCAAAATGCTCATTCATTCTTAATCTCTAACTGCTGAAAAGGTTGAAGGTCCTGCTCCTTTTATCTATGATCATGCGTTAAATGCTCTTTCATAGCTTTCATCTTTTCATTATGTATCTCCAATTGAGAGCATATATCTTCCATGGCTATGTTATTAGTAAATCATTCATTGCTAGAGCTACCATTTGAATAATGTACAAAAGTTTGAGAGCCAAGTTTGTAGACCAATATTTATTCTCTTTACTTATTAATTTACTTAAAGAGTCTCGGAAGATCCCTTATATAGTTTGGAAGTAAAGACAATCAACTCTTCATGGTGACCCTACAAGAAAATAATTTATGTTAAGTAATTCAAGTTAGATAAGAAATATAAAGATATTATGTATTAAATGTTGAAAGAACAAACTTATATGTACTTATTTGGAGTATTCATAGATGAATTGATCAAGATTAAACTTCTTAGTATGAGTCAAAGAAGTTTGGTGGCTATATATGCTTGAGCTTACAAAGAATCATAGCGATCTCATTCTCAACCCGTCTCTTATCTTGATCCTGATTGATAGTTAATGTCAGTTCTTTGAAAAAAAATACTTAATTGCATAAATACATATCACACAGTTGAAGGTAGTAGCTCACAAAATGCAATAGGTAGTAATCTCTGTATAAAAACATGACAATTATGACTTTTTATCTCACACTTACAACATTTTTTAGTTGCCTCATTCTATGCCAAATCAAGCTATTGACAAAATACCTTCAAGGCTTCCCTCAGACTTTGCATTTACTTTCATCTTGCCTTTCACATTAAGATTGTATTGAATACATTATCAAAGATATTTTTCTTTATATGGGTAACATCAAGGTCATGTTGAATTAGATTTACTCCATTAAGGTAGATTCCAACATATGCTTTTTTTTCCAAATGTACATCTCATAGATTGGACCATTTACGTGATCATATTCTGTTGCTTTCTTCAGTCGCAATTGGTTTATCTTATTTTGTAACTCATGCCCAGATTTAAGGGAGAAGCTACTCTTCTTATCGGTTTATTCTTAAGAAATGAGATTTTGTTCTTTTTACATCGATGAACTAAAGGTAATAATGGTGATTATCAAATCATGATAGCCTATATCCTTTTAGAAGAGGAAATACATTTGAATCTTCCGTATTGTAAAGACTAGTTAATTTCTTGATGCACTCCATCCAAATAACATTGCATAGCTAGAAAAATCACTAATTGTCTATATAAAAATAGCTTTCATTACAAAATTTTGTCTCTAAGAGACATCATATGTCAACATCTAACCTCCCACAATATTTGTAACTCTATTATTAAAAATTGTAAATGTACATCTAACTTATCTTTTGAATTCGTTAAACCAAAAGTAATTATAGGTAAGAATATATACTCATCTTTAATGTACATCTAAGGCAGCAAATTATTTGGTATCACTCTGACTAGTTATAGAGAATATTGTTGTCTTGATTAATCAAATAGTTGAAACCCATTAGTGCTTAAACAAATCTTACGTACACTTTTACGTTCAGTTGCTAATAATGGATAAATTAATTAAAATGCATCAAATCAAAAGAGTGCAAGTCATGATGCATGATACCATTTTTAATGTCCTATTTTGCATGTCATCTCATGTTCTTAACTGTGGCATCTGATGCATGTAATTTTTGTAACTGTGGAATAAGAGAAAAATAATACTTCTTATATGAGACATTATATCATGCATATAATCTCATATCATGGATGATCACAAAACTTGTAATTACTCTGTTTGCTATTTTCATCCCATTATATCATGCACTTATTATTATGACAATTAATTTTTTAATTATTAACCCCATACTACACTAATTTTTTTTATATTGTAAAGATTCTTAGTCAAGATATTATTGACTAATATTATTTTTTTTTCATTAACTGACAAAGATCATTATAACACATTTAAAACATATGATGTTTAGAATTTAAGTTGAACATATTTGAGCCACAATAGACAATAGACAATAATTTTGACACTCATAGCTTTTGAATTTGCAGCATTTAACATATCTAAAATCATCTTGCATCCGGATTTGGAGATTCCTCTATGTAATCTAGACTAAATTATAGATTAATTACATTTATTATCATTATTTGATATATCTGATAAATTTATGCATAATGGTAGACTCTTTTCCAACTTAATATTCATTAGATTTATAATTGTAACTCTCATCGATTTTCTCATGGAGATTCCAAACGTAATTTTCTATACTTAATCAAATGATATCTAACAATTTCAACTTCTCGTAATGACAGTTTTGACACTTTCTATTGTTATATAGACACTTTATTTTATATTTGTTCATATAATATTACAAGCTAACTGAATAAGTTGTTATATTCATTTAAGAAATCCTTATTTAAAAGTTCATTTATTAACCTGAAATTCAGCTACAGATCATCTGATCTACTCATATTTGTTTCTCTAGTTGTAAATCAGTTATAATATAAAACTCCTTGAAATGAAATACATTTTAACAACACATTAAAAAAATCTTTACAATTAAAATTAGCATTATATAATTTCTGGTAACCATCCAAATTTTATAAATAATGATCTTAAAAATATGCATACATGTAAGAATGCATACCACCGGAACTCTAAAAGTAGAGGGTCTTATAATATTTAAGAATGTACATATTTGTGAAGCACATGGTAGATCATGATATGTTTTATTTTATAAAATTTTTGATAGTATATCTCCATAGTTCTCAAATCACATGAGTTATATAGATATAAGTCGGTATTTTTTTCCTCAACAAAACAGACACTAATAGCTATTAGTATGCATCCAAAAAATAAAAGAGATACTATATGAAATTTTTGTAAAATAAAATAAACAATAATCTATGTATCATGTGTTACATATAAATGGTAAATTTTTATTTCAATTTAAATAATTCAAAAATTAGTAGCAAGTAATTTATTTTAATGCACGTATAAAACACGTAAATTATCTCATAAATTATAATGAATATTTACTAATAATTCTCAAATGGTATCTAAGGGATCAATGTCATAAAACTAAATTTACAAAAAATATTATGAATTAACATTTATTAAAGTGTATTCACAAAAAAAATTATTAATGTGTAATAAATTTTATGTACATGATTTAACTATAAAAAGATAATAATAATAACAATTATGAATTAATATCTAATAAAACATCGGCAATTACTAATTTTTTGGATAAATAATATTTAAAGTCTCAAAAATTACTCTCTGTTAATTTTTATCCTAAACTTTAAAAAATTTGCAAACCCATTGTGATTGCTAGAAAATAGTCAAATTAGACTTCGAATCAAAGTATTGTAAAAAAAAGAAAGAGCATATTTTATTATTAAAATATCTAAAAATAACTTAAATAAATTTTACATCTCATTTCGAGTCCATCTCTTAATTTTGATAATTTTTAACTCAAACTATTTATTATGATTTTTTTAAAAAAATTACAGTAAATTTTTTAAAAATAACATTTTTTAGTACTCAAAAGACTTTGACTTTGAAATTTTTTGTGATTGTAGTTTAAATATTTCTTTATATCCGCAAAAAATCTCAAGCAAAAATTTAAATGTCTCTAATTTTTAAAATTTTTGACAGACCTCAATTTGATTATTTCTCATTAATTAAGTTATGTTTGGATACATTTTGAAATTTTGAGTAAAAATTCAATGAGAAAGTATTTTGCAAGATTTTAAATGATTTTTACCCTACTCTTATATATACTAATTAATTATAACAAATATAATAATAATTATAAATTAATATCTATAAAAACATGAGCAATTACTTATTTATTATGAGTTAACATATAATAATTACTATTTTGAATTAACACATAATAATAATCATTATGAATTAACATCTAATAATTATTATGAATTGAAATTGACAATAGTTATTATACATATCATTTAATAATAACTATTATAAATTAATATCTAACAGTAATTATTATATATGCTATCTAATAATAATTATTATCAATTAACATCTAATTGACTTATATAAATTAAGAGTAAAAATCTATTTTAGTATTTTTTTAACTACAGTTTTTGAAAATGTCCCATCATCACTAATTTATATGTTTTTAGCCTAAACACACAAAGCAATACCAAATAATATTTAAACAAATCGTTAAATTTTCTTTGTATCTTAAGTATACCCTTAGTTGTGTAATACCCATAAAAATGGGTATTAATCAGATATGACTTTTTAACCAAAGGGTTATAATATTGGTTTTCATTAAAATTTTCAAAAAAATTTAGAACTCCTCCCAAAATCTCCATTACTTGTCGCAAGGAGTTTATTCTTTTTTTCTCTTCTCTTCATTCTCCATTCTCCTATCTCCCTAATTCTCCATTTTTTTTTTATTGCAGAAGCTAACTAACAGTGAAAGTCATTTTTTTACATCATAGCCATAGTGGAGATCAAACCATCAAACCATTTTCGAAACCCATTTTCAACCTAAACCCATTTTCGCTCGAAGCTTATTGCTTTTCCTCTTCTCCCCATTCCTTTGTCTTCCTCATGTTGTCACCTTCACCTTGCTAGCCTCACCTTGCCTTGCTACTCTCATTTTATCGTCGACCATCTGGAAAAGTTATTCATCACGTTGAATGAGTTTATGCAAAAAAAATCACTGTGAAAAGTCTATCAAAAACCTATACCAAGCATCCTATTATTAAAACCTGTATTTCTCATTGTCACTGTGAAGGTATGGTGAAAGTATAGTACAAATATTTTAGTTTTTTACATTATATGCATCCAATTAAGAATGAATTTAAAAAATATGTTAGATTTCTTAATTTTTAGCCATTCATAGTGATATTCGATTGTAAAATTTAGTTAAAATTTATTTGGTGGGTTTGGGTTGTATTCAAAGTGTGAGGTTATTGGGGCTGTGTTGAAATGATAAGATTATGTGTGAACTATATGCATAATAAAATTGTTAAGTAATTTTGTGTCATAGTAATTCTTAAAAGTTTGATGGTGAGTCGAAATAGTTTGATAGTGATTTATAACTTTAATTAGTAATTTATATTTTTTTATTTTAAAAAATTTACAATATAAAAAGAGAATTTATGATGCAATAACTTAATTTATGAATGAATAAATAGCAATTAAATAGTAAAATAATGATCTATTGGGATGTGTTTGATAAGGAGAATAAGAATATTAAGGAATATAATTAAAAAAATAAAGAGATGTTCATATTTGTTATTCTGTAACTATTTTGATTTGTTTTCTTATCTTGATTTATAATTATTTTGTATTGATTTATTTTTTTATTTTATAGTGAATTGTTTCTTTATTTTGTACAGATTTGTTTTCTTATATTTGTGTTGATTTAAGTTAAATTTTATTTAGAAACCGATTGTATTATAATTTTTTTTCTTTTAGTGGATTGATTTTACTTTAAATATAAATTATTAATTTTTTAATATTTCATATGTATTTGACCATAGTAATATGTGTACTTTCTTTGGTCATATTAAGCAAAGGATAGTCTTGATAAATATTAATTTTTATTTTATTATGTTTTACTATTATTCTATTAAATGTCATATCTTGATAGGATGAGAAGAATATTAAGGAATTCAGTTAAGAAAATCAAGAGATATTCATATTTGTTATTTTATAATTATTTTAATTTATTTTTTAATTTTGATTTGTTTCCTTATTTTGTATTAATTTGTTTCTTTATTCTGTATAGATTTATTTTTTTATTTTGTTTTTATTTGTTTACTTATTTTTTTGATTTATTTTTTATTTTTTATTAATTTATTTTCTTATTTTTATTAATTTGTTTCTTTCTTTATGTAAATTTGTTTTCTTAATTTGTGTTAATTTGAGCTAAATTTTGTTTACAAAGCTTATTGTGTTGCAATTTGCTCTCATAATAGATTGATTTTACTTTTGATGTAAATTATTATATTTATTTTACTTTAATATTTTTTATCTATTTGATCATAAAGATATGTGCACTATTTAGTAATTTGTATAGCTTAAATATGATGAATTGTATGCATAGTAAGATGATTAAGGAGTTACATGCAATAGTGATTTTTGAAAGTTTGATAGTTAGTCGAAGGGTTTGATAGTGATTTATAACCATGATTGATGATTTATGCATAAGAATATTATTAGGATGGTTAAAGAAATTGACAAAGGAATAAACATTGTTATGATGTTAAAGAAATTAACTTGTGTGCAATGTGTATGTTAATGATGGATTTTTATGTTTAATGTTGACTTATACAAAATGGTTATCTATTAATGTGTGATAGCAATGCGATTGACATCACTTGAAATTATAACAAGTTGAATTTTGTTTTTAAAGGGACCTTTTTAAGTATAATCATTTGTTATCTAATGTATATTATATTTGTTTGAACTGCATTAATTGTTTATTGAGTTATACTTGAGTTGCTGTTGTTGACAAAAGTGATGGTACATTTTGAATTTGAAATGAGAGTTTACCAAATTAAAAGTTTGACAATGTATTTATTTCATGTGTAATACTTTCGTGTTTATTTTATTTGATTTCATTTCTGTATAAAACTTTTTAAACCAAGTTAAACAAACACAGTGACTCATTTAGGTATTCATATGCATTTACTGAAATGACAAATTTTTTTTTCTTACTTTAGATGAAAATTAATTATTGACTTGTTTAATTTACTTTGACATGAGAAATAACATTTTAGATGCGATCAAAATTATTATCATGAATGAAATTAATTAATCCTTATACTATGAAATTATAATAATATTTTTCATCACTATGTCAGTAGAACAAATAACTATTATCTTGTTAAGATTTACATTTGCACATTGCTCGATAATATAGTTGCATAGTGCATAACCTAAAATAATTATAGTAGTACACATACGAAATAAACTCAGCCACCAAAAAAACCTAGAAAAAGAATAATGGGTTTTCACTTTCTGTACATGAAAAAAAACGTTATTGAAAAATAAACTTTAAACAAACCTAAAAATTATAAGATTACTTTTAAAAGTCGTTATTAATATTTTTCACACTATGTTAATAAATTACTTGATATGACAATGTCAAATACAATAAGTTCAAATCAATCAAAATAGGCAATTATGATATTTGTTAAAAAGATAGTAAGTTGGCCTTAAAAAATACATTATCTTCAGACACACGTCACTATCGTCAATATAATTCACTATCTGTGCAAACAAAATAACTATAACTTAAAATAACTAACAAGATATGCAGAGAACTAATATGTATCTGGATATTTTAATTCTAAAAGTTAATGAATATTCATATAACATTAAATCTTTTAAAAAAATTAAGTTGCTAGTGTGGTTTCAACTCGAAAATGGCCCAAAAGATTCATATGAGCACACAGAGGAAGCAAACCCAACCATAAAAAACCTAAAAAATGTATCTTGGGTTTTCACTTTCTGCATATGAACAAAAATATATCAGAAAATAAACTTTAACAAATCTTAAGGTTACTTATAAAAAGTCACTATCAATTTTTTTTACATCATGTTAACAAGAATTGTTGATATGATAATGTCACATATAACAAGTTTAAATCTGTTAAAATAAGCAACTTATTTTGCTAAAAAGATAATAAGTTGGTTCGTAAAAATTCATTATCATCAAAAACATATCACTAGCGTTAACATAATTCATTATCTGTGCAAAAAAAAAAAAAAAACTAAACTCAAAATGACAAATCATATATATATATACAGAACTAGCATGTATCCACTTATTTTCATTCTTAGAGCTGTTGCATATTTTTATATAACACTAAATCCTAAAAAAAAAAAAAAGAGTTCTCTATTTGGGTTTAACATTGACCTGAAATGACCCAAAAGAGTTCACATGAACACACACAAAAAATAAACTCAGCCACAAAGAAAAAAAAAATCTAAAAAACGTATCCTAAGTTTTTACTTTTTGCACATAAACAAAAACATTATTAGAAAATAAGCTTTAAACAAGCTTAAAAATTATAGAACTACTTGTAAAAAGTCACTATCAATATTTTTCATATTATGTTAATAAGATTCCACAATATGATAATGTCAAATATAATAAGTTCAAATCAATCAAAATGGGCAACTATGAAAATTGCTAAAAAGAAAGTAGGTTGGTCCAAATAAATTCACTATCGTCAAACACACATCACACCGTTACGCATAACTAACTATGTAGGCAAATAAAATCACTATAACTTAAAATGACTAACCAGATATGCACAAAACTAAAACATATCTGTATATTTCAATTTTAAGAGTTACTATATGATCATATAATACTAATTCCTAAAAAAAAAAAAAAAAACAAGTTCATCATGTGAGGTTAATGTAAATCCAAAAAGGACTAAAGAGGGTTCACTAAAATATACAAAAAAAAAAAAAGAACCCAACCATTAAAAAACCCAAAAAATATATCATGGGTTTTCGCTTTTGCACATAAACAAAAATATTACCAAAAAATAAACTTTAAACAAACTTAAAAATTATAAAGTTAGGTCTTTATCTTTGTTGCCTCTTGACCTTTGCAAAAAATTAAAAAAGAAACCTATGAACCCATCAATCAAAGAAAAATGGTGAATCAAAACTGATGAATCATGTACTATATGTTTGAAAAGTTTTTTTAAGGAACCAGTTTAGCCTTATTACCTTTTTTTTCTTTTTTTTACTAGGTTGATCGTGTTCCTCGTCGAACACCATCACTCAAAGCATGAAAGTCATTGAAAATATCTCTAGTTAACATGCAAACCACCCTTAAGAATGTTAAAATCCAATCAATTTGTAAAAAAATAAAATACTTAAGGTGGTAAAATAAGATTATTCTGCCTTAGACTTATTGGGGAAGCAATTTGTAATGGAGAAAATAGATTTTCAAGGGTTGCGAGCAAAAGAAGAGAGAGGTAAGTGATGATTGCTCATTGAGTGATAGCACAATACAATGTGTGTATTGTGTTATCAGATCAAAAAGGTGGTTTTATCCTCACATGTGAGTAAGGGCATGATTGTTTTCATAGCCAAAAAAGGGAGGGTGACATAGTCTTCACAGTAAAAAAAAAAGGTTAAAAATATATAATTTAATAATGTTAGGTCAATTTTATGGTGAGAGAATTTTTTTAGGCTATTTTTATTAATTAGCTCATAAATTAACATATTATAATGATTTTTATGAAGTACCAGTGGGTGAACAACAATAAGATAGTAGAAGGGCAAAGGCTTAAGTGTGAGGCTGTGTGTTGAGATTAGGTTGCTGGTTAGCTTTGGTATTGCATGTGGTTGGCCGTAAATGCTAAGAGAAGGAGGTACAAGCGGGGGTTAGGCCAAATAAGGCAAGTGCGAGTGGGGGCTGAGTAAGGTAGTTGGGTATAACGATTAGATGCAAAGGTTGGTTGAGGTAATCAATGGCAGAGAGCAAGGGTTGTGGGCGACTGTATGCATAGAGAGTGTAGTGGTAGGAGAAAAAGGAAAAGGAGATAGAGATGAGATGATAAAGAGAAAGAAAGAGGGGCTTAATTTTTAAGGTTGTTAATGACGGGTGCATGAGTCCATCGTTAAGTTCTAGTTAAAAAAAATTGTTGAAAATATATGAAATTCATCATTTATTTCCATCATTAATCCATCGATAAATCGTGTCTAAGTTAAAAAAAAAATTAATTTTATCATAAATTTATAGTTAATTGATCATTATTTTGATATTCTCTTGTAATATATTATCATTATCATGATCACTATTATTTTTATTATTCGTAATGCCCCTTCAATTGTCAAATATTTTTATGATGATAAATTAAATATTTTATTACATTTATAAAAAATTGTAAGTAAAAATTTATTATAAAATATCTCTAATTTGAATATTTTTAATGTTTGAATTTTTCAATAAAGTTTAATTTAGACAAAATAAAAATTTTAAAGTTTATTTGGATATGTTTTGAAAGTAAAGGTTTGATTGAAGAGAGAGGGTAAAACTCAAGATTTTAAATAATATTTACTCTTAAAATTAATTTTTTAAAAAATATTTATCTTTTAAAAAATTTCTTGGACCATTAAGCCTAAATCACTATTTGTTACCCAAAATGGTCCAGAGAATTCAGGACCAATGCTAAATCATTTTTCTATAACAGGGCATTTGGCCCAAAATACGGCCCAGTTTTATAGCCTAATGCAATAAAATAACTCTTTGTCGACATGGATGCCCATACCGTATAACAAAAGGCCGAAAAAATGGAAAAGAAAAAGGGCACCCGGCGTAAGTTAGCATCTACCCTCTTTTATCCCCAAGCAAATGCCTCTTTTACCATCTCCACATTCTCATTTTGCTCCTCTGTTGGAATTCTCTTTAGAATGGCGTTTTTTGTTCTCTTTCATTTATTTTTTTGAGGTTGGACATTGAGGAGCTTCAATTAGGGGGTTCGCCTGGAAGAAAGTGATCTACATTGAGGTAAGATTCTTGCTTGTTCATTTGTTTTGAAATTAGGATTTCATATTCAGCTTAAAGACTAGGGCTCCTTTCGAGGATGGTGATTCGAAGTCTCTTGGTTCTTGTTTTCTCGTGATTTGGTGTATGGGGAATGATTGATTTTTGACCAGGAGCTAGAAAAGCAGGGTTTTCTTGGGGATCAATGAAGTGTATTTTTCATTTCTTGAATTGATTGTTGGAAGTTAGAGAACACGGTTATTTGGGAGGTAAAGGATATGTTGTTTTTGAAAGCAGCTTCATGGGTTTTTGTCAATGTGGAATCTAATTCTATGACAAAGACATACCAGTTGGTGACTAAGACTAGTAATTAGGATTATGTTGGAGACAAACAATCATGGGCATTCCTATTTTTGGATTCTGATTCTATGAGAATGAAGATATTAGTTGTTGCTAGAAGTTAGTGGTTTTGGGGAATATTGTTTTGTCAGTTTTTGTGTTTTTGATCCTGAGCTGTATTTGGCAATTAGAAATTAGGATTATTGCATAAGAATTTGGGGGTTTCCCTGTTGTTGGACTTGAACTGCTTAAATGGATGATACTGAGGATGATGCTAGGTATCCGCCAAACCCATATGGCATGAATCATCAGCACGAGTATGGTTCATCAAATCGCCAGAAGCTCCCTGTGCGGAGTACTTCATATTCTAGGCCAGTTAGTAATCAATATGTAGATGATGATGAGGATGATGATGATGAGGAAGAGGATGAAGAAGAATTGGGACAGGAAGAAGAAAACAATAATCAAAACAATGGTATTCGGTATGTGGGCAAAGATGTGGATATTGATGATGATGACGACGACGATGATGATGACGATGACGATGAGGATGAAGATGGTGGGAAGCAAAAAATTTATAGTAGGAGGATGGATGATGTTGATATAGAAAGGCACCCCAAGAAGCGGAAGTTGAAGAGTTTGGTTTCAAGTTATGAATTTGCCCCTCGAGTACCAGCACCAACAGTTGCAGCTACACCTGTGCCAAGACCATCATTTGGTGGACGGAATTCACTGACAGATTGGACTGAGCGTGAGACATTTGTTCTCTTAGATGCTTGGGGTGATCGTTTTTTGCAACGTGGTAAAAAGAGTCTTCGTTCTGAGGAATGGCAAGAAGTTGCAGAGAAGGTTTCAGAAGTTTCAAAGATTGATAGGACTGACACTCAGTGTAGGAATCGTCTAGATACATTGAAGAAAAAGTATAAGAAGGAGAAGATTAATTTGGCAGAGACAGGTGGCACTAGCAAATGGGTTTATTTCAAGAAAATGGATATGTTAATGTCATCTCCACCACAGCAAGGTGGTCTCTCTTGTGGCTTGGACTCAGGAGAATATGTTTTCATGAACCCGAGAGTTTATCTGAATCGTGCTAATGGATTGGATGAGATGAGGGACAGTCCAGGGAATTCAGAATCTACTGGTGGTGAGGAGGATGAGTCAGATGGGTTGCCCCCCAAGAAGAGAAAGTATGGAAGGGAATCGGATAGGGGATCATCATTTAGACTTCTCGCAGATTCTATTCAGAAATTTAGTGAGATATATGAGAAGATTGAGAACAGTAAAAGGCAGCAGATGCTGGAACTGGAGAAAATGAGGATGGATTTCCAGAGGGAGTTGGAACTGCAGAAGAGGCAGATTATGGAGAGAGCACAGGCTGAGATAGCAAGAATACGGCAGGGTGATGATGAGGAGAATGATATCTCTGCCGAGAATGTCAGTGGGTAATGAATCTATACCTTGCCATGTATTTTGCTGATTTAATTTAGCATGTTATCTGCTAGCTGTTGTTGTATAATATTGGTCCCTTCTACTTTTTTTTTTTTTTTTTGAATTTGCGAGGTGATAATAAAAGCTGGAAATATTTTGTCTGCTATAGTAGAAGAAATAACAAGAGAGGATCATTATTATATAATCAATGTTACTATTTTTTTCCATCATGTTTGTGGTGGCATGTATCCATTAAGTTCTTTTTGTTTTTTTTTTTTTTTTCTCCTTCATCAATTCATTTTCTTTATGAGTTGCCATCACCAGCAATGAGGCTGGAAGATAGGAAGTTTTTGGTAAGCAGTTATGGATGATGCTTTACAGGCATCTGGCTTGTCCGTATTATGTAGATTGATTCTGTCTGTATTACTTCCATCATTATTATTTATTCAATTTCCCCAGTCTCCTTGTATGTTCATGCAACCAATATATATTTTCCCTTTGGGTTTTTGATGGTACCATTCAATTTGCCTCATTTTCACGATAAAGCAATTGTTGGGAGCTCTTATCTAGTTTCGTAAATTGGTTCCTAAGTTTATTTTGTCTTCTGTGAGAAAAGATATTGCGCTTTCTTTATTTTTTCCCCTTAAATATTGTGCTTCTGTATTGTTGCATGCATATTGAAGTTGACCCTTAACATGTTTAAGTTCATTTTGGACATTATTACCTCTTCATGCTAGTAAACCTTAAATATTTTCATATGTAGGCATTTGTCATATAATTGGTTCATTTATATGATATATTCAAATAAAAGATATTTGGAAGTAGGATAAGGCTTTATCCTGAAAGGAGCCCTTCCAGAAGTTCTTAGAGGCAAGGGATAATTAAGGCCTACAGGAGTGGTTGTCTTGATGGTTATTGACCAGCAAAAGGCTTATCTCAGCAGCTTGTAAATTGCCTTTGGAGCAAAGGTGCTTTTGTTAAGATATTGAGTCTGCTTTAATGTTCCAGTAGTGCTCTTATTGGGAAAAAAGTGTCATTTAGTTTCCCCTGTTTTTCTGAACATTTTATAATGTATGAAATTACCCAAATAGGATGAGATAAGATGCCTTAATAGCAAGGGAAGTATTCCTGATCAAATTATGGAATATCAAAATGGGAATGGCTAATTTTAGAGTTTAATAAAAGATTCAGCAACGATAATTAGCCATCTTATGAAGATTGACCTAATACTAATATCAGTTGCATGGCCTTCCATGAAATGCAAAGAAGAAGGTATAAAAAACATGGTGGCCTGCAGGATAGATAGGCTATTCTCTTTTTTTTTTTTTTTTTCCTGACAGTACTAAATTTTGTAGAAGTTTAAACCAAAAGAGAAAAGTTTACAGTGGGCTATTAAGAGGCTCCATGTGTGCAAAATGAATCTCTGGTCCTATTGTCTAACAAAATCTGTAAACAGTAGGTAGTACAGCTGTGGAGGTGAATCAGCCAAAAGCTTGAGCCTAGATGTTCTATCTGTATGTGAAAGAGACCCAGCAATCCTAGAAGTCAGATGATGGTGCAGGGCAATCCCACTGAAGCTGGTGTTGCTGGTGTCAGAAGGCCCTGCCTATTGCAACATGGGAGCTTAGTGGAGAGTGTGTTATATCTTTGTTTCCCCAGCAGCCTTGCATCTCTTACTTTGATGGTCCATAGTCAGCTATTAAACTGCTGGAGATGTCAACGAAATGTCCAGAATAAATTTGTTTGGTTGTTATACTTATGGAATCTGACACAGTAGTAGCATCCTGAAGTTTTGTTTTGGATGGAAGGAGAGAGAGAGAGAGAGAGATAGAGACTTTAGCCAGTATTGAAGATGCTTTATTGGCAGTAATGCAAAGATCTTGTACAGATGAAGCTTGAATGGAGGATTTCCGAGCCTTTGTAAGTGGAAAACATGATATCACGGATGGAATAATTGAACAAGAACTTGTAGGGGTGTGCCTCTACTGTGCAGCAAGCTATAGTGGTGAACTCTCATCTTCGAAAGGTCAAATCCATAACCATTTGAAATCCTACTTAGTTCATGTAGACCAAACAGCTGGATTACAAACTATTTTATCTATATGGCTCTAACATCAAGCACTGTTGCTTTGACAAAAAGCCAGCAGTGTCATGCAAATAAGTTCAAAATAATTATGGATAGAACAAACCAAACAAGTTGCTGTAGAACCAGTGCGGAAAGGATCTCATTATGGCTTTATGGAATTGCAAGACCAACTCAACTCATATTTTGTTTACAGAATTATTCCATATGAATAATTTAATTTTTTAGGAGATCCTCACCCCTTGATCTCCAATTCCAGAAAGAAAAGGGAGAAACAGGGTAGTGTTTAGTGCAAAAACCATTCATTTTATCATGCATTGCTCTTCCATCTTTAAACGGTAAAAATAGTAATTCAAATCATTTTATGGCTTCATCAGAGCAGTTATCCAGAGGAAACCAATTCAAGGACAAAGGCATCACACAACAAGAAAGATGAAAGACCAATAAAAGATAAAAATCTGAAATCTAGAGCTGGTAGACTGTGCCAAGCCCAAGCTGTAGTGACACGCATGGGCCAAGTTTGACGAGCCCAGGAGCAAGATACTGCTATGCTTGATCTTAATCAGAAGAGCGAGAAAGGTAGGAGTTTCTTTGTTTTTTGGCTTCTATTTTATAATGTTTGAAGCCAAAATTGTTAAAGTGGATTATAGTGAGTTTGTTTCATGTAGAAAAGTGGTTCTTAAATGAGAAAATTTTACCTCTTTGATTTTGGAGTATTCTAACAGTAAGATATTATTAACCAAATACTATCTTGATATTATTTGGATGTAATTCACTTTGAAATGATTTTGATAAAAAAATTAATTTATAAGAATTAATAATATTTTGAATAATTATTTTTATTAAAATCGTATTTTTTAATTTTTATTCTACCGTTACTTACCTTTTTTTTAATCCTTGGTCTAATAGTTATAATGAGGAGGAATTTCTCCACACGTCGAAGAGTCACCATTGTTGGGTGAGATCCATGTTGATACACGGTGATCGACAAATTAAACATGGCATCGTATTCTTCTTGGTTCTCTTCTCCTCGAGGAAGATCCGAGAAATGAAGGGCGATCTCTTTGACGTTATGAGAAATGACGAAGTTAGTGAATCATGCTTGTCATTTGCAAACCTTCTACGCATAGAGAATGAGAGCAAAAACCTGTCAGGCTCGGGGTTTGTATAATTTGCAAACTAGTGAAACGTGAAGTTAACAAAGACCATTCTTTTTCTATTGATTGTGTCTTTGAAAAGGTTAGAAAGAAGGCTTTGTCAACTTCGTGCATCATTGGTTTGCGAATTATCCAAATCCTGAAGCCGACAAGTTTTTGCTCTCATTCTCCGAGCCGGGAAGCTTTGCGAACGACGTGCATGATTTCACTAACTTCGCAATTTCTGGCAACTAAAAGGGATCACCCTTGATTTCTCGAATCCCTCTTGGGAAGAAGAGAATCAAGAAGAATATGACACCGTGTTTAATTTGCTGAATACCATATATCAACTCAGAGGCCGAACACTATGTATCAATATTGTTCTCATCCAACAATGAGAAACTTTTGATGTGTGAAGAAACAAAAACAGATGCCTCCTCTTTATAACTATTAGACCAATGATTCAAAAAAAGTAAGTATACCTCTAGAAAAATTTTATTTGTAGTCAATTTTTGGTTAAAGAAAACTCAGATATTCAATGAATCCATGTTAAACATAGAAAAAAGGGTAAAAAGGAGAAAACATATTAAAAAAATATATGGCAATTTATAATTAAACTTAATTAGCATATTTAAAATAACCCAAAAAAAAAAAAGAAGAAGACATGGCCACATTATTGTCATAAGATTTACACGTAATGTTGCCGATTTTTTTTTTTGAAATAATTTTTGAAACTTTAAAGGCATATAATTTTGCTTCCGATGATCGAATTTTGATGGTTTTGTTTATTTCGTTCAATTATTCAAAAATGTATGCATTAACAAACTCTAAACCTTAAAATCTAAACCCTAAACTTTCTAAATCCAAACTTTGGTTTCAATTTTATTTGTGTCCATCTTAAAACCTGTATTACAAAACTTCACAATATGTCATAACTTTACACTCGATGGTTGAATTTTAATGATTTTTTTTTTCGTTTCGTTCAATTTTTTGAAATGAAGGCACAACCCTTACCAAAGTCCCCACAACTAATTGTTTTGGTTTTAACTTTCTTGATCTTCATTTGATTAGAAGAGCCAAGTGCAAGCATATTATTGTCATCCATATATATAACTCATAAGCTATTATAGGAGTATTGATGTTTTTTGGTAATACTGGTAATTTTAGATTCCATAATTTGTAGAAACCATAAGACCCTGATGCTCCCTATGGTTGCTTTTGCAATAACACAAAATTGCCTCGGGTGGAAACTATTAGTAAGATGTGTTATTTGCTACATATTTTTAGTAAAAAGATTTATTTTTTTATTTTATCAAATAGTTTAAATTTTAGATAAAAATAATATTTTAAATTAAATTTTAGATAAGAACAATATTTAGTTTGAATTTTGAATTTAGATTTTAGAATTTTTAAATAAGTACAATCTTAGTTTTTAGTCGTTCATTTTTTTTTAATGAATAAGACCTCTATCAATGGAGCCATTACAAGCCTTTCAAAGCAATTCTAAGAAATTTTAAGCTTTGTGAGTTTTAGTTGTCTATTATTCTTCCTCTTTTTTCAAAACCAAACAAAGTGGTATCATAACCAAGAAAAGCAAGCATACACTCGTTAAGAAACCATGTGCTTACTATAACTTTTCCTTAATAACTCTTATAAAGAAACATTCTGACTGAATTGGTAACAGCGTGGCAATTCGGTGTAGTAGTGCAATGAATAGAGATGCTTAAGAGCCCCAATAACAACATATTTCCTAGAATATGAGAAAGATATAGTTTGATTTCACTTGCGAGGGCTTCAAGCTTTTTCAACTAATCAACTTTTGGTAGTAATCATCAAATACAATTTGGTGGGTGAAACTACTCAGAATCTCGACATAAAGGATTCAACCACCGAAACTTCTATATTTGATCCTGTTTTCATAAAACGACTCCAACAAAAAATCCCCAATTGATTTGAACAACCTTTTGAAAACTTTCCAATCATTTTGAACCATCGATAGTGGTATCGATGTTGGGTGATGAAAGCATGCTAGATGACAAGTTATGACAAAAAATAGAATGGTTCGATGAGCATCTCGAAGTAGTGGCCCAAAGTGTTTAAGATCAAGAGTCCATCAAGTGATACGAGTTTGACATTGAACTCCCTTATTTACCTTTATGTCCTACATAGCTCGCTACCATGAGCTTTTAAATTCAGCAAATCAAGCTCTATGCCAAGGTTAAAGATCCATGGGACTAATTCAAACGATACAAAACATTAATGATGGTACACGCGATCTCAGACCTTATTCCTTACAGTTGCTTCACATAGTGCTTGTCAAAGTAGCACAAACTAAGTATAATGCATTATCCACCACATCCATCAACACGTTCAAGCAATTTAACAAATCTCTTACTTTGTGACAAGTATGAATCAATATAAAAATAATGATCACTTAATGACCACTAAGTAGTTGATGCACTAGAGAATCTCTATCAGAATACATTTAGCGTTTCAATGCAAAAATCGAACAAGATTATGATTTACAATAGTCAGTCACCCTTGTGGCAATCAAGCACAAGTTGCTTACATCCTTTTTTTTTTTTTTTAAATCTCATTGATCGAAATGGAGCCACCAAACTTATTTGAATTGTTGGCTCGTATTGAAAAGTACACCGATGGACAAGGAAGGATCTGAAGTCTTCCTGCAAGGAAGAAAGTAAGCCATCTTAGAGAATCGATCAATTACAACCAAAATAGAATCAACTCCTCGTTGGGTCCTTGGGAGGCCAAGAACGAAATCCATAGTTAAATCTTGCCAAATTGTCTTTGGAATAGGCAAAGGACTATAAAATCCAGTATTTTGCATTTGTCCTTTAGCCTTTTAACACATTGGGCAATACTGAACAAAACGTCCAATATCCCTATTTAACTGAGGCCAATAAAATCTTTCTTTAACCAAACTAATTGTTTTATCTTGACCGACATGTCCTCTCAATCCTTTAGCATGTAACTCTTTAATCATATATTCACGTAAAGAAGAACAAGGAATACATAATTGCGTACCTTTAAATAAGAATTTGTTTTAGATAAGAAAATCATAAGCAAACTCCTTACTTTTGCATTGTGTCCATATTTTGCCAAAATCCTCATTAGTAGCATATATGTCCTTTAAATAGTCAAACCCTACCACCTCAGTACTTATTGTAGTTAGAAAAGAGATACGTCGACTTAATGCATCAACTACTTTATTTTCTTTGCCAGATTTATGTTTGATAGTAAAAGTGAACTTTTGCAAAAAGGTAATCCATCGAGCATGCATTTGATTCATCTTCTTTTGAGAATTGATGAACTTTAAAGCTTGATGATCTGTGTATAACACAAACTCCCGTTGAATCAAATAATGCTCATAATACTTTAAGGCACGAACGGAATAAAATTCTAACTCATATGTAGTCCATTTTTGTCAGGATTCACTAACCTTTTCACTAAAAAACTCTATCGGACACCTTTCTTAGGATAATACTGCTCCAATTCCTGAAACTGATGCATCACACTCAACCTCAAATACTTTGTCAAAACTAAGGAGTGCTAACACTGGTGTATTGCATAATTTTTTCTTTATTATTAAGAAGCTATTTTCTTGTGCGTCACCCCATTGAAATTGGCATTTCCTCAGAAAATTGGTAATAGATACCATAATTGTGCTAAATTCTCGAATAAAACACCTATAAAAAGTGGCTAGGCCATGAAAGCTCTGCACTTCATGCACAGTTTTAGGAACGGGCCATTCATGAATTGCCTTCACCTTTACCTTGTCGACTTGAATACAATTTCTTCCTACTATAAAGCCAAGGAATAAAAGATGGTCAGTCATAAAGCTGCATTTTTTAAGATTGATATAAAACTTGTTAGCTCATAAAGCTAATAGAACTTCATTGAGATGTGACAAGTGCTCCCCTTCATCCTTACTGTAGATAAGAATATCATCAAACTAAACCACCATAAATTTTTTAATAAATGGACGAAGAACCTGATTCATCAATCGCATGAATGTGCTGGGTGCGTTTGATAACCCAAAAGGCATCACTAGCCATTCGTAAAGACCATTTTTAGTTTTGAAAGCCGTTTTCCACTCATCTCCTAGTCGAATACGAATATGATGATATCTGCTTTGTAAGTCAAGTTTGGTGAATACCACAGTACCTTCTATCCTGTCAAGCATATCATTAAGACGAGGGATAGGAAAGCGATACTTGATCGTTATTTTATTAATAGCTCGACTGTCCACACACATTCTCTAGCTGTCATCTTTTTTCGGGGTGAGTAAAGCAGGAACTACACAAGGGCTCATACTCTTACAAATCAAACATTTTTCGAGTAACTTATTAACTTGCTGTTGTAATTCTTCATGCTCAGTTGGGCTCATACGGTAATGTGACAAGTTAGGCAAACTAGCTCCAAGTACTAAATCGATATGATGTTGAATATTTCGCATAAGAGGTAGCTCATTAGGTAATTCACTAGGAGATAAATCAGCAAAATCAGTAAGTACCTCTTGGATCTTGGGTGGAACCTCAACAATTTCTTCAGATTGGCCTTTCACCACTAACGCAACGATAAACCTTGGCTCTTTAACTTGCTTAAAGAATTCTGAGACTGCTATGTTGGTGAATAATGGCTTATCTTCCTTAATAACAGAGTTGCGTTCTGAAGGTTGAGATTGTGGTAGTAACACGATTTTTTTATTAAGCCACCAAAAGATAAAAGTATTATCTTGTCCTTTGTAGGTAGCTGTAGGTAGCATCAACATCATAATGCCATGGTCTTCCTAATAGGATATGAAAAGCGTCCATCTCCACTAGAACCGTTGGTGGCTTGTATCCCACTAGAACCGTCGTCAGCCATCAGAATAAGGGTAAAATCCTTGCAATGATACCATTTTGGTGCAGTGGAAGGTTTGCTTCGAAACAAAAGCAGAATAAAATAAAAGAACAAACCCGAAGGCTAAACCTTTAGAGAAAAATTTGATAAATTGTATTGAATTGCCTCTAATTATTACAATAGGTCTTTAAATAATGCAAAGAAATAAACTAAGAATAGAAAATATAAAAAAATAGGATAATTAAAAATAGAAAACTTGAAAGAATAAGAAACTAACTAAATGGGAAACTTGAGAAAATAAGAAACTGACTAAATGAGAAACTTGAGAGAATAGGAAACTAACTAAATGGGAAATTAAGATATCTAATCAAAATAAGACATTAGCCAAAATAAGACACTATGTTAATTTGTACTACATCAACCTCTTCCACTTTGAAGAAAACTTGCCCTTGAGTTTTATGGCTGCAAAGGAAACTCATATGGGAAAAAATACTGAAAGATATCAGCAACATTCAGCGGGCGCCACAAACTTCTAACCGTTGTCGAGCAACTCATTAACTTGTCATTGTAATTCTTCATGCTCAGCTGGGCTCATACAACAATGTTGAATATCTCGCATAGGAGGTAGCTCATTAGGTAACTCATTAGGAGATAAATTAGCAAAATCAGCAATTACCTCTTGGATCTTGGGTGAAACCTCAACAGTTTCTTCAGCTTGGCCTTTCCCCACTGATGTTACAATAAAACTTGGCTATTTAACATGCTCAAAGAATTCTGAGGCTGCTATGTTGATGAATAAAGGTTTATCTTCTTTAATAACAGATTTGCTTTCCGAAGGTTGAGATTATGGTAGTAACAAGATTTTTTTGTTAAGCCACTGAAAGATAAAAGTATTATCTCATCCTTTGTAAGAAGCGTCAACATCATAATGCCATGGTCTTCCTAATAGGATATGATAAGCGTCCATCTCCACTACGTCAGATGCGACCTCATCTTTGTAATATATTTCCGATTGATAAAGAAATCTTGCAAACTTCTTGCACCTGAACTTCTGAACTTTTCTTAATCCATGTGATCTTATATGGAGAAGGATGCTTCTCAGTCTGCAAATTTAATGCTTTCACGAGGGCTTTAGAGATAATATTTTTGCTACTGCCACTATTAATAATGACGTTGCATACCTTATTACGAACAGTGCATTGGGTTCAAAAGATCTTGTGTCGTTAAGTATTATCAAGTTTCTTTGGGGCAAGCAACAGTCGTTGGACAATACACGCCACTTCTCCTACATCTCTTTCTGCAAACTCAGCACCATCATAAATTTCTTCTTCAAGAACTTATTCTTCGTCACTACCATCTTCTTTTGCAAAGTTAACAGATCTTCTACTTGGACATTAATTTGAAAGGTAGCCTGACTGATTGCATCGAAAACACTTTCTAAGATTAAGGCGTGCATAAGGATCATTATTGACTCGATGCTGCTGGTTAATACCTTGGATGTGGGACCGAACAGAGGTTGAAGTGTTATTTTGATTCTGTGCCAAATCTTGAGTCGGAGATGTATTTTTATTTTGACTACTGTTGCTGCCTAGAGTTGTTGACTCTTTCAAAGCAAAAGGAACTTCTTGATTTTGCCGTCGAAAGTGATTCTGAGGATGCATAATGGATTTTTTGATTTGAGTTTTTACTTTCATTACCAAATTAACTGCATCTGTCATGGTCCAAATTCCTTGAAGAGCAAGTCAATCTTGAATAACCATCTTTAGGCTTCTAATATAATGAGCAATCAATTGATCTTCTGTCTCAGGCAAATTAACTCGTGCATTTATTCGGTAGAATTCTTCTGTGTACTCATTAACTGTATGATTGACTTGTCGATAATTTTGATATTGTTGATATAAAAACTGCTCATAATCTGGAGGGAGAAATCGTCTTTGTAGTAATTACTTTATCTTAGGTCAAGTGCGAACACGTTGCTTTCCTTGGCGTTGGCGATTATATTGAAGTTGCTCCCACCAAGCAGAAGCTCTGCCTTTTAACTTATATGCTACGAGCTTAACTTGGCTTTCTTCTGAGATATTCAAATAATCAAAAAAATTTTCAACAGTTCTTACTCAATCGAGGAAATCTTCAATGTTTAAATGACCGTCGAATCTTGGTAAGTCCATCTTCATCTTAAATTCTTAAGTGTGTGGGCCTCAATCTTTATCCCTAAAATAAAAATCTTCTTCTTTTTCAGATGAATAATCCAACCTTCGTGACTGCCTTTGTTGAACATTCTTCCAACCTTGACGTTGAAAATCACTATCTCGAAAAGGTGGAAGGGCATCCTTAACTTCAAACTCACCATCACGTCACCACACAGGAGCTATTCGGTTTTGTCGTTCATAGATCCGTAATGGAACATCACGATTCATGGCTCGTCCTACTTAAATTGCGGCTTCGTTATCAATTCTTGAGCCAATTGGGGGTTGGTATTGATCGTCGTGGCCTGTTATAAGCAGCTGTTGATATCTTAAGCCTGGGTCAATAGGTGGTTGATGTCTAGGTTGCAAATCCACATGATTTACTGTCCTAGAATTTTTGGGAATAAAATCTGCACGACTTAAGTCTTGTTGGCCACCATTCTTTATATTGTCATGCTGATTTGGTCTTTGCTCCATGGAATCGCGTCTTCCTTCCATAGTCATTGTAGTTATCATCTGCACAAGATTATGAAGAGTTTCATTGATCCCATCAAGTCGTTGCTCGAACTTGTCAAACTGTCATTCGTTGTCGGTGGCTTATATCCCACTAAAACCGTCATCAGCCATCAGAATAAGGGTAAAATCTTTGCTCTGATACTAATTTGGTGCAGCGAAAGGTTTGCTTCAAAACAGAAGCATAATAAAATAAAGAAGAAACTTGAAGGTTAAACCTTTAGAGAATAATTTGATGAATTATATTGAATTGCCTTTAACTATTATAATATGTCTTTAAATAGTACAAAAAATAAACTAAGAATAGGAAATACAGAAAGAATAGAAAAACTAGAAATAGGAAACTTAAAAGAATAAAAAACTAACTAAATGGGAAACTTGAAAAAATAGAAAACTGAATAAATGAAAAACTTGAGAAAATAAAAAACTGACTAAATGGAAAACTTGAGAGAATAGAAAACTAATTAAATAAGAAACTAAGATATCTAATCAAAATAAGACATTAGCTGAAATAAGACACTATGTTAATGTGTACTACATCATAAATGGAGCCACCAAACTTATTTGAATTGTTGGCTCGTACTGAAAAGTACACCAAGGTCAAAGAGGTAGAGGCCTCAAAGCATCACCATAATAAGGTAAGCCCTTCATTTCGAAAAGCGATCTCAAGTCGAATCATCGAATTGCCATCTTGATGTAACAAGGCCATCTTTTTAGCCATCATGACCTTTGTTACCTCCACAACCCATAACATCATAACCTTTCGAGCTCAAATACATACCTCTGAATACCTCACGCCTATATATCTTGTTGAAAGTGCAACAAGAACCTTGTTTTAATTGGCTAAGAAAGATAGCTATTAATTCAATGAGGCAAGATATGAGATGTTTCTGTTAATGCCATCGTGAACGTAAAGATGATACTATACCAAAAAATGTTAACACATCATGGAAGAGATTGAGTAACCCATCAACAAAAGGTATCTTGGGCACTGTGTAAAAGGATAGTTAGCTGCTTCTAAGGAAATCACAACAGAAGGTGTACCAAAAACATGCAGCCACCATCGCCTTGATCCACTGTAGGTCATTGTTGGAGGACTAACAATAAGAAGAGGTAGTTTGGTGACATGGAAGAGGCCTATGCTTGACAAACCATCTCAAATAGACCTTAACGATCGAGGAACGCTAATAGAGACATCATCTTTTCACCAGATGAATCTGCTAAGGTTATTGATTCCAAAGATGACGTGTTGGTAGCTATTAGGATTAAATATGACATAAAGAAGAATGTGTAGTTAAGTTTTCTCTAAGCAAGAATGGTAAAATTGTTAGAGAGGCTATCCAAACGTCAATAAAATAAAATAAAATAAAATAAAACAATCATTGAAAAGAATGATTTTCCTAGATGGTTGTGAAATTAGCAATTATTTTATGTATTTTTTTCATCATTAATATGGACAACGATTTTTGTTTCATTGAAGCAAGATTTTGATGTTTACGTATTTTTCTTTTTTTGAAAAGGCTTGTTGAACCCTCCTTAATAACCACATAAAATATTTAAATTAACAAGTCAAACGTGGTGAATCAAGTGGTAAACATTTTTATTACGTACATTCTTACATATTTTTAACGTTTTATATAAGGTTGAAGGGACTCATAGGGAGCTAGTTTTTTATTCTATCGCAACATGAGTTTTTTGGCATCTTTCATAGTCGTTGAAGGCATTCAAACACACTACTTTTATTTGTGTTATCTATGAGTTACATCAGAGGGATAAAATTATTTTGCAAGTGAAGTTTTTAGAAAACACATCATAACAATGCAACTATATATTCGATTCTTCTACTCACTAATAGAATTATTGCATTGTGTGAAATAAGAAGTGCCATGAGATAGTTTTGATGGAGATGAATGTTTTTCACCATTGTGAAATGAGAAATGCTTTATTTTGCAAAGAAATTAAACCCCCAAACCAAATTGTTATGGTAGTCATTATAGAATTCAATGCATTGTATAACTATAAAGACTATCCTATTTTCTCATGCACCCAGAGGTAACATGAGAGTTAAATTAGAGAAATTAATTTTATAGGCTAACAACCTTCTGAAGTTCTTAAATCTAGTCATTGAACTGGTTTCACCTTCTTGTGTGAAAATAAACTTATATCATCAAATATAGATGTAACCCTTATATCATACTTAGGAATGATCCCAATGTTGTTGATGACGTGAATATCATCATAGTTTAGGCTATGATATTTAGATTGGCTATTTGAGCCAGGCTAGGCCTTAGACAAATATGGATAAAAAAAGGCCTAATAGATTTATATTATTTCGATATTAAGTGTATAAGATTAGATTGTGTTTGTTGGGCTGTACTTTCAAAAAGCATACACTTTAACTTGATTTATATAGGAATAATTGTGTAGGCAAAAAATTCTACAAGGAAAAAGAAAAGATCTGTTCTTGTAAGTCGAGGAAAAATATGTTGACATAAGATACTTAATTGGTATGCATTATTGTTGTTTGTCTTTATAATTAAAGATTGTTAGTAAGGTGTTTTATTTCCTAGATATCCTTAGCAAAGAAGACCTATTTTTTTACTTTATTAAGTTATTTAAATTTTGAATAAGAATAATCTTTTACTGTGAATTTTAGATAAGAATAATTTTTAGTTTGAATTTTGAATTTAGATTTTAGGATACTAGATAAACACAATTTTCATTTTTTGTTGTTTATATTTTTCTTATAAATAGGACATCTATCAATGAAACAATGCAAGTAATTCAAAGCAAATTCCAAGCAATTTTAAGCTTTAAGAGTTTTATCTTTTTTTTTTCTATATTCTTCATCTTCTTTCAAAAATCCAACAAAGTGCTATCAACAAAGTGGTACAAGAGCTATTATCTTGAGGGACTTGTAAGATTGAAAAATCTTAAATACAATCTCTAAAAGCTTCCTACTTATATCTTCGAAACAAAAACTTACACT
This sequence comes from Moringa oleifera, assembly GCA_021397835.1. Classification (NCBI taxonomy): domain Eukaryota; kingdom Viridiplantae; phylum Streptophyta; class Magnoliopsida; order Brassicales; family Moringaceae; genus Moringa; species Moringa oleifera. The sequence continues at coordinate 3,076,670 of JAJFZO010000579.1, forward strand.
CAACGAATTCAAAAAACTGATTTACAACAATTGCATCTCCAATATTTGATAGCATAAACTATCAAATGTGGGTAGTTAGAATGAAAACTTACCTTAATGTAAATAATTTATTGGAAGCTGTTGAACAAGTATAAAAAGCTTAAGCCTTGTCAGAAAATTCAACTTTTGCATAAATCAAAAACCAAAAAGAGAGAAAACAAAAAAAAAAATCAAAAGAAAGAGTAACATTATTTTTAGTAGTTTCATCAATCATATTTATCAAAATAATGATACTAAAAATAGTCAAAAAAAATTAAAATTTTTTGAAGTAAGAGTATGAAGAGAATGAAAGGGTTAAAAGAATGCAAGTGCTAAATTTGATCTGACAATTTAAGATGCAAAAAATGGAGGAATCAAAATCAATCGAGGAATATTTTGATGGGCTTCACAATATAGTTAACAAAGTAAGACTCCTTATTATTGACTTTTTTAATTCTAGAATTGTTCAAAAGATCTTAGTTACAATTCTTAAAAAATTTATTTTTGGAAAACTCTAAAGATATGTCAAGTATTACCTTGGTAGAATTTTGAACGCACTACAGGCACAAGAACAAAATAGGCTCACCAAGAAAGCTTAGTAAATGGTGCTTTTCAAGCTAAATCCCAAAACAACCATGGGAAAAAAATAATAAAAATTGGCAAAAATAAAAACAAGTATGAAATTTCTGCAAGTAACAACAAAAATAATCAAAGCAGTAACAATTAAATCTTTCTACCTTACCCCTACTACAAAAAAGCTAATCATGCACAAAATAAGTGTTGGTGGAGGCCAGATGTAAGATGTCACAAGTATGATTAGTTAATACATGTAAAAAAAAACAAATTCTAATAACAATAAGGAGAAGCCAAAAATATTTTTGAACAACTTCAAGAGGAGGAATTATTTGTAGCATCGTACTTTGCTACCAATAACTTCCTAAAAAGTTAGCTTAGCTTCTAAATAGTGATTGTACAAAACACATGACTTACGATCAAAAGTTTTTTAAATAACCTGACAAAACTACCATTTCCAAAGTCAAAATTGAAATGGAACATATCTTGCGGTAAAAAGTAACAAAATAGTACCAATAAAAAGTTACATAAGTTTGGAATTAATTTTTAATGTTATATATATATATATATATTTGAAATTAATTAAAATCTTTTGAGTGTTTGTTAGCTCTTGAAAAAAAATATATAAAATACTATTTGAGGGTAATCATTGTTTGTTTACTGATGCGCAGTATAAAGAGGTGTTTAAAGTCTAAATGAAAGATAAAACATTTACCTTGAATATGATGGAAGAGGAATAAAATGTAGTACATAAAGAAGACAACAACACAATATTAAGGTATTTTTATCTTAAGGCCTTAAAGAAGAATACTCTTAGAGAAAACTTGTCTAAATTAAAAGATGAGCTTCTTAAATGTATATTAGCCATTTATAGCATGCTATGACTGTAGACCAAGGAGGGTAAAATTTCAACACATTTCAAATTAAAACTCCAATTCCTAAGAGAAATACAAAAAAAAAAAAAAAAGGAAAAAAATCCAAATCTAATGCAAAACAAAAAATTAAAAATATTGACATCCCTGTAAAGGTACTTTCAAAAATTAGATATGAATTTCTCAAGAAATGACTTGGTAAATGCAGCAAAAACAATAAGGAGAAGTGTTAGTAAAATGCTTTATTTGTTATATATCCTCAACAAAGAAGACCTATTCATTTTTCTTAACATGTAATTTGAATTTTGGATAAGAGTAACTTTTAATTTGAATTTTAAATAGGATAATTCTTAGTTTAAATTTTAAATTTAGATTTTAGAATATTTAAAAAAACACAATTTTAGTTTTTGATTGTTCATTATTTCTTATAAATAAGACCTCCATTAATGAAAGTATGCAATCAATTCGAAGCAAATTTCAAGTAATTTGAAACTTCAAAAGTTCTATCTTTTTGTCTATTATTCTTCATTTCCTCTCAAAAACCCAACAAAGTGCGATCAAAGCCAACAAAGATATGTATGTGATTTGGTGCTAATTGGAGTTGCTAATTATTTAGTAGAACAGAACCTGCAAACAACTTGTGCAAAGGACAAAGGCCAAATGCCCTGCAAAATAGTAACTTAGGACATAATTATGTTTAATGAGGATCACTGTCACCATTTTACCTTTAAGGTATAGAGAGTTGTCTTGGGTCTAAACTCAGCAACTGTTGCTCTTAGACAAAGAAACATCAACCTAGAAACAAGTCCAGAAGTGAATGGTATTATTTTATGCAAAGAAGCAGAGCCTCTACAAAGCCACTATCTAAGAATATAAAAAGGATGATCTTCGCTATTTGAGCACTAGTTATGTTGTTTCTCCATGTGAACGATGTTTGAGCAATTCATGTCATTCACTCAAAGATATCACAGCAATGACAAAGTCATTAAGCTGCTCAAAAACATTTAAGAATAAGGCCAAATTCAACAGCACTGTGCACAAAACATTTGAAGACAGAATTTGAAACTGGGTTTGGTAGAGTGTGGTAGAGCAACCACAATGTATGGGTGATGGTAGAAAGCCTTGGTAGCAAGCTACATATATCCAGACCACATCCTTGAAAAATAAAAGGAATATAATGTGGATGGATGTGGTTGGATGTATCTCCTAATGAGAATATGATTACCTGAATAGTATCAGCTAGTGAGACTTAATGATAATCCATGATGAGAAGATCAGTACATGGGCCTAAAATCTCTTTCCCTTTCAACTTTTCGGTATGCTACATACATAGCCTAATACATATTAATAGCACTACCACTATGGACAGTACAAAATGTATTTAGTTAGAGTAGGTCACTTCTCTTTTCTTTTATTTTTTTTCTCAGGATTGGGCTCTTCAAAGCTTTTCTCCGATCATCTAGCTGCTTTGCTATTTCAACATTTTTGTATTGAGACATAGAACTTGCCTGATTTATATAGGATAAACTACAGCTTAGTGGAGTATGTGTTACATCTTTTGTTTGCCGAACAGCCTTGCATCTCTTACTTTGACGGCCAATAATCGGCTATTAAACTGCTGGAGACGTCAACCAAATGTCCAGGAATAAATTTCCTGAATCCATATCAATCATTTAATGTACTGGGAGCTTTGCACCCCTGAACTCCACTCCATAAATCATTTCATTCCCCAAGCTGCAATGCTCTCTCATCTTCATATCATAAGAATAACAATTCTAATCATTTTCCAGACAACCAACTAAAAGGCAAAGAAGCACAATACGTAAACAAACAAAAAAAAATGCAACACAAACAGAAGGTAAAAATTAAAACTAGAATTGGTAGGGAAGCGCCAGGCCCGTGCAGCAGTGCAACGCATGGGCGACGCTTGAAGAGCCCAGTAGCAAGCTACTGTATGGCTCTTCTCCCTCAAAAAATTAATTTAATATCATGTGAGTCAATGACCCACGTATCAGATATTAAACTGATAAGAACAGATACTACACTTGATCTTAGCCAAAAGGCCGAGAAAGGTATGAGTTGCTCTGTTTCTTTGCTTCTGTTTTATAACGTGTCTTTCAGTCTCCCCTCTGTAGCTATTCGATGTGGGGTAAATGCTTACAGATAAGTGATAAACGGTGGCACAAGTTCACAGACACAATCCCTGACATTGTTATTGTTTGTAGTTCATTGTCCATAGTTTAGAACCAAACATGTGAAAAGAAAAAACAGTTCTTTATATTTAGAACAAATACTTGACAGAAACTTTATGACCAGCATAATATAAATAAAATCTATGCATAAGGGCATGCCTAACTGAGAGGTAGGCAGAGGAGGTGACTTTCCATTTGGTTCTGAGGTGCAACTTCCTCCTCTTCACCACTCGAACTTTTGCAGAGAGTTGCATGGCAAGATCTTCTTCGGTCACTGAAATAACAAGGCTCGCCAGAAGAGGTCAGAAATTGAAGTTTCAGGGCTTTGCTTGTAAAGGGTTCTTCCAAAATGCTAAAGGCCTGACCTGAGGTCCAAGAAACAAGAAATGTTCTGCAGTCACGTTGAGTGACACAGATTGCTAAAGCATCGCCAATGCTACCACTTCTATATTTAATGTCCATGATTTTGCTAATAAGGAAATGAAAATAAGCTATTCGAAGGCAACCAGTTATACAAGGAGGAAACAAAAGCTTTGAATAGAATTGGTAGGGGGCCATTCTCTTAAGGAACAACCCGCCAACAATAGGAGTATCTCAGGCTTTTTCCATTTCTCTTCTATAACGGATAGCAGCAAAGTATCTCAATGTAGATATACAATCATACAGGCCATGATCCCCACAAGCAACAGTGCTAGTGCCTGGGGATCATGTACATTTCCTCGTCTACCTTTAGCTGAATGTGCAATGAACTTAATTCTATAACTTCACTGTATTAATTTTTAGTTACTGGCTACATTTCATAGAAAGAAATTGTATGCCTTGTAACATTTCTATTAGGTATGCAACTTTAGGCTTCAGCAGATGTGACAACATTTAATTCCTTGATCTGTCATCCATCTGGTTAAACACATGGTAGATTGATATATTCATAATTAATCCAAGTTGTACTCAACTTACAGTCAAACAAAAAGAAACAGAAGACGAACTGGGAGCAATAAGGACATAATAATATTCCGTCAAGCAGTTATCAGAGAGACATTAAAACTAAAATTGGTAGGGCTGCGCCAGGCCTGTTCCGTCGTGCAACGCATGGGCGACATTTGAAGAGCCCAGTAGCGAGCTACTGTGGTGGCTCTTTCCCCAACAAAAAGTATTGCAATGTCATGTGGGCCGATGACCCACATATCAGATATTAAACTGATAAGAACAGGTACTACACTTTTATCTTAGCCGAAGGCCGAGAAAGGTATGAATTGTTCTGCTTCTTTGCTTCTCTTTTATAATGTATCTTTCAATCTTCCCTCTGTAGCTATTCGTCGTGAGAAAAATGCTTAGCCCAAAGCGTTACCAGCAGATAAGTGATCAACAAAGGCACAGGTTCACAAAGAAGACACAATCCCTGACATTAATTGTTACTGAATGGAGTTTTGCATTCATAGTTTACAACCAAACATGTGAAGGAAACACGCAGTTCTGCATAGCTGAAGCATTCTGAGCAGCAGTATATAAATCAAGACCCTACAAATCTATGCATAACTGAGAAATAGGCAGAGTTGGTTTGAAAGAGCTCTTTGCCAAACTTCAATGACAGAAAACCACTAGAATGTTTTCACAGAGTTGCATAGCAAATATGCAGGCAAGATCTTCAGTCTCACTAGAGGGGTCGAAGGTGGAAGGTGGAAGGTGCAAGGTGCTTTTGCTTTGAAAGAGCTCTTCCCAAATAACATGTCACTCAGTTCCAAGAAAGAAGAGTCTGTCATATTAAGTTTAACGTGTTCTGCAGTAATGTTGAGTAACGTTTTTCAGTAAAAAAAAGCTTTAAATAGATTTGGTAGGAGGCTGCCCTTTTTCAGGGCAACCCTTCCAAAAATTGGAGTATGCCGCTTAAAGCGGAGAGCACACGGTATTCTTTAGTAAAAGGCGAAAGAATAGTTCGCTTTGTACTCACCGCGCGGCTGCTTAAGTTTTAAATTCAGATATTGCTTCAAATTAATACCCAAGTGTGCACGGTTTGAGTTTCATCTCCACGATGTGGGACTACATTTCAGCCATGTACATTTCAAAGCAATGATAAAGCTACTAAGCTGCCCAGAAAATTTTAAGAATGAGGCCAAATCCAACAATAAGCTGAAAATATTGGGAGAGAGGGAATCTGAAAATGGGTATGCTAGGGTGTACCTCGCCCAACGCATATGGGAGATACTGGAAAGCCCCGGTACTACTATATCTGAAAATCAATTGAATCCCACATCGACGAAGCATCATGAGAAATAGAAGTGATTGGAGCTACAAATGAAGTCGGGGAAGAACAGAAAAACATACTTACCTGGACGGGGTCAATGGGTGATCAAGAGGACCTATGGCCTAGGCGGGTGACCTCCATTGCACTCCGGAGGGGCGCTCTGCCTAAGGTCTCCCCAAAGAGGGAGAGCCTACGTCATAATTTGTGGTAGTGGGGGCCTGCGTCCGCGCGGCCCCTGCCCATTCCATAGTACATTAAGGCTTCTCTAGTTTGTGTTGTAGCGTGACGGATCTCAAGTGTCAAACTGTTGGTGATTCTTTCATCGTCGTCATATAGCTGTTCAGATATGGAATCTGCATTCTAAGTTGTCTGTAATCTGGCATCTGCCGTCTCATATCCTTGCAGATGAACAATCTTATCATTTTTGTGAAAGAATCAAGCACCTATGAAGGAAACCATAGTTATCAACTACTGAACGCATATAACAAAGAATCATCCTTCTCATCATTGTTTATTGTTGTTTTGGTTACTACGGAAATTTGAGGGGGTCAGGCACCACTGTTTCTGTATGCAACCATGAGACAGGTTTCAGAGTTGAAGCAGAGAAATTGCATCAAAAGGCCAAAAACTCTTTGAAGAGGTTGCCAGCTCTGACTCTCATGTAAGCTTTTGCCTTTTTCTAGACATCATCTTAGAGATGATGTGAATATCAGTGCTGAGGCTATTTAGGGTCAACGTACAACATATTTGCTCTGTTTGCTCTGCAATGGTTCACGGTAACTAAACAGTACAGAAACCAGGCTGCATTCATCTGGGTGAAAGGAAATCCTAACTATCAAAACATTAGACTAAATTTGGGAGGGAGCTGTACCCTTTTACAGATTAGGCATCGCTTAAGCTTAATTATTAATCAGACAAGTGATCATGCAAATTGTTACAGCAGCGCCCCTGTTACTCCCAATTTTTAAGAAAATAAAAACCCCCCAAAAAAAAAATTGTAGGCTTTGAGGTGTGAAAAACAGTCTTTTAAGGCAATTATGCCTCTAGGATATAACAAAGCCACAAACTCTTTATTTATCAATAAATAGATACAAAAAGGTATTTATAAATAACACAACTCTTTAAAATAATATAAACTCTCTTTAAAAATGGTAAAAGTGCAAAATGTAAGTATTTTGATATATAAGATAATAAATATTTTTTCTAAAAGTATTTTAACTCTCCACCCTTTTGCACTTATATTTCCTTTAAAATCTTTTCTCACCATCAATGTGGGATACTTAGTGTTCAAACATCACAAACTACAATGCCCCAGTAAGGTTGTAATGTTGCACTAAATATTATACTTACCAGAAAGTATCTTTCCATTTAAACCTTCAATTGGTGTAGGTATTAAATTTTCAAAAGTGAAAAAGTATCAAATGAGTTAAACCATTACTTCGAATAAAAAAATTCGAATATATCACACAATATTTTCCATTTCCTGTATAGGCTTTTCTTGCTTTAGCACTTATTAAGGCTATGTGCTAAACTTGGATTAATGAACATTTACAAACATAAACACATAATCTTTGCTTAGAGTGGCACCACTCTTATGTTTATAGGTGGAATTTTTCAAATGTGTTCACTGTACTAATACACTTCATAAAAAGCAAATCCCATTAAGAGTTATGCTCGTTAACCTACCTTATCGTAACAAATAGCACTAAATAAATCAAATGGGACTCACTTATTAGGTGCTAAACATATGCTAAAAGGTAATTTGTTAATTACCCATTAAACCTTCTATTTAGTTTATACTAATTTAAGGTTGGGTTACCATTACATGCATCTTACAGTAAGGGTTTTAGTCCCATTCCGACTGAGGAATTTTTTACCATATTTTGAGGCAACCCTTTAGTAAGAGGATTTGCCAAATCATTTTCAAATCTCACATAAACTATGGTAATTATTTCATTTATTATCAGTTCAAGACTATATTGGTGCCTTATACTAATATGTCTAGACTTTTCATTGTAAATTTTACTATAAGCTTTAGATATGGTAGTCTCACTATCGCAATACAAGGAAATTGCTAGCATCGGTTGTGGCTACAGCTCAATGTGTAATAAAAGATTTCTCAGCCATTTAGCTTCCTTCCTATTGTTGCTGAGTGCTATGAATTTCGGATTTCATGGTTGAATGCATTTTGCAAGTTCACTTTTTTGAAACCCAATTTATAGCTCCTCCTTCAAGAGTGAATAACCAACCCGAAGTGGATTTGTTATCACCGGGACTTGTAATCCAACTTGCATAAAAAAATCCCTCTAGCGCTGTAAAAAAATAAGAATAAAATAGACCAAACTTTTTTATTTTTTTTAAGATATCTTAAAAAATTCTACCATTTAAGAAAGTTGTCTTAATGTCCATTTGATTTACTTGTAGGTCCAAAATATAGGCTATGTTATCCTTGCAACAAGTGCGTAGGTGTCAAAATAGTCAACACCTCCTTTTTGTGTGAATCACTTAGCAAACAATTTTACTTTAGATGTTTGTATTGTTTTACATGTATTGTTTTTCTTTCTAAACACCCACTTACAACCAATGGGTTTAGAACCTTTAGGTAAATCAACAAGAATCCAAGTATTATTTGATAGCATTGAATCTATCTTATCATTTATAGCTTCTTTCTAAAATATGCTACATCCCTTGAAGAAATGGCTTCACTAAATGTCTTGGAATCACTTTCAACATTTAATACGATAGGAATCTTACTTAGTACTTTTGTTTTATCTCCCTCAACTAAAAATACTATAGCTTGAGAGGAAATAAAATCGGATGGAGAGACTTACCTTCCTTTTTCTTTGACTTTTCCTAAGTTTCAAAGAACTATCATTATCAACTTTCCTTTTCTCACTTGAACTAGGGTTAGAAAGTTCTTCATTTGAATTAAGATCATTCATTGTGAGGGTAGGTTGATGCACCAAAGAATCTGAAATGAATTTATTTTGAAAAAATTCTGCGTGTATAAACTCAATAATAGCATTAGATTCTAAATTTAGAAGTCTATATGCCTTTGAATTTTGTGCATAACTGATAAAAACACTTTTAATTCCTCTAGGTCCTAACTTTGTTTTCTATGGATTGGGGACTTTATAAAATGCTATGCGCCCTGACACTTTTAAATAACTGAAATTTGGTTTTCTACCATTCCAAATTTCATAAGGTACAACATGAAATTTTCTAAAAGGAATTCAATGATGTAAATGACATGCTGCTTATAATGTTTCACCCCATAAATTGAATGCTAATTTAGAATTCATTAGCGTGGCATTCACCGTTTCAACTAAAATTTTATTTTTTTCTTTCTGCTAGACCATTTTGTGAGGTGTGTAGGAGTAAAAGTTTGATGAATAATTCTATTTTCTTCACAAAATGTTGAGAATTCTAACGGAAAATATTTTCATTACAAAGAATTTTAATTCTTAAGTTAGTTTTAACTCTACCCTTTTGCACTTATAGCCCTTTAAAGCTCTTTTTCATCAACAGTATGGGCTACTTGTTCAAACATTACAGACTGTAACACCCAGCACCAGTAAGACACTTTATAGAACCAAAATTGGTAGGGATGCGCCAGGCCCAAGCATTAATGCAACATTTGGACAATGCTTGACGAGCCCAGTAGCAAGCTACTATTATTAAGTGCAATATTTTAAGAAAAGCACATTCACTCTCCCATTTTTACTTTTTAACAAAACACTTTCTCTCTCCAATAATTTTTTTTCTTGGGTTTTTCTGAGGATTTCATTTTAGATGATTCTTTTCATGTTGGTGCTTTATTTGATTTTTATATAATTTTTATTTTTTAATTTTCATAATTATGAGCCATTTCTAGTATGTTTTATTTTGTTTTTCTAGGGATAAGAAAAAGATTTGAGATCACCATTGAGATAAGTAATTTTCATTTTCATTTATATATATTTATTGTTTTAAAATTTTTAATTCAATTTGTGTTGTAATTAGAGAACTTAAGAAATTAAATTAGTTTCTAATATGGAAAATTAAGTCTATGAAATCAATATAAATCAAATTTTAATTAAAAATGAAAAATTATGGTTTACCTATATTGAATCTAGGTAATTAAAAATTAAAATACATAATTACAAAATTAATATTAAAAATTAGGTTTAAATTTCCATTTATGATAATATTAATGTATAATTTAGTTTTTAAATTATAGTATAATGTCGGTTATTCAAACTATAAACGAAGAGTTATATTACTTTGAATTTATAGGTTAATTATTAATAACTTAGATGTTAAAATATTACTAATTTAACATTGTACACTAGAGAGTGATTATATAAATTTATATGTTAGTTGATAAATTAGATACTACAGTATTAGTACTCTAGCAATAGAAATTAAAATGAATTTATTAGTTAGTCAATATATTAGATATTATAATAATTTAACATCAGAAATTAGAGTTAGATGAACTTAAAGTTAGTTAATCAATTAGATATCATTATATTAGTAATTATTATAATATTAATAATTTCTTGTATTTTGTTTTGTTTTTTTTATGAGATCATCCTTAAGGTAAGCTAATGTATTTTATTTGTAATTTCTATTTTTTATATTTATTAGTTTAATTCTATGTTGTTATTAGTGAATTTTAGAATTTAAATTAATTTTTAGTATTAGAAATCAAGTTTATAAAATCAATGTAAATCAAATGTAGATAAAGAATGTAAATTACTATTCAAATTGAATTTAGGTTATAATTATTTTGTTAATATTATAAATTATGTTTACATTATAATTTATAGTAAAATAACATTATGATTAATTAAATCTTGGGTACAGGTCCTATAAAACCCTATAGTTTACTCTCAATGACAAATCGAATCCTCATGTTTAATATCGACCATTATAGACCATGAAGTTCGTACGTCGATGGAAACAAACTCAAAAATTTATACATAAACTGGAACAAACTTTTGGTTAACATTTTAGTTTATGACATTAACAATTCATGAAGTGTGATGGATTTTTAAATTTGTACATTCTTCCTAATCCTTTTTCTTAGATTCATTCTTCTTCTCCTTAGAGAGAGATCAAAAAATGACACTATAGATTTGCATCTGTTTTTTTGGATTTTGGTTTGCATTTTTAAAGTCTAATAGATTTTGAAATTGGACTCTCTTCCATAAAAATTCAAGTAGCCATAAAAAATGATTTTTTATCCTTTCCTTTCTTACACGTTGATTGTTGTAGAGAAAGACAGTAAAAAAAAATGTAAAGAAAGGTGCAAATTTTCAAACCCAAATCTTACCTCATTCCACCTATCTTAAAAATTCTAACATCTCAAATCAAATAATCTAAAGTTACCAAATCAAAAAACCTTTGGTTTGATTACCAAAACTAAGACAAATATTGATATATATTAACGAAGGATAAACAGGAAAAGTGAATTAAAAGCTTGATTTGTGCTAATTTTTTAATGATTTTTTGGCAATCAAACACAGAGTAATTGCTCAAATTGAATCATCAATTGTAGAGATGAATTTTGGATAATTTACTAAAATCGAATCTTCAAATAGAGTAAATTTTTTTAGAATTACAAGATTTGTTTTTGAAAAAGAAACGAGAGAATAAAAAGAAGAGAAATGTTAGTTATGAGAGTAGTTTTGCCATGATATGATGCTTAAGGTATTTTCAATGGTGATGGCGATGATGATAATTGCAATAGACTTGACATTTGTTGTCAAACTCGATGATTTAGATGAATAAGTTAGGGTAAGCCTTCTTGGCCTCCTTGAGCTCGTTTAACCTTTGGGGAGTCAATGCGCTTGAACATGAAAAGTTTCATTTGACGTCTTTACTGGACAGCTTGGTAACTTGAAACTTGAAATATGGGGTAGTTTCCTTCAATGAAGGGAAGAGATTCTAAGGTTGACGGCTCATTCATGCATGGAGGGATTTCTATGGAATAATAAGATTCAAGATTTAGATCATCAGTGACGCAAATTTTGTGTATAAATTCTTTTTCTTTTTGTATTTACTCTCTGCTTTGTTCTTATTATATGTCAATATATTTCAAGAGAAGAATCAATGATAGTGCCGCAACTCTTATTTTCTTAATTAATTACAAGTATTAAATGCATAAAAGAAAGAAAAAGAAAGCGAAAAAGGAGTAATGACAACTTGCTTGGTGGTGAAAATGGAATGAAGATACGATTTTACTCTCGACATTAACACTCGGTTTGAGCTTTAGTTAAGTTTTAAGGTTTATGTGGATTATTAACATCATATAAAGGTTTGTAGTATCACTTTTTGAACATTAAGATTCGATAATATTTTTACCCTTAAGTTTTTTTACATCATAATTTTAGATACAATGTAAAAATTCATTTATAGCACATGATAAAGTGATCATGATTTATTATAGAAGAAATTCTAAATTATATCTTTTTTTTATTTTACACATTAAAATATCAATGAGATCAATTGTACATATGATGTTTTGATTTCGTTAATCAAGACCTCGCTGAAAAATTCAAAATTTAAAGATATTTAAATTGAGATCTTTTACAACAAAATTTGACTTGAATTTTTTCATATACATGAAAAAATATTTAAGCTACCATAAAAAAATTAGAATTATTTGAGTACTGAAAGTATCTTGTAAAAATTTTTATACTATTAAAAATTAATTAAAATAACTTATGAGTCAAAAGTTATTCAAATTTGAAAAATGAATTGAAAATAGAATATAGAATTCATTTGAGTCATTTTGAGGTATTTCAAAAATAAAATTACATTTAATTTTTTATAGTCATTTGAGTCAAAAGTTTAATTTATACCAAATTGAAAGATTAAATGTACAATTAATCTAGTCAGTATATCAAGATTTAAATTAAAAAGCAAGTTTATTTAGAGCTTTTATTTTATATATTACCTCGTATTTGTTTGTAAAAATTATATATAATATGTTCTTTGTCTTTATATAAATTATGTACTTGGAGAATTAAGGAGATATATATATATATATATTGGTCAAATTTTTATATAATAAAATAAATCATGATTTTTTTTGTATTTTATATAAATATATATATTTTTGAATGGTATAATACCCTTCTACATGTAAAATTAGAGATTAAACAACATACATACATGAAATAGTATTAATTTAATACTCTAATTTATGAAGTTTTAAACTTCAGAAGGGACAAGAGTTGAATATTTATTAATAGAATATCTAAAAAGTACAAAAAATTGGTAAAGAATTACTTGATTTTTGCAATTAAAAGTTTTTAGAAACATGACTATATTTATTACCTTTGTATAAAATGTGACAATATGAAATGTGATACTTCACATGATATATAAGTCATTTACTTGTTAATGAAATTTATCATAATTAGATATGTCATAGAGAATATATATATATATATATATATATATATATATTAATTTCTCTAAACATCGATGATGCAGTTTTCAAAAAGAAAAAAAAAAAAGAAAAACTGACAGAGTGAATTTGGACTTTGTGTGGCGAATTAAATTTCCCTCTCAATTTAGATGAATAGGGATTTAATAACCACATGAAATGTTTGAATTGCCAAGTCATGTGTGTGGTGAATTAAATGGTAAACATTTCTGCCTCAATTTAGATGAATGAGGAGGAGGCATTTGGACTTTGAAATTAACTTCCTCTCAAGCTTAATTAACTATTACAGTTACAAGAGAAAAAAAAATGTAAAAACCATGGGCATTAGAAAGAAGGTAAGACAAGTCACATGTCATGACTGGAGGGACCATAATTCTAAAGCTATTATATCCACACAAAATGTTGCTTCCAAATTTGCTTTATTTTTTTGAAGATAAGTTTTGATTTATTTAGTCTTTTGTATTTTGGGTGTTGTAATCAAATCAATGTACTGAAACCTGATGCATAAATATGTGAAAAATCAACTTAAAACTTGTGACAATTAGCTCTTAATTTTTTATTTTTAATAAATAATTCAATTTTTTAATATAATAATTTTTTAAAAAATAAAAATCTTTTATTGATATGATATTGCATTAAGTTTTCTTTTATAAGAATAAAAAATAATTTTATAATTTATTACATAAAAAATAAAAATAAATTAAAAAAATTTAACTATTGATTTGGTTAAGATGTTATGTGCATTATTATACTTAATAAAAGATCTTGATTATCTTTAAAAACTGTTGCATCAATTGATTTTTAAGAGTACATATCAGATGATAATATCATCAAATAAAATCTAATATTGTTATATGAGATGGTCTAAAATTTCCCTGGTACCTTGGTCCTCAAATTCATTCAATGAAATTCTTGTACCCTGGCTGATACTTACAGCTGCCCAACTCTATGATGAAATAAGTGTGACTTCCCAGCTGAACCATTACAGAATTCCACTCTGTAACAATTATGTGTTACCCAATTCACCTGAGGACAGTGTCTTCCTGTGCCAGAAGTTTGGATGGGACATCAATGCACAGCATAACCCACATGGAAAAAACGGATACACCCAGAAAATTTGAACAGAGTGGCCTGTTTACGGCCACTGTTTAGCTCATTTCGAGGACTCAGCATGTGCAGAAAGATGAAGAGAATTCTCTTTTTTTTGGTAGGCTGCAAATCATAAAATCCTCTAGTTCCATCTCTGTTGTATCTAAGGCTTTTTCCATTTCTCTTCTTTAATAGATAGCAAAGTGTCTCAATGTAGATATACAATCAAACAGGCCATGATCACCACAAGCAACAGTGCTAGTGCTGGTGATGAAAATACATTTCCTTGTCTACCTTCGGCTGATGTGCAACGAACTTTATTACTTGTTTATAGGTAAGGTCCACAACTTCGTGACAAATAAGATGTATTAACTTATTGGCTACATTTCATAGAAAGAAATTTAAGGCCCTGTAACATTTCTATTGGGCATGCAACTTCATACTTCAGCAGATGTGACAACATAATTCCTTGATCTGCCATCCACTCTGGTTAAACAGAGCGGACTGACAAAACTTACCGTCAATAAACAATAAGAAACAGCAAGATGCAATAATGCTGTGAAGCACATTTACAGAGGAACACTAAAACTAGAACTGTTGGGGTGCGCCAGGCCCGTGCAGCAGTGCAACGCATGGGCGACACTTAAAGAGCCCAGTAGCAAGCTACCGTGATGGCTCTTCCCCCTTAAAAAATTAATTTAATATCATGTGAGTCAATGACCCACGTATCAGATATTAAACTGATAAGAACAGATACTACACTTGATCTTAGCCAAAAGGCCGAGAAAGGTATGAGTTACTCGGTTTCTTTGCTTTTCCTTTATAACCTGTCTTTCGGTCTCCCCTCTGTTGCTCTCGATGTGGGATAAATGCTGATTAGTCCAAGGCGTTGCCTGCAGATGAGTGATTAACAGCGGCACAAGTTCACAACGAAGACACAATCCCTCACATTAATTATTATTGTTTGGAGTTCATTGTTCATAGTTTACAACCAAACATGTGAAAAGAAAAAAACAGTTCTGTATATTTAGAGCAAATACTTAGCAGAAGCTTTATGAGCAGCAGAATGTAAACCAAGACCCTACAAATCTATGCATAAAGGGATGCCTAACTGAGAGCTAGGCAGAGGAGGTGACTTTCTATTTGGCACTGAGGTGCAACTTCTTCCTCTTCACCCTAGAACCTTCTTTTCTTCAATGTTGAGTGATAGGGGACACAGATAGATTGCATGTATTAGTTGTTACTCAAGCTTTTCACCGTACTTTATTGATAGGAAACCACTTGAACGATTTCAAAGAGTTGCACGGCAAGATCTTCGGTCACTGAAATAACAAGGCTCGCCAGACAAGGTCGGAAATCGAAGTTTCAGGGCTTTGCTTCTAAAGAGGTCTTCCAAAATGCTAAAGTCCTGACCTAACTGAGGTCCAAGACAGAAGACATGTTCTGCAGTCACGTTGAGTGACACAGAGCTAAAGCATCTCCAATGCTACCACTTCTATATTTAATGTCTATGAATTTGCTATTTAGAAAATGAAAACAAGCCATTAAACAAAAGCTTTGAATAGATTTGGTAGGAGGCTATTCTTTTTACACGGTGTTCTTTTGGTAAAAGGCGAAAGAATAATTCGCCCTGTGCTCACCGCGCGGCTGCTTGAGTTTTGGACTTGCACATTCCTTCAAGTTGAGACCCAAGTGTGCACGGTTTGAGTTTCATCTTTCCACGATGTGGGACTACATGTCAGCCATGGACGTTGCTGTTTTCTGTGATTGTGATGACAGCTTAGATCTTCTAAATTTTTGAAATTGTAATTGGAGTGCTAATTGTTGAGTGACGGTTTGCAGGACAACTTTGTGGAAAGGACAAAGATCAACCACGCCCTGCAAACTAGTAACTGTAGGCATAATAATTATGTTAAGGGGATCACCATCACTATCATATCAAACCAATGACAAAGAATAATAGGTGCCCACAAAAATTTAAGAGTAAGGCCAAATTCAACAACATGCTGAGGGTGTACCTCGCTCATGCAGTAGGGCATAGCATGGGAGATGCATACAAATTGGTATTATTAGAAAACCCCAGTAGCAAGCTATTATGTCCATCCCTCACCCCACAAAGTTGAATGTAATGTGAATTGATGATCTGACAGTCTAATACATGTTGTGTAATGTATTATACTATCAAGAATATCAGATTAATATCTGATATAGCATACTACATTTCAAGCACAAAGGTAGAGAAAGATGTGCAATGCTACAAGTTTCAATGCCTCTTTTATGGCTGCAGTCTCTACCGTCCCTTTTGTGGCTTATAGCTGTGGAATGAATAAAAACCCCGACAATACTAAGGAATAAAGTACCTACTGGAGTATACACAATCAGTGCAGAGAGGACAATAGTAGCCCAATAACAGATGTCGTGTTATCTAGTACTCTGCTCAGTTCACTAGATGCAGCCCTTTTTACTGCTGATACCTGCCACCTTTTCCACCCTTGTCTTTCCTGATTTCTTCTTTTCTTCTTCCTGGAGATGACTGACAGCAGACACTTGAAAAGGTTTATAAAGTATGACTTCTTGGAAAGGTTTTGTTCCTGTATTTGCCTTTAACTCTGGAGGCTGTTAATAGTATTGACACTGTGCAAAATCAATTACAAGTATGGTAACTGTGATAATAATCTGCTCACACTCCAAAGTTAACCAGTCAATGGATCTCTAAGATTGGGAAGATAATTATCAGAGAAAAAATTTCATGTATTTCTTATAGACAATACTGAAATGGATTACATGACCAAATCGTTAACAATTACTTGATAATAATTTTCCTGATCTTCAAAAATATTACCTGGTTAATTGGGCTGGTTTGAAACTCAATTGAATCCCACCTCGGAAACACAGGACAAAGACTAAAGGTGATTGGAGGCACAAATGAAGGCGAGGAAGCAGACGGAGAACATACTTACCTGGACGGGGTCAATGGGTGATCAAGAAGATTCATGGCCTAGGCAAGTGACCTCCATTGTACATTGTGAGGGGTGCTCTGCCTAAGGTCTCCCAAAAGAGGGAGAACCTACGTCATAATTTGTGGCAGTGAGGGCCTGCGTTCGCGCGGCCCTTATCTCTTTGCTGGTTCCAAGCAGTTAAAAGGATTCTGGAATTTGTGTTATCTCTGCTATGCCATCATCTTTATAGCTGATACGAGGAGTCACTGCAGATGAATAATCTTATGATTGTGAAAGAATGAGGCGCATCTGCAAGGAAACCATAGGTATCAACTACTGGGGCACATACAACAAAGAATCATGTTCTCGTCATTGTTTATTGTTATTTTGTCTACCACCGAAATTTAAGAGGTCAGGCCCCACTGTTTCTATACGCAACGGTTCATAGTAACTAAACAATACTGAATCCAGGTTGCACTCACCTGGGTGAAACTATTTTCTAACATACTAAGACATTAGACTAAATTTGCTAGGGCTGTACCCTTTCAGAGATCAACCCCTGTTTAGGCGTATGCCACTTCAAGATTAAACACCATTGAAGCTTAATTATTAATTAGACAGGTGGCCATGCAAATTGTTACAGCAGTTGTTTCTCTTACTCCCAATGTTTAAGAAAATAGAAATCAGAAAAAAAAAAAAAAAAAAAACCTTGTAGTGAGGCATGAAAAATCATTGCCTTTAAGATAATTATGTCTCTAGAATACAACAAATTCACAAACTCTCCATGGATAAGTGAAAAAAAGTATGAGTTACCTATTAATGAATATAAATAAAAAAGTACTTATAAATTTTACAACTCTTTAAAATAATTGTCAATAAATTATTTTTTAATTTAAACAACTCTAAAAAACAAGTCAAAGTGTGAAGTGCCAAATCTTTTGATATAATATAACAGTATATTATACTATTTTAACTTTACACTTTTGCACTTATGTATCCTTTAAAACTCTTTCCCATCAACAATGCGAGGTGCTTGTTCAAACATTACAAACTACAACAATCCCCCTACCAGGTTGTAATGTCATAATGAATATTATACTTACAAGAAAGTATCTTTGGATTTAAACCTTCAACTAAAGATATTAAATTTTTAAAAATAAAAAGTATTAAATGATTTATTATTTAATAAAAAATTTTGAATCTTACACATAATATTTTGAGTAAATATTATTTTATATTTTGAATTTTGTGTTACTTTTCTAATCAAACTCTAACTTTAAAAACATATCCAAATAAGCTTGTATATATTAATTCTGCATGTATAAACTCAACAATAACATTAGATTTTAAATTTAGGAGCTTATATGCCTTTGAATTTTGCGCATAACCGACAAATACTTTTAATTCCTAACTTTGTTTTCTATAGATCAAGAACTTTATAGAATGTTATGCACCCTCAAACTTTTAAACAACTTGATTTTGGTTTTCTATCATTCCAAATTTCATAAGATGCAAAATGAAATTTTTTAGAATGAACTCTATTATGTACATGACATGCTGTGCATAATGCTTCACCCTATAAATTGAATGGTAATTTAGAATTCATTAGCATAAAATTCACCATTTCGACTGAAGTTCTATTCTTTCTTTCTGCTGACCACTTTATGGAGGTGTCTAAGCGCAGAAGTTTGATGAATAATTCAAGTTTTTTCACAAAATGTTGAGAATTCAAATGGAAAATATCCTCCATCTCTATGATCACTAAGAAGAATTTAATTCTTTTCTCCTTTTCATTTTCTACTTCAAACTTGAATTCTTCAAATTCATTGAATACTTCATCTTTAGATGCTAATAAATAAACAAAAGTATATCTAGAATGATTATCAATAGAAGTTAAGAAGTATCTTTTCCATCCTCTAGTTAGCAAATCATTTAATTCACAAAAATCAAAATGAATAAGTTCTAATTATTTAGGATTTCCATTTGCTCTTGAAAGCGATTTCTTAGCCATTTTTGCTTCTCTACATATTTCACATTTATCATTATGATCATCTTGATAAGATATGTAATCATATTTAGGCATATTTCAGTGAACTAAAACTTAAATGTGCAAGTCTAGCATGCCATAAAGATGAAGTATATTCAACAATGTTAGCAAAAGAATACTTTATTTCATTGAGACTCAACTTAATAGTACCATTACAAGAGTAACTTCAATTTTGCAAGTAGATTGAAACTGTTCAATTGAAAAACTTTCAGGAAAATGCAAAATTTTCTCCTATACTCACTCCAAGAAGAGGCAAATAGCTTCCACTTAAAGTCAATCAAGAATCTTAATATCAAGTTCTCCAAGTTTTGAAACCAAAATTTGCAATTCCTGGACTTGATCCATGATAGGCAGATCATAAGATATTTTAAAGTCAAAATATTTCAAAACAAGAAATTTGTCAATACCTTTCTTTTTGTTCTTGTACTTTATTTGTAAAGCCTTCCAAATTTCTCTTGGATCCTTCATATTTGAATATAAATCACGTGTCGCGTCATGTCACTACAGGTAATTCCACTAACCATTTTCTTCAGGGGCGATCAACTATCGGGAAAGGAAAGAAAGAGGAACTCTAAATCATTGGGTTCCTCTTTTTTTCTCCCTTTTCTTTCTTCTTTGTAACTCTCTCTCTGATGGCAACGTCTGTTTCCTCCTCCGTGTATCACCCTTAATCCGGCTAAAATAATTTAGTTTACTTCCATCGTTGGTGGTATTAGGCTTCCTCATTTGGGTAATTTTTTTTTAAAAAAAATATCTATATTATGTATACATTATTTTTTGTTGAAAGTTTAATTTTTGTTTATTTACACCATTATTTATTTGGGTAAGATTACTTTTGTGTATATTTCAGTCAAGTACTTGATTAATTATTTTTGAATTATATTTTGTTAGAAACCCAAATAATATAATTATTGTTTTTTTTTTTTTTGTATTTTAGAGAAGATAGAAGTTACTAATTAACCTTAATTTGGAGAATAAACTTTTGAGGCATGTATGATATTTTTTCAAATTTATTTATTGTGTTTTTTATTTTATTATATATTGGTTTTGTATTTATATGAATTTAAATTTAAATTAAATAATTAGATGCATCTTTAGAGTTCAAAAATTTCTTGGTGCCTTGGTCCCCATATTCATCAATGAAATTCATGTACCATGGCTGATACTTACAGTCACCGAAACTTGATTATGAAAAATATGACTTCCCAACTAAATCATTTCAGAATTCCACTCTGTAACAACTATGGATTACCCAATTCACATACCGGAAGTCTGGATGGGACCTCAATGCACAGAAAATTTAAACAGGGTGGCTTCTTTGCAGCCACTGTTGGCGAACCTGAAGGACTCCAGCTTGTGAAGACAGATGAGGAGAATTAATTTGGGTAGGCTGCAAATCCCAGCATGTGAAGACAGATGAAGAGCATTAATTTGGGTAGGCTGCAAATCATAAAATCCTCTCATTGCGCCTCTGTTGTATCTCAGGCTTTCTCCATTTCTCTTCTTTAATAAATAGAAAAATCTCTCAATGAAGATATACAATCATACTGGCCATGATCACCACAAGCAATAGTGCTATTGCCTGGGATGATATACATTTACTCATCTACCTTCAGCTGATTGGTATGCAACTTCAGGCTTGAGAACAAGGAGATGTGACAGTACTTAATTCCTTGGTCTGTCATCAACTCTGATTAAACGAGGCAGACCGATATCATAATTAGTGCAAGTCGTACACAACTTACAGTCAATAGACAATAACAAAATAGTCAATAAACAATAACAAACAGAAGAAAAAGACTTGGAGCAACAAGGATAGAGTAATGTTCCTTCAAGCAGACATATAGGGAAAAATATTTAAACTACAATTGGTTGGGTGCGCCAGGCCCGTGCAGCAGTGCAACGCATGGGCGACACTTGAAGAGCCCAGTAGCAAGCTACTGTCGTGGCTCTTCCCCATCAAAAGATTAATTTAATATCATGTGAATCAATGACTCACGTATCAGATATTAAACTGATAAGAACAGATACTACACTTGATCTTAGCCAAAAGGCCGAGAAAGGTATGAGTTGCTCTGTTTCTTTGCTTCTGTTTTATAACGTGTCCTTCACTCTCCTGTCTATAGCTGCTCGATGTTGGACATGCATAAAAGTTTTTCCTAAAAAAGATGCAATCCTTGACATTGTTACGCTTCGTTGCTCATTATTCACAGTTGACAATCAGCAAACAGGTGAAGGAACATGTAGATTATGTATATCTACATTTGCAACAAATACTTAGCAGAAGCATCCAGAGCAGCAGTGTATAAATCAAGACCCTACAAATCTATGCTTAACTGAGAAATAGGCAGAGTTAGTGACTTCATATTTGGCACTGAGCTGCAACTTCATCCTCTTTACCCCTCGTAACAGGGGACTGATATAGATGGCATGTAGAGTTAGTTATCTCAAGCTTTAGAATTTCCATAGAGCTTTTCAGTACACTTCATTGAAAGAGTAGTGCTGTCTCCAAAATGCTGAGGCCTGATCTAACTCAGGTCCAAGAAATAAGGCTCCTATATCTTAATTTTCACATGTGCCACATTGAGTGACATTAAGAGACCTATTTTAGTTGAAGCTTCCCCAATGCTACCAAATTTTTTAATCTAATCTCCATGGTTTTGCTAACAAAAAAATGAAAACAAGCTTTTTATCAGAATTAGTGATACAAGCAATAACGAAAACTTTAAATAGAATTGGTAGAGAGCTGTTCTTTCAAAGAGCAACCCTTCCAAAAATTGGAGTATGCCGCTTCAAGCGGCGAGCACACGGTATTCTTTAGTAAAAGGCGAAAGAATAGTTCGCTTTGTGCTCACCGCGCGGCTGCTTAAGTTTCAATTTCACATATTAATTCAACTTAATACCCAAGTGTGCACGGTTTGAGTTTCATCTTTCCACGATGTGGGACTATATTTGAGCCATGTACGTTTCAAAGCAATGACAAAGCTACTAAGCTGCCCAGGAAAATTTAAGAAAGAGGCCAAATTCAACAATACCCTGAAAATATTCAGAAACAGGGAATCTGAAACTGGGTTTGCTAGGGTGTACCTCGCGCAACGCATGGGAGATACTGGAAAGCCCCTGTACTACTCTGCTGAAAATCAATTGAATCCCACATCAATGAAGCATGATAAGAAATAGAAGTGATTGGAGGTACAAATAAAGTCGAGGAAGCAACAGAAAACATACTTACCTGGACGGGGTCAATGGGTGATCAGGAAGACCTATGGCCTGGGCGGGTGACCTTCATTGCACTTCGGAGGGGCGCTCCGCCTAAGGTCTCCCCAAAGAGGGAGAGCCTACGTCATAATTTGTGGTAGTGGGGGCCTGCGTCCGCGCGGCCCCTGCCTATTCTATTTTGAAGCAGTCAAGAGGACTCTTAAAATGTGTTATCTCAGCCATGCCATCTTGTTAATAGCTGACACATGGGGTTCCTGTGGATAAACAATCTCATGATTTTGTGAAAGAATCAGGCCTAGCAACCTTCTTTTCATATTGAGAAAGCCTTAAAAGTGAGTTAACCCTCTTCTTCTTTTCTCTTTAGCCGCATTGTTTCTTTCTCAAAATCCTCCAGTTGCTTCATCATTTTGAATAATTTGAGTTGCAAAATCACTTTCAGTACTTCTTTCATATTTGCTTTGGATAAATGATTTTTAGAAGAATATTTCTGTACATTCTCACCTTTTACTTTTAACAAGGCACTTTCTCTCTCTAAAATATTATTTATTTTTTTCAACATTTTTTTTCCATTTAAGCATATAAATCATTGTAAATAGTTAATTTTTATTATGTTCATATTTTTATTTTGATTTTATATACTTTTATTTCAAAATTATTAAGTAATTTCTGATGCGTTGTATTTCTTTTGTAGGATAAGAGAAAGATTTAAGATCACCTTTGAGATAAGCAAATTCAATTCACATTTATATTTATTGTATTAAAATTTTTAATTTAAGTTAGTTTGTAATTAGAGAATTTTTCAACATTATATTGATTATTAATATTAGAAATTCAGTTCAAAATAAATTAAATTTGAATTTAAAATAAAATATACTGTTTATATTAAATTTAGGTACTTTAAAATTATAAATTATAAATAATAAATTCATATTAAAAATTATGTTTAAATTGTAATTTCGCTGTAAAGGAACAATATGATTAGATAAGTGCTGCTTTCGGATTTACAACTTTGATACTCTTTAAAAATTATTAATTGACTTTTTATCACAATCCACGTGTTTTGCATGTGAATTAAAATAAATTATTTATAATAATTTTTTAATTATTCAGTTTAAATAGTTAGAGAATATGATTTATGTATACCGCATATAAATCACGATAATTTTTGGTATATGCTAATAAATAATATTTGGTCTTTCATTAAAAAAAATATTAACTAATATCTATATAAATCATGTAGTTAGAGAACTAAGGATATATTTTATTAAAATTTTTGTAAAATAAAATAAGTACTAATTTATAATAACTTATTATGTGTTCTACATAAATAGACGTTTTTGAATGATATAAAACCTTATATACATATATATATATGTGACATCCTGCATACATACATATACGTTCATTTCAATGCACATGAAGTTTTAAGCTTTGACAAGATTTTGATATTTGTTGATAGAAGATCGAAAAGTGTAATAAAAAAGAGAATTTTTTTGACTTTCGTCATTTAAATTTTTGAGAAACTAATTTTATTTATTATTTATATATAAAATATAATAATATGAAACGTTAAACTCCACATGAAAACAAGATTATTTATTTATTAACTAATTGATTATAACTATAAGAATTGAATACAATATAAAATATATATATATAGTTAAGTCTTTTATAAATAAAAATGATAAAATTGTTAAAGAGATCATGTAATCATTGAAATAAGAACAATAATAAAACAATCTTTAAAAAAAAAAAAGCTTTCTTTGGCAGTAGTAAATATCTCAATTATTTATCTGTTTTTTCAGTCATTAGTATTAGTAATGGTTATTGAAAATCATTATCTAAAATCATTTTAAACACTGAAAAAAAGTTTGTTTTGTTGTCTCTGAAGGATTTACGGCACCAAATAAACTCATACTCAGTTTGCAGAATTAGTCATTTGTCTTGTAAACCAAGCTGCATGCATCTCCACAAAAGAAAACAGCAGAAATTTAAAAGGACGATTTATGCCAAATAAAATTTTCATCTTATTTGATGTATTGCTCCTTCATCTTAAGTGATTATTTTCATAATATATATATATATATATAATCTAATCTATTGAGCTGCTCAGAAACATTTAACAATGGGGCTAAATTCAACAGTACTCTGCAGAAAAATGTTTGAAGACACCATATCTGAAAACTGGGTTTGGTAGGCTGTGCCTTGCCTATGCAGTAGAGTACCAAGCAACTATATCTGGCCCTCACCCTTAAAAAATAAATTGAATATAATGTCTACTACATATGGTGTAATATATTTGATATGCATTGGTCGTATTTTCTAATGAGAATATGTTATTACATGATTAGTGCAAGATTTTCATAATCCACAATAATTATATACATGAACTTAAAATCTTCTTCCCCTTCAATTTTTCGGTATATTACATACTTTTTCCATAAATAATCATCCGCAGCTCTAAAATAAGGAAAAAAAAAACCATAACTTCAATTGAATAATTTTTTAAGGTGGCCCCCAACATGCACATTGCCCTGGTTCATTTTTGCAGATAAAACATAAATTTGGCGGAGATGAACACTCTAACCTAAGTGTTTTATTTGCAGAAATCAATGCTCTGTATAGTTAGCATTAGCCTGAGAGTTGAAGCAGAGAAATTTAGTTTATAGGCTAATAACTCTGTAGTTCCTCACTCTGTTTAATATAAACTTAGACTACCTCTAGTGGCCTCTCCAGGAGCATACTCTCCAAAGATAGCCAGGATCACTGAAACAGAACTTGCACTCTTATTATTTGACCAAGATGAGGGAGAAAGGTATGAGTTGCTCTGTTTCTTTCCTTTTCTTTTATAGAGCATGTTTCAGTCTCCCCCCTTTGTAGCTGCTCGGTGAGGGATACAATGCTTGAGATTTGTTACTTTTTAGTAGTTTAGTTCATCATATTCATGGTTTACTACCATGTGAACGGAAGACACAGTCTACAGTCTACATTTATAACAAAATGAAACAAGCTTTCCAAGGAGAACTGGTGACACAAGCGAAAACAGAAGCTTTGAATAGAATTGGTAGGGGGCTGTTCTTTTTAAGAGCAACCCCTCCAAAAATAGGAGTATGCCACTTAAAGCGGCGAGCACACGGTATTCTTTAGTAAAAGGCGAAAGAATAGTTCGCTCTGTGCTCACCGCGCGGCTGCTTGAGTTTCACATTTACACATTGCCTCAACTTAATACCCTAGTGTGCACTGTTTGAGTTTCATCTTTCCACGATGTGGGACTATATGTCACCCATGGACACTTCTATTTACTGTGATTGTTATGACTGCTTAATCTTTCAACTTATGAAGTTGCAATTGGAGTGGCTAATTGTTGAGTCAGAACTGCAGACAGTTTGCAGGACATGTGGAAAGGACAAAGATCAACCATGCCCTGCAAATTAGTAACTTTAGGCATAATTATGTTCAGTTTCACTATTTTAGCTAAATGGGTAATGGGAGTTGTCTTGGCTGTCACATCAGCAACTGTTGCTTTGAGGCAAATTAAGAAGCATAAAGATCGAAACAAGTCCAGAAGTGAAAGGTAGAATCTATGCAGAAAACATTTGAAGACACAATTTGAAAGCCTTGTAGAAAGCTACTATATCCAGCCTTCAGCCTTAAAAAATAAAAATATGATCCGATAGCCCCATGCATATAATGCAATATATTTGATATGTGTTGGACATCCTCTCTTGATGAGGATATGATTATGTGATTAGTCTAAGCTCATGAGACTTGTTCTGTTTGCTCTATGATGGTTCATAGCGACTAAACAGTATAGAAACCAGGCTGCGCACATTCATATGGGTAGAAGTATTTCCTAACACATCAAAACATTAGACTAAATTTGGTAGGGAGCTGTACCCTTTAGAGATCAAGCCCCCTTAAAGATTAAACATCATTAAAGCTTAATTATCAATTAAGCAGGTGGCCATGCAAATCGTTACGGCAGTGCCCCTGCAGTCACTCCCAACACCAGCAAGACAAAATACACAGAACTAGAATAACTATAGGTGCGCCAGGCCCAAGGACTAGTGCAAAACATGGGCCACCCTTGACGAGCTAGCCCAGTTTTGAGCTATCGTTATGGCTCTCGTCCTCCATACAAATTACTGCATAGAGGATTTCTTGTCGGTTCATGAAGGAACTGTCAAGAAATCTTCTCCCTTCTAAGAGTAAGGCCTCGCCACTTTCTTTTCCCTAAAGAGAAAGCTAACCCTCTTCTTCTTTTCTCTTTAGCCGCATTGTTTCTTTCTCAAAATCCCTCAATTGTTTCATTATTTTGCATGATATTAAGTTGCAAAATCACTTCCCGTTCTTTCATTTTTGCTTTGGGTAAATGATTTTTTGAAAGAGCACATCTATCCATTCTCACCTTTTCACTTTTTAGCAATAGGCTTTCTCTCTCTAAACATTATTTATTTATTTTTCAACATTTTCATTCCATTTAAGCATATAAATCATGAAAGTAGTTAATTTTTATCATTTTTATATTTTTATTTTGATTTTTATGTAATATGTTGTACTGTTGTTTTGAAATTATTAATTATTTTTAATATGTTGTATTTCTTTTTTGTAGGATAAGGGAAAGTTTTGAGATCACCATTGAGGTAAGCAAATTCAATTCCCATTTATGTTTACAGTTTTAAAATTTTTTATTCAATTTTGTTTGTAATTAGAGAATTTTGCAAATTATATTGATTTCTAATATTAGAAATTAAGTTTATGAAACAAGATAAATTAAATTTTAATTAAAACTGTATTAAATTTAGGTTGTTTGAAATTATAAATTATAATTAATAAGTTACTATTAAAAAGTAAATATTAACATATATTTCAATTTAAATATTATAAATTATAGCATTCGTTATAAATATTGTTTATGAAAAGTTGTAAAATTAAGAGTTATATTATCATAAATTTATAAGTTGATCAATAATAAATTAGATATTACAATATTGCTAATTTGACATTATAAACTAGAGTAATATGAATTTATAAGTCAATTAATAAATTAGGTATTATGAAAATTTAACATTAAAAATTAGATTTAGATTAATTTAAAGTTAGTTAATCAATTAGATATTATGATATTAGTAATTATTATAATATTATTAATTTCTTATATTTTATTTATTTTTTATGGAATAATGGAAAAAGTAAAGAGTTAAATTTTGGAATGTCTTTGAGGTAAGTTAATTTATTTTATATTTTTATTTACTATGTTTTGAAGTATTAATTTAATTTTATGTTGTCATTACACAACTTTAGAATTTAAAATAGATTTTAATATTAGAAATTAAGTTTATCAAATCAAGTAAACCAAATTTGGATTAAGAATATGAAATTGTCTTACATATTGAATTTTGAAAATTATAAATTATAAAATATAATTATTACTTTAATATTAAAGATTATGTTTAAATTACAATTTACAATAAAATAACAATATGGTTAGATAAGCGTTTTTGCATTTACAACTTTGATACTTTTAAAAACTATTAATAAACTTTTTATTATAATCTATGTGTTTTGCATGTGAATCAAAATAAATTATTTGTTAATAATTTTTTGATTATTTGATTTGAAAAGTTAAAAATGTAATTTATGTATAATGTATATAGATCATTAAAATTTTCATATAGCATGTGCAGGTACATACTAATTGATGAATATTATTTGATCTTTGGATAGAAAAATACCAACTAATATCTTAATAAATCATGTAGCTCGAGAACAAAGAAGATATTTTGTTGAAAGTTTTGTAAAATTAAATAAATAATATTTTATAATAAATTACAATCTATCATGATTTATCATATGCTTTACATAGATATACGTTTATGAATTGTGTAGATCTTTTATTTTTAAAATTAGAGATATGATAACATGCATATATACATATATGTTCATTTTAATGTGTTGGTTTATGAAGATTTAAACTTTAGAATAGACAAGATTTGAATGTTTGCTGATAGAAGATTGAAAAAGTATAATAAAGGTGTAAAGAGTTTTTTTTTTTTCTTTTACCATTCAAAATTCTAAAAAATGTGACTTCATTCATTTTCCCATGTATAAAATATAAAAATATAAAATTTCGTATTTCCTATGAAATACGAGATCATTTGTTTATCAATGGTGTTAGTCGTAATTATAAAAATTAAATATGACATGGAGAATAATATGTAGTTAAGTCTTCTGCAAAAACCATAAGTTTATTAGAAAGGTTATGCAATCATCAAAAAAATTAAAATTAAAATTAAAATTAAAACAACCGTCTATAAAATTAACTTTCTTTGATGGTTGTAAAAATGCCAATTATTTTGTGTTTCTCAGTCACTAGTATTGATAATGGTTCTTGAAAACTGTCATTTAAATCATTTTGAATTGTCAAAAAAAAAAAAGTTCTATCTTATTATAATACATCCATTAGTTATTGTATTTGTTTCATGATGTTTACGTACTTTTGTTTTTGAAAGAGCTTGTTAAACTCTTCTTAATAATCAAATAAAATGCTTGAATTATTAAGTCAAATGTGATGAATTAAATGGTAATTCTTTCTCTATTGGAAGGACCCCACAATCATATTGTTTGGGTTTTTTTTCTTCTTACAGATAAAGACAGTTTTGATAGAGATGATGAACATAGTTTTTCACCACTATGAAATAAAAAGTGCTTCACTTTCCTACGTGAAAATGATCCTATATCGTTTGATACTGATGCAGCCTTTATATCATGCCGACAAATAATCCCTGTTAATATCACAATAGTTTGGGCTATGATATTCAAATTGGCTATTTGAAACAGGCTCTCCCTTAACTCTCATTGTCAGATTGCATAGCAACATCCTCTAATACTTTGCTATGGCTCTTTTCTTGGAAATTTGTTTGAATGACATGGATGCCATGAAAAGAAGTTACCTATGGAAGAATTGCTAGTGATATCGAAACCTTCCTTGTCTGAGAAAATATTAGATGTAGGAGGCTCACAAAATGGAGAATAAGGACTAAGTACAGTTAACTACTGTGATCCTTTAGGACAGCAGATTTGCCACAGTGCTTCACAACAAGCTATCAAATCGCCAGAACCACAACAACAAAACTTTCACTTTTACTATTTGGCTAAGATCAGGAAGAAATATTTACCATTGTTCTAGACTGTAATGCTAAGACCACCTCTAACAAAGACGAGAAAATGACAAGTTGCCTTTGAAATCCCCTAAATTCTTCTCCAACGAAACGCCAAATAGCATTTTCCAATTTGGTGCAACTAATGCACCAAATGTACATTTAAAAAAAATTAATTATTTTTTTAAATTTTTTGAATTAAATATATTTTTGATCGATAACTTAATAAATATATGACATTATTAAGAGAAAACTATACCATTCAGAATATCTCATCAAGATATTTAAAACAAGATCAATATTTAATATATAATTTTATTTTATTTAAATTATTAATAATAATAATTTATTTAATTAATAATATTATTATATAAAATATTAAAATTATTATTTAAAAATATAAAAAACTTATAACAATTTATAATTTATGATATAATTTAAATTTTACATAAATATGATAAAAATAAAATTTACTTCAATTAATAACAAAGTACAATAAACATAACAACACATTAACGATTATAACATAAACTGAAATTACTATATTAATTAAAATTAAAACACTTCTATCAAGAAGTTTTCATACGTTATCGTAAAAATGTCAGTAACTCACAAAAATAACCAAGTAAAAATTATATTAAAAATATTTTTATAAAATTGAGTTGATAAATTAATAATTTCAAAAATCATTAAAAATTATAATTTATTATATAATATTAATTTTTAATATATAAATTAAAATTTTAAATTATATTAATTATTTTTATTATTTTAAATAAAGTAATTAATATTTATAATTTTTTATTAATAATTATTATTTATATTATTAAAATAATATTATAACACCAATTTGGTGTAAATAGATTAAAAATAAAAAAAATTTGACGTTGGAAGATTTTAAAAAAAATTTTTTAATACTAAATTGATGTTAAATTTGATGTATCAGATTAGAGATGACTTAAGGCTTGACCTAATTCAAGGTCCAAGAAAGAAGGCTCTACTATATTAATTTTATTAAAAAAAAATTAAAAATATGTCTTAGATGTTGTAAGAAAAAAACTGTTTTTCAAAAATGTAATTACAACAAGATAAAGATTAATTCTGTAAACATAGTTATAACAAGTTATTGCAGTATTTATACAGTTTTTAGATTTTAATTATTGATTTATTTTTGATTTATGATCATTTTGTTTTAAATTTTCAATAAAATTAATGACATTTACATAAATTTAAGGTATCAATATTTTTACAAGATAAATAAATAATTGAATTTAAATATAAAATTTTTCTATTTTTATAATTATAATTATAAATCAAATTAATGACAAAAAAATTGATTCAGAAATTGTAAGCTTATCAACCAATACATAAAGTTGGGCTAATGTGACATGGACCATTGGACTGGTTTTCAGAGCGAAGATTAGGTATCCATAACAATCTTTCAGTCTTCAATTAAATTACCCAAATATGATAATCACGTCTTGCAAATTAGCAGTCAAAGAAAGATGCTCTCCAACTAATACGTAAATAAAAAATGAACCCAGGAAGATGTAAATGATCATTTACTTTAAAAAATACTAATTGTCATCTTAATCTATGAAGTTAAATTAATTGAGGTTCCTGTGGAGCTCAATCAACCATAATCATCCATCTGTTTAGGTTATTTAAGATGCGTCTGAGCTCCTGGTTGGTGAGGATGGCAACTTTCACGAATAAGAAAAGCCCAAAGACCCATCACTTTTGTGCTTTAATTAATCTTACAGTGGATCAGAACCAAGAGCAACTCCGATATAATCTGTCCACACAGGGCGGCTTATCTTCCTCTCTCAATAGTTACCCACTTCAAAATCTTTCCTTATTAAGGTTTCACTTTGTGATCACCCTTCAGAAATGGCAGAGGCTGTTCTATTTCACATTGCTGGGGAGCTCATCAACAAGTTGGGTTCCCAGATTGTTCAGGAAATTGGATTGTGGTGGAACGTGGAAGATGAGCTTGCCAAATTGAGGAGCACTCTTTCTACGATCCAAGCTGTGCTTCTTGATGCAGAGGAGCAGCAACCACGCAGCCATCAAGTTAGAGATTGGCTTGGAAAACTCAGAGAAGTTGTCTACGATGCAGATGACTTGCTGGATGATTTCTCCACCGAAGCTCTTCATCGACAACTGATGACTGGAAATAAAATGGGGAAGGAGGTGCGTATTTTTTTCTCAAGTTCAAACAAGCTAGTTTATGGTCTTAGAATGGGTCATAAAGTGAAGGCAATCAGGAGGAGACTAGATGAGATTGCAGCAGAAAGAAAATTTCATTTGGAAAACCGACTAGAAGAGAAATCTTGTACGAGTAAGGAGAGGGAGTCCACACACTCTTTTGTACGTGCAGAGGAAGTTCTTGGGAGGGATGAGGATAGAAAAGAAATAGTAAACATTCTTCTCAATTCTGAACAAGATATTTTGATTGTTCCAATTGTGGGCATGGGGGGACTGGGAAAAACCACACTTGCTCAACTTGTTTACAATGATGAAGCAGTCAAAACCCATTTTGAGCTTAGAATGTGGGTGTGCGTGTCTGACCCCTTCAATGTAAGGATAATTGTTGGAAAAATGATAAAATCTGCAAGAAATAGTGATCTTGAGAACCTTGAGATGGATCAGTTGCAAAACTGCTTACGAAAAGAAATTGATGGAAAAAGATATTTACTTGTTTTAGATGATGTATGGAATGAGGATCGTAAGAGATGGCTGGACTTGGAAGGATTGCTGATGGGTGGTGCAAAAGGCAGCAGGATAGTGATAACCACACGTGGTGAAAAGGTAGCAAAGGCAACAGGTGCATCATTGCAATATGTTTTAAAAGGACTTACAGAAGAAAAGGCCTGTGAGCTCTTCGAGCAAATTGCTTTTAAAGGGAGACAGAAGCCTGTAAGTGAAGCCTTCATGGAAATTGAAAAGAAAATTATAAGAAAGTGTTTCGGTGTTCCTCTTGCCATAAAAACTGTAGGGGCATTACTTTGTCTGAAAGATCCAGAAATTGAATGGTCTTCTTTTGAGCAAGATGAATTGTCAGAAATAACTCAACAAGACAATGATATTCTACCAACACTGAAGTTGAGTTTTGATTACCTTCCCTCGCATTTGAAGGACTGCTTTGCTTATTGTAGGCTATTTCCTAAAGATTATGAAATTCATGTACCAACTTTGATATATCTTTGGATGGCACAAGGTTTTATTGAGTCGTCCAATAAAAAGCAACATCTTGAAGATATAGGGTTGCAGTATTTTAAAGAGTTGCTTTCGAGATCTTTCTTTCAAGAAGTAACAGAGTTAGTGTGGGGAGACATCAAATACTGTAAGATGCATGATCTGATGCATGACCTTGCAATATTAGTGGGGGGCAAGGAAAGCATTATGCTAAAGTCAAATGATGAATCTCTTTATGGAAAAGCTCATCATATCTCATTTGATTTTAACATAGATTCATCATGGCGAACTCCATCCCCCTTCCTTGAAAGAAATAAGATACGGACATTTTTGCTTCCTAGACAAAGATGGGGTGTTGATATCAATTGTGTTCATGAGGTAAGCTACAATTCACTACTTTCAAATTCGAGATGTCTCCGTACATTAGACTTTCATGATTTAAACCTTGAAGGAGTCCCTGAATCCATTGGTAAGTTGACACACTTGAGGTATCTTGATCTTTCTTGGAACATGAGGATTGAGTGTCTTCCTAATTGTATTACCAAGCTGCAAAATATGCAAGTGCTTAGACTCTCACGTTGTTCAAACCTCAAGAGGCTGCCTCCCAAAATTAAAAAATTAGTGAATCTTAGATGTCTTGAGACTTCTGGATGTGATAAGTTGAGTTATATGCCACAGGGTATAGGACAATTGAGTTTCTTACAGAGATTAGACAGATTTATAGTTGACAAGAGACATGGTGCCAATGGGAAGCCTGGTGCTGGTCTCAGTGAAATGAATGGGCTCAACAACCTGAGAGGAATCTGCATTGAGAATCTTGGGTACTTGAAGGATGGTGCAGAGGAATGCAGAGCAGCCAACTTGCAAGCAAAACAGCATCTTCGATCATTAAGATTAGGGTGGAACGGAAGGGGAGATGATGACAGTGACAGGGCTAGTGATGAGGAAATATCAATGGAATGGCTGCAGCCCCACCATCATCTGCAAGATTTGTATGTAATGTGGTACAAAGGTGTGATGTTTCCAAGTTGGCTTTCTTCACTCACAAATCTTGTCAATCTTCATCTAGATAAGTGCATCAATTGCAAGCATTTGCCACCCTTATATAGG
This sequence comes from Moringa oleifera, assembly GCA_021397835.1. Taxonomy (NCBI): domain Eukaryota; kingdom Viridiplantae; phylum Streptophyta; class Magnoliopsida; order Brassicales; family Moringaceae; genus Moringa; species Moringa oleifera. The sequence continues at coordinate 3,110,767 of JAJFZO010000579.1, forward strand.
TTGTATTGTCTTGAGTACTTGGCGATTGAACATGCAAGTGGTATGGAGTATATAGACAACAATGATATTAATTGGGCAGGTACTTCAGGAGAAGAAGGAGAAGCAAACAACTCATTCTTCCCATCCTTGAAACACCTCGTGCTTCAAAATTGCCCCAATCTCAAGGGATGGTGGAGAAGGAGGGACAACAAGGATAGAGAGAGAGAGCTTCCTATATTTCCTTGTCTTTCTATGTTAAAGATCTGTGATTGCCCTATGCTGACTTATATGCCGTCCTTTCCATCTGTCGAAGGCCAGTTGTTGTGGACTAATAACAGTGGGAAGCCACTGCAACGGACAATGAAGATGACTTGTTCAACATCTTCTTCACTTCCTCTCCCTCTCTCTAAATTGAAGACTCTGTGGCTGGATGGTATTCAAGATTTAGAATATCTGCCAGCGGAAGGCCTGAGAAGCCTCACTGCTCTTCGATCTTTTGACATTAAGCTGTGTTCACAGTTAATTACATTGCCAGGGGAAGGCTTCAGAGGCTTAACTTGTCTCCGCTATCTTACTATTCGAAGTTGTGAAAGGCTAAATTCGCTATCTGGAGTGTTTCAACATCTCACTGCCCTTTGGAAGTTAGTGATAAACAACTGCGAGGAGCTGGATCTGTCAGATTTAGGTGAGATGCAATTTCGAAGTCTTCGGAATCTTACATCTCTGGCAATTGGAGGACTTCCTAAGCTGGTGTGTTTACCAGAGTCACTTCAACATGTTGTTTCTTTGCGGAAGCTTGTAATTGAGAGTTGCCCCAATTTGACATCACTGCCTGTTGGGCTGTGTTGCCTTATTTCATTGGAGAACTTGGCAATTCTGGGCTGTCCCCACTTGTCTGAAACATGCCAGAAAGACACTGGGACTGAATGGCATAAGATCGGTCACATCCCACGTATCATAATTGACTCTGAAATTATTCAGGATTTGTAAAGGTTGGTACTTTGTACTTCTTCTCCTCAACTTCACTCCTTTTGTGTATGTAAACTAGATATTGAATGATTATAAGATCTTTTAATACACTTAGTGACAATAATTTTCCTAATGTTCACATTTATGAACAGGTTAGTTGGGTCGATTTCAAAATCAATTGAATCCCACATCAGAGAAGCATGATGAGAAATAGAAGTTTCTCCAAATGAAGGTGAGGAAGCCACAAAAAAAAAACATACTTACCTGGATGGCATGAATGGATGATCCAGAAGGTCCATGGCCTAGGTGGGTGACTTGCATTGCACTTACGAGGGGTGCTCTGCCTAAGGTCTCCCAAGAGAGGGAGAGCCTATGCCATAATTTGTGCCAGTGGCGGCCTGCTATCTGTTTCTTGGGTTTCTTGTTTTTGTGTTTTGTTAACTACTGGTCCTCGTGCTTTTCATCATTGTCCATGATACATTTGTGGGTAACTATTGATTTGCTGCTAATGTGGGAGATAAAAAGGAGAAAGAAAAATGCAGCACAGCTTTCTCGCCTCAAGTGGTAACAGCTTAGTTTTATTCTACACCTCCTGTTTGTGCATCATCCAGTGAACTCCGCTAATTAATCCAATATGTTGATGTTTGTTCTTATGTATTTTCATAACAAGAAGGCTCTCACATATCAGGGATGTTGTGTATAAGGTTCAAGGGACCTGTAGGGAGCTGGTTTTTATTATATTGCTGTATTTTTGTCAAATCTTGTCCTTAAGACATTCAAGCAAACTACTTTACCTATATTGACTACAAGCTGTACCATATAGGCAAAAACCTATTTCAGAAGTGAAGGTTTTAGAAAACACATCTTAACAAGGCATAAGCCTATACTGTCTGCTGAAACTAGGCTTAGAAATGCAACTTTGTAAGAAATGGCCAAGTATTTATTCTGCGGAGAATTTAAGGGCAGAGGATATACTTTATTTAGTCCTGGTTACATCAACTCACTTGTCAATTATATATTTAGTTACCATGACATGCCTTGGTGTGGTGAGTAGTTTTTAGCTCTTTTTTGAAATTGCGTCTCTGTTAAGGATGTCATCTGTCATCAGTACTGCTTTTCGCCAATGTGGGACTGAGTATCCGTGACTCTGTAGACCCATCAACATGGGCCAGAAGCACCAATCAATATTATTTGCCAAGGATTAATTTTTAACCAAGGTTATATATGTTTCCCTGAAATTGACAAGTGCAGTAGTGCTGCTAGTACTGTGATGCATCTCTGGTTAAGTTATTAGTGCAAGCTGGTAAAAGCTAATGATAACTCTTAATAGAGTGCTTATGAGGATCATTACATATGAGATGAAGTCTCTCCTTCCTTCAAATTTTCAATATTTCACATGCTTGTTTGGTTGATAGCCGACTGTGTGAGTTTTTAATCAGGAAAAGATGCAGTTAGTCTCAAACAACTCAATCAAATTGATTCAGTCATATGGGACTAACAAGTGTGAAAATGTTGGCAAGAGCTTACAAGGGGTGCTGACCATGACGGAAGCCTATGAGCTTAACTCGTAATACCAAAAACTGAAAAATGGGTCGAACCTTAAGTATTTTTTTAAATTTATTTTTTTCAACCAAAAATTTTGAATTCAAACTGTCAAAACAGCAAAGTTGACTGTTACATACAAATTAATATTGCAAATTAATCTCATAAAGCTATAGTTTACTGATTATAACTATTGAATTTAATTTTGTGTTCGATGCCTCATGCCACTGAGGGTGTTTGGCCACATTTCCTTATTTTGAGAATGTTGATACACGGCGGCCTCTGTGTTGATACGTAGCAGTAGGTGGATTAAACACATCGTCATATTCTTTTTGGTTGTCTTCTTCTCAAGAGGGATCCAAGAAATCAAGGGAGATCTCTTTGACGTTGCCAGAAATGGCAAAGTTGGTTAAATCATGCACACCGTCTGCAAATCTTCCAGGCTTGGAAAACGAGAGCAAAAACGTATCCTCTTCAAGGTTGGGATAATTCACAGACCGCTGATGCGCGAATTTGACAAAGACCTTTCTTTCAACTATTATTCCTCCTCAGGATCACCAGGATCCATGAAGAAACTTTCATTATATCTCAATGTTCTTCATTGCACGCCATGCATGTGCTAGCGTTTTAGACAAAACACATGTATTCGCCTCTTCTTTGGAGGGCAACAGAGACGGGATCATAATGATATGCAAGTCTTTCATTTTGGTGAATACGTCCATGCCATCATGGCGAACAAAGAGTTTTCAAAGAAGTTTCTCTAAAAAAGTCACAGGAAAGAGTTTGGAGAATTTTATACTGAAGGTAGTGATTCTTGGATCTTGCCCAACAATGGAAACTCTTTGATGTGCAGATCCAAGAAACAAAGGAAGATGCCTCCTCTTTATTGTAACTATTAGACCAATAATTTCAACAAAAAGGTAACTAATGCCTATTATGTTAAATACCTCTATAAAAATTCTAAATTTTAGTCAACTTTTGTTTTTTTAAAAAAAAAAATTGAAAGACACTTAATGACTACGCATTAGAAGATTAGAAAAAAAAAAAAAAGAGAGAGGAGAAATTGCAATTAAACTTAATTAGCATATTTAGAATAAATAAAGTGGCAACAATATCTTCGTTAGATTTTTTATTCTCCAAACCTTTTTCTGTGAGTTTCTCAAAGAAACTTATCTGAAAATTCTTTGTTGGCCATGGTTGACGGCATGGACGTGTTCGCCAAGCTGAAAGACTTCCATATCATCATGATCTTGTCTTTGTTGCCTTCAAAGAAGTGGCGAAAACATGTCTTCTGTCGAAACACTGGCACCATGCACGACATGGGACGAAGAACATTGAGTTTAATGAGAGTTTCTTTGTGAATACTGGTGATCTTGAGGAGGAAGAATAGTTGGAAAGATCGTCTTTGTCAACTTCGCGTGTCACTAGTATGGGAATTATTCAAACCCTAAGGCTGATAAGTTTTTGCTCAGTCTCCAGGCTTGGAAGATTTGCGGATGATGCACATGATTTCATCAACTTCATAATTTCTTGCAACTTCAAGATCACCCTTGAATTCTCAGATCCCACTTGGAGAGGAGAGAACCAAGAAGAACATGATGCCGTGTTTAATCTGTGAAATATCGTGTATCAACTTTGTTCCCATCCAACAATGGTGACTTTCTGATATATGGAGAAACAAACAGATATGCCTCCTCTTTATAACGATTAGACAAATGATTCAGAAAAGGTAAGGCCTTATATGTTAAATACCTCCAACAAAAAAAAAAACAATCCAATTTTAAGCACAATTTTCTTTTATAAAAAACTGAGACATTCAATGACTACATGTTAAAATAGGTAAAAAGGAGAAAACACAGTAAAAAAATATATGAAAATCGGCAGTTAGACTAATTAGCATATTTAGAATAGTCTATGAATCATGAACTTTTGAAGGATAGAATAGTTCGTGTGATCTCTGGTTTGTATCTTCTTTTAGTTTCAAGCATGCCCTTGTTAATGGTACCAGTACTATGACACTACAATATCAATTTGGTTAGAGTAACTCTCAGAGCTTTTGACTGATGTGAAAATCACTTTAAGAACAAAGAACAAGCTAAAGGAGAGAAGAGGTTTGTAGGAAAGCTTGCAAACTTTATTCGAGTTTAACACCTATTTATCAATACCTTAAAGGATAAGAATAAACATATCAAGCCTTAGCCCTTGAGGATAAGGATAAGAATGAACACGTCAACATTTAAAGAAAATGATAAACATTCCCAGTCATCCTACTATTTAGGCAATATTTTATTCAATGAGATAAGATATAAACGTAGCTCTTATGTGGCAAAGTAATCACTAATTTATCACTCCTCCTTGGCTACTTTGCTACAAACTCTAACTTTGGTCCTTAATGTTTCAAACCTTGTTTTGGGCAAGGCCTTGGTGAGAATATCTGCAATCAGATTGTTTGAGGTGCAGTGCACCTTCAGCTTCTACTTCTCTAACAAGATGATACTTGATTTTAACATGCTTGGTCCTTCCATGAAACATAAGATTCTTGGCCATTGCAACACCTGATTGATTATCACAATAGATCTCAGTTCATTTAGTTTGTTTCTAATCTAAATCAAACAATATCTTCCTCAGCTACATTGCTTGATTAATTGTGGCGGCAACTGCAACATGTTCTGCCTCAGTAGTTGATTGAGTAATTGTTTCCTGTTTGTTTGAATTCCAACTGAATACACCTGTTCTAATGGTAAAGGTATAAGTTGAAGTACTCTTCATGTCGTCATGAGAACTTGCCCAACCACTATCAATGAAACCAATAAGTCTTGAATCATTTTTCTTAAACCAAATACCAAGATCAAGAGAACCTTTAATGTATCTCAAAGCCTTTTTTGCAGCCTTAAAATGCAGCTCAATAGGATTTTGTATAAACCTAGAGAGTAAATTAGCTGCATATACATGATATTTGGCTTTGTTGTTGTCAAATATAGTATTACCAATCAAACTTCTGGGGACAGAACCATCAACCTTGTCTGCTCCATGCTCCTTGATTAGTTTCTCATTTTGAATCAATGGCATGTTGACTATTTTGCAATTTTGCATCCCAAACTTGATCAAAACTTCGTTTGCATATTTCTTTTGGAAAAGTTACCATGCTGATCTTAATGGATCTTCATACTAAGAAAATAAGCTATTAGTCCCATATCTAACATTTCAAACTCTTTTTGCATTTGCTTCTTGAAATCCTCCACGAGATCAACATTATTTCCTATTACCACTAGGTCATCAACGTACAAAGAAACAATTATGAGATCACTGCATGTTTTTCTTACATAAAACAGGTTCACTGAAGCATCTGTATCCCATCTTCAATAAGTAATCATTAATCGTACTGTACCAAGCTTTAGGAGCCTATCTTTAACTCATATAGACCTTTCTTCAGTAGATAAACCTTATCTTTACCACCAAAAATAATATGCCCTTCTGGTTGTTCAATAAAAATCTGCTCATGTAGATAACCATTCAAAAAAGCTGATGTAACATCAAGCTGAAAAATCTTCCAACCTTTTTGAGTAACCAAGGCTATTTGATAGCCTTACAGTGTTATATCTAGCAACTGGTGCAAACTTGTTTGAAAAATCAATTCCATATTGCTGCCATAAGCCTTGCTTTGTGTTTGTTAGTGGAATCATCAGTATTGAGCTTGGTTCTATATACTCATTTGACTCCAATGGCTTATACATTTCACAAACTTCATTTCTTGCTTCTATAGATGGCAAGAGTTGTGTTAGATTCTTGGATGCCATGTTTTTCAAAGATGCATAGTTAAAGTGATCAAATTTTTTATGCCAAAGACTAGATTCAGCAACTGATGTAGTACTGCATGCATATCTGATTTCTTCCAATCAAGAGGAAAGTTTTTTACCTTTCATTTAGATAGTCATCAATTCACTGCCATTATGATCAACAATAGTGCAAGTCATAGTGCAAGTCATATTCTAAAAAAGTAAGTAGTAACTTTTCTCAAGCATTTGTCCTACACTAAGTAGGCTTTGACTTATCTCCCAAAAAAAAAAAACTTCTGATAAATATATATATATATATATATGTTTCATAACTGTTGGAGTTTCAATAGAAAGTCCTCTCTTTGCATTTTACTTCCTGAAACTCACCATTACCAATTTTGACTTTGGACCTGAATGTTTTATCCACTCATTGAAACAACTTTCATTTGGACACGTGGTCAGTGCATCCACTATCTATTAGCTAAGATTTGGAGCAAATATTAGTGGCGTAGCATGAAGTAACAAACATATACTTCTCTTTTTATCGTTGATTTTCAACAACATTGTGCTTGTTGGCTTGATTGATCTCCTTTGTTTTTGCACAAATTTTTTTATGTGACCAAATTGCTTTAGTGATCTGCATTGAACTCCTGGTCTAAACCAACAAAACTTTCTCGTGTGATTCCTGTTTTGGCAATGAGAACATGGAGGATATATATTTGTCTTTCCGTCCACCACTTTTACTGCTTTGAAACTCCTTTGTCTTTTTCCTTTCTTTCAATGTTTTTGTTTCCCTTCACTACTTGATGCAGCTTTTTCTTTCTCTTTTTCGAGAAAAGCTCCTTCCGTAGTTTGGTTTTCTCTGATGGCTCTTCTTCATTCAAGAGCTTGTAGAGCATTGATAAACTGCACCAGAGACATGGTAATGAGGTCTTTTGTGTCTTCAGTGAGGGGATCTTGGACTTAAATTTTTCTGGCAAATTGACCAACACTTTTTCAATAATTCTTTTTTTTTTTTTTTTTTGTGACCTCTTCTCCAAGCAGCCTTATTTGATTCACTACTTTGTTTAATGTATCAATGTATTGTCTGACAATTTCATTCCCTTCCATCTTGAGAACTTCCAATTCTCTTTTGAGGTTGATGATTTTGCATCTGCTTGGTCTTGCCACTACCTTAGAACCCCTCTTTAAGCTTGCCTCATACCTCTTTTGATCTCTCACGTGCCATGATTCTTGTGAAGATCGTGTCGTTGACAGCTAACTGAATACAAGACATAGCCTTGCATTTTTTAGCACATTCCTCACTATGTTGCTTTATTTGAGCTATGGTAGGATTATCTCTCAATGGACGTGGATCCATGCCCATTTCTACATCCTCCCAGAGGTCATGAGCTTTTAGATAGGTTTTAAATTTTACTACCCAAATTGGATAGTTTTCACCTGTGAAAACAGGAGGGGCAAAGGTGATAACTATGGGAAGACATAATTTTGGTTCACAAGGTGTTTTTGGGTGTTGTGTGTTTATGATTTTGGAAGAAAAATATTTGGTTTATTCTCCCGTTCTTATAGGCAATTTAAGATAATTAAGCCCTGATACCATTTGAAAGCTTTTGAGTTATATGAACAAAGTAAGATAAAGGAGAGGAGATTTGTAGGAAAAGCTTGCAAAATTCATTCACCTTGACAAGGCCACCACCTAGGCCCTTCTTTCATGAGTCTTATTTATTTTTAAATTTGGTTGATTTGATTTTCGTTAAAAAATTTAATTTTTTAAAAAATTAATAAATATTTTTAATTATTTTTAAATAAAAATAAATTTTAAATCAAAATTATCTTTTTATAAAAAAATTAAAAAGCATCAAGTTATATTGACTGGAGCTTGTTTCTCCTTGAGCCACCCTTACTTAAAGGATAAGAATAATCATATCAAACCTTAGCCTTTGAGGGTAAAGATGAACACATCAGCATTTAAAGATAAAAGTTTAAAGTGATAAATCCGAGTTTATTCTTATGTTGTAACTTAACCAATAAGTAAGGTAAACACAAGTATAAAAGTAAATAACACAAACAAAATTTTTACATGATTTAGTTAAATAATCTACATTTATGGTTATGTTCAAATGAAGAACAATTCACTAAGTACTTACAAGTACCAATGATTTCTTATATAATTTTTAGACTCCTTTAACTATCATAATTAGTATTGCAACATTTTCTGAAACATTGTTTAACGAGATCCATTCCACCTGTATGATTGTATTTTGCTTAAACTCTCTTCTTTTCAATGTGCAGTTGTGTTTTTCTCTCAAAAACAGTTGATTTTTTTTCTTTTAAAAAATTTTTTAAACTTTTAACTTTTTTTGAATCTTTAAATAAAAGTGTATCTTAGCACGATTTTTCAAGATTTTGCACACGTTCTCCAAGCTAAATAGTGCTTGATTACAGCATGAAATCTTTATTCTATGAAATTTTCTTTTTTCTATGGTATTTAAACACTTATGAAGAAAAGTATTCTATTTAACTATTTTTTTCAAGGTTGTTGAGAGAGTCATGAAGAAATGTTTTCTAAACTTGCATTTTTTACGGTTCTCCCAATGTTCGTAACAAAAATTATTTTTTTACAATTTTTTAAAGTGTTTAAAAACATTTTTTTCACAATTTTTTTTTTAAAACCGTGAAGATTAAGTGTTAACTATCTTTCTTTTTCTTGTGGTGAGCTATCAAGATAATGATATAAATGAGCTAAAGTTCTTTTCCTCTCTAAGTTTTCCATTTTCTACTAGTGTCGTTGATAGCCATCTAAGTTTTAGAATAGGAAAGGAAAAACGTAGTCTCAATACTTCTTTAAAATGACCAATGAAATAAGCATGTAAAATATCAAAAACTACTTTTAAAAAAAGAAATAGAACTTTCAATCCCATATGTATAATAATCTTGTCTACTTTTCATCACGGACGACTATCAAGTGGAGTCTACACTAACCTCCTAGCCACAACCTCACTAAAAAATGCTTCAAATCTATATAAAATAGATAGCATACTTAATCTCAACACAAAGGCTGAGAAGGATGTGCCATGTTACATGTTTCAATGGCTTTTTTATTGCTCCGGTCTTTACCTTCCTCTTGTGGCTCGTGCACTGGGGACAGAAGTCCTGCCAATGCTAATAAAAAAAGGCACATAATGGAGTATATATCCATCATGGTGCGGCACATCAACAATGCACACAGGACAATAGTAGCCTCTTCAAAACAAGTATGACAGATATCTTATTCCCTCAGTTCACTAGATGTAGCCGTTGCTGCTAATATCTACCACCCTTTCTACTCGTCTCTTCTCATTTCTTTTCTAGTTCCTGGAGATGCAAGCGACAGGCACTTGAAAAGTGTCATCAAGCACGACTTTTCGAAGGACAGAATAGTTTGTGAGATCTCTGGTTTTGTTCTTGTATCTGCTTTTGGTTTTAACTTTCTTGGCATATGTTTAGTTAAATGAGCCGAAGCTAAGGCATGCTACTGCCGTATAACTTGGGAGCTGTTATGGGAGTACAGATGTTTTTGGCAATGCTGATAGCTGCAGATCCCACCATCTGCAGAAAGCATAGGCTCACTTGTGAAAAGTCAGACCAGAGACTTTCTACCAGTCTGAGGTCAGTAAAAGCAAAACATTTTAACAACTTTAATCCTGTAAGATCTATTTCTGATTATACTAACATGAGTCAACAATATTATGGCTTGGCAATTCTGGGTAAGACTGGAATAACCAAAACTATACAAAGGAGAGACCACAATGGACAACAACTGATAAACACTGCAGTCTATGAAGACGCCACAAATTGCTTGGTATGCAACCAAGCCTCTCTCCAAAAGCTTCTCAACTCCCGCCCAGCTATCCCCACCTTCCCTGGGCATTTCTTCTGGGGCCTCCATACTGTCGATTCTTGCAACTACGAATATTACATCGGCAAGTAAGAGGATGTATCGAGAGGCCTTGAGGCAACAACACTTTCTGACCTCACTATGTTCCACCCAAGGGATAATCAGTGTAAGATGAAACTGCAAAAAGCACTATCATAAGAACAGAAAAACAGCATGTGCCTTCAGTTGCTAAATGTAGGAAATTAGACGTCTTGAAGAGAAAATATTAGCTTGAAGATGTTTGAAAGGTTGTGGAACATCCTTTACAGAATTCGCTAGTTTTTCAACAACTGACATGACATCGAATGGCCGTGCTTTGATTCCATTTTCTGTGGCATTGTCTTGTGTAGTACCATCCTTAACTGGTGATCTCATGTTTGGCTGCTTGAGTTTCCACTTTGCTTCCCTTGAATATCACATGACGGATCTCATATTAGCAACCTAGAAGCAGAACATTCATTTACAGCTTCAGGTACAACTGCCAAATGCTTAAAGGATTCTTCAGAGTAATGAATTTGGAAAGTATAAATTTCATATTAGGAAGATGGGAGAAAAATATTAGGTGAGTGAGTACCCTTGATGTGGTATGAAGGAACGAATTGCTGAGGTTGGAACTCTTGACAGACCAATGCGGATGCAGGTGCTTCAAGAAAAATATTAGGTGAGTACCCTTGATGTGGTATGAAGGAACGAATTGCTGAAGTTGGAACTCTTGACAGACCAATGCGGATGCAGGTGCTTCACTCCTTGAACGATGATGAAAAGCTGATGGTGAAGCTAAGGGTGATGAAGGAAAGCTTTGGAGTAAGCCTGCCATTAATCCCATACAATCCAAACTCCTGTCTACAATTTTTTCTCTTCTCTCCTCTCAGATTACAGGTAGCCATCTCTTAATTTGTCTCCAATATGCAATCTCTTGAAATGATTTGTTTCATTGAACCCTCCTTAATAGCCACACATAATGTTTGAAATGCCAAAGTTCCTTAAGAAAAAGGCCCCTGACCCAAGACTCGGACTCAGATGACACATCCCAAAGCAAAGATCACTATGATCCTCACAAGACAACAGATGGCATCAGATTGCCAGAACCTCTGAAACAGAACTTGCATTCTTATGTTGGAAGAAACATTCTACTTAAAATTGGTAGGGGTGCTCTTGAAGAGGCTAGTAGCATGCTACCATGGTGGCTCCTCCTCCTCAAGAAAATAATTTAATATCATGCAAGTCAATGGCCCACGTATAAGATATTAAACTGATGAGAACAGATACTACACTTAATCTTAGTCAAAAGGCCAAGAAAGGGATCACTAGTTCTGTTTTTTTGCTTCTCTTTCACAATTTGTCTTTCACTCTCCACTTTGTAGATCCTCGATGTGGGGTAACAGAACCGGCCATTTGGTAGCAATGCAGCAGGTAATCAAGGAGCTTTATTATTGTTTGGAAAAATATAAATTCCTAATTGCTTTGTGCATATTCAATAGGAGAAAGACATTGGCCCATTCTGTCAGTATAATTGACCATGCATGTGAACAACAAAAAGACACATACATATATTTAACGTTAATATTAGGTGAAAATCAGACTATATTTGCTAGAGCTGTACTCTCAAAGAGTATACCCTCCAAAAATAGGGGTACACTGCACGGCTCCATCAAGTTCAATTGGGTTGGATTGCTTCATTTTAATAGGCAAGTATAATCTTCAAGTTTGATCTTTATGTGATGTAGGACTGAATTTTCAAATTTTGAGATCTCCATGTTTCAAGATGTGCTAAAATCATCCAATATATTTGTCAATCAAAGAAAATAAACTATTTGCAGGTCATTATTTACTCTTGAAATATGTACTTCAGTTGGACACCTACGAAGTGATTTGGTAGACAAAGAATGAAAACAGATGAATATGGTTATATCACCCAATGAATCATCAGGACTTCTACTTATGGCATGAGAGAATAATTCAAGAAAAAGACAATTCACATGCTTCAGTGCTATACAATTTGGTATTCATTTGAAACCAACAAGATAACCTTATAACTTTGGAATTGTAGGTCTTTACCCCAGAGGGAGCCCTTCCAGAAATTCTCGAAGGCCAGGAGCAAACCCAGGCCTAAGAGGGGGTTTGGAAATAGTTTTCAACCAGCAATAGACGCGCCTCGGTTAGTACCTCACTAGCTGCGTCATTGCCCCAAGCGCAAAGATGCCTAAATATTGAAACTCCCTCCTCTTCTATTCGCTATGTCACCTAGTTTATCTTTGTCGCCTCCCGATGCGGGATTTGGACATGAACATTATATATCATGCCATGATGCAATAGGCATTAATAAATGGATAAACTTTGCACCGATTTATTGCAGGAGGGTATTAATAATAACCCCTTTTCTCTCATGCCAGATAGTAAGATACATTTATGAATATGAAACAAGATTCGGATTATTTTAGTTATGACTTCTGCTTACTGGATCCACCTTACTGTAAATCATTGAAGTCCGACACATGAAGTTCACGAGCACGCATCCATTCAAAAACAACTTAGTTAGCTCAAGGAATTTCTAAAATTCTGAAGCACTCTCTCGGTAGGCATCCGTGCTCAACCAAGTTTTGCTATAAAAACAGGCAACTAGAGCCTTTCCTCCCCTGCTCTTGTGGCCTGCTTGGATTTGTCTTTTTGTGATTAGACACCCTATAAATTTTTTTTTTCCTTTTGAAGAATATGAGAGATTTAATTATCAAACAAAAAAATATATGTTTTTATGTTTTAAAATAATTTAATAAAATTATATTTAAATTATATTTTATTATATTTTATTTTTAAAAATCATAAAAAATAAAAAAATATTTTTTATTAAAATACCTATAAAAAAGTAACTCAAATCAGCTTCACATTTTATTTTGAAAGTATCTCCTGAATTGAAACATTTATCCTACTAACAGTTTTTCTTATGAATTTTAAATTATTAAAAATTAAAATTTTAAAATATATTTTTTTAATATTAAAAATTGATGAATTTTTTTAATAATTTAAATATTATTTTCATAGGTTAAATAATTTTATATATTTATGAAAAATTAAAATTAAAAATTATTATAAAATTTTTTTAATTTAAATTTTTAAAATTTTTATGATTTAAATTAAACCAAATTAAATTATCAAATTTATGGTTCATTTTGCGAAAAAACAATAAGGGAGGTTCGGCCTTCAATGGCCGGATAACAGCGAAGTTCAATGGTGGATCCCTAGAAGATAGTGAGAGGTAAGCACGAGTTGTGCTCCGAGGTCAATTCGGCGCTCTTGTTAGTGAAAAAAATGAGAAAGTAAAATGACAGATTAAGGGATATTGAGATGAGAACCGAGAGAGAGCTAAAGAAATGGACGTATTTGGTATTTATATGTTCAAAATATCGAAACGGGAAGAGAAGCATACCGTTGTGAGGTGGGTGACGTGCCCAAGATTTCCGCCGAAGGGAGTGGCTGGCTTCTCAGGTTGGTTGTAGCAGTTGCAGTGGCGAGATCTTCCTTTGACCGAAGGTAGGGGACAAGGGTGTCCGGTCATTTTCCATGACAAGAAGCTCCTCAGTCCAATGACGTGGGTTGGATCCTGATGGGCCTCCAAGTATAAATCAAGTCAAGCTGTTGGGCTATATATGTGGGTATAATTTTATGGGTTGGTTTTACAAGACTTAGCGAGTTTGAGCTTAAGGGGCCTTTTTCATTCGTGTTAATAAAAAATTATTATTTAAATTTTTAAATTTTTTAAATAATAAATTTTAAATTAAATTATTAAATTTACTATTTATAATAAATATTTGGATGTATAAAATAAAAATGAGTATAATTTATAATTTTTTATATATTTACTTAAAATCTTATTTATTTTTAATTACACCATTTTGAGAAATGGCCAAAGAACATTGCAGGACTTTTTAAACACTACACATGTTTAACCATAGAAAGTAAATACTCAAGTAATGTACCTTATTAATATTGTTCTACCTCCTCATCAGGGGTTTGTGGCTAACTGTTTTATATTTTTTATTTTTTAAAAGGCATATTTTAGCATGGTTTTGCAAAGTGGTTTGCACTATTTTTGCTTTTTCCTCTTTTTTATTAAAATTATTTTATATTTAATTCAAAACCCATTTGATCTTTTATTTCTTAAATGTTTCTACATATAGTGCCAATTTTTAAACTGTTTTGAAATTCATCAAACTCTTGATTACATATATTAAGAAGAATGAAATTGAGATATACCTAACTTTATCAAAAAGAGGTCCACTACTATAACTAATAATTATAAAATTTTCATTATCAAGCCAAAATGAATAGTTTGGAAGGCAGAAAAAGAATATCATTTTTGAAATTAAATTTTTGTGGAAACATGAAGTTTTAAGGGTAAAAATTTTAAAAATTAAACTATATTTATTTTTTAATTTAAATAATAAAGTGTTAATTTGTTTAATTGTATTCTTAAGGTTTGTATTTGATTTAATTTAAATTTGATCAAAAAATTTAAACAGTGAGACTGTTCAAATTAAAGATTTTATGTAACGAATTTTTATTTGATATTTTTTGGAGATGTAAAAAAAATATTTCAATTACCTTGACAAAAAAAATCAAAAATTTTTAAATAATAAAAATATTTGAAATTTCACACAAGTGCATTTTTTATAGAGAGTTTTGTGGTTTTGTTGTATCTTAGAGGCAAAATGGCCTTCAAGATAGTGATTTTTTATATCTCAAAACCTACAAATTTAATTTTCTTTTTCTGATTTCTATTTTTTTAAACAATTTTAAGGTAATGAAGATTCTGAATCATCAAAATTTCATTGAACTTGACAGGTTTGATAAAACGAATTTCATAAGATGGAACGATAAGATGGTGCTTCTTTTGAATGCTTTGAAGGTCCATTATATTCTTGATCTAGACCTGTAACCTTTGGAAGAATTAACACAAGATGAGTCTAAAAAAATGAAAGCAACAAAAAAGAAACTTGAAGATGATAGATTAGTATGTCGTGGACAATCTTGAATTTTTTAACTATATGATTTATATTCAAACATGAAGGATCCAAGAGAAATTTGAAAGTCTTTAGAAACAAAGTATAAGAAGGGAAAGAAGGTACTGATAAATTTCTTGCTTTGAAATATTTTGAATTTAAAATATCTGATGATTTGCTATCATAGATCAAGTCCATGAATTGTAAATTTTGGTTTTGAAACTTAGAGAATTTGATATTAAGATTCCTGATTCACTTCAAGTAAGGGCTATTTTGTCTAAATTGCATTCCTCTTAGAGTGAGTATAAAAGAAAAATTATGCATTCTCCTAAAAGTCTTTCAATTGAACAATTTCAAATTACTTGCAAATTGAAGTTTCTTTTGTAATACTATATTTAAGTTGAGAGTCTCAATTAAATAAATTATTTTTTTAGTTATATTGTTGAATATACTTCATCTTTATGGCATGCTAGACTTGCACATTTAAGTTTTAGATCATTGAAATATATCGAAACAGGGTTACATATTTTATCAAGATGATCATAATGATAAATGTAAAATCTGTATAAAAACAAAAATGTCTAAGAAACCTTTTCCAAAAGCAAATAGAAATACTAAATTATTAGAACTTATTCATTTTGATATTTGTGAATTAAATGGTTTGCTAACTAGAGGAAAAAAAAGTATTTTATCATTTTTATTGATGATCATTCTAGATATATTTATGTTTACTTATTAGCATCTAAAGATGAAGCATTTTTAATAGATTTAAAGAATTCAAGTCCAAAGTAGAAAATTAAAAGGAGAAAAAAATTAAATTTCTTCATAATGATCGAGATAGAGTATTTTTCTAATAGAATTCTCAACATTTTATGAAAAAACTGAAATTATTCATCAAAATTTTGCCTCTTATGCACTTCAACAAAATGGTCTATTAGAAACAAAGAATAGAACTTTAGTTGAAATTGTGAATGCTATGTAAATAAATTTTAAACGAGTTGAAGCATCATACATGGTATGTCATGTAGATAACATAGTTACCTCTAGAAAATTTTATGTTGCACCTTGTGAAATTTGGAATGATCAAAAAACTAAATTTAAGTTATTTAAAATTGCAGGGGTGCATAGCATTTTATAAAGTTCCTGATCCACAAAAAACAAATTTAAGAATTAAAATTAAAAGTGTTTTTGTTGGTTATGCACAAAATTCAAAGGTATATAGGCTCTTAAATTTAAAATCTAATGTTATTGTTGAGTTTATATATGATCTTAATTCAAAAGAAGAACTTTCTAACTGTAGTTTAAGTGAAAAAAGGAAAGTTAATAATAATACTTTCAAACTTAAAAAAGCAAAATCAAATATTAGGAAAGATAAGTCTCTACACTTGATTTTATTTCCTTTCATGCTATAGTATTTTTAGTTGAGGGAGATAGAACAAAAGCACTAAGTAAAATTCCTATTTTACTAAATGTTGGAAGTGATTTGAAGACATTTAGTGAAGTCATGTCTTCGAGGGATGCAACATTTTGAAAAGAAGCTGTAAATAATGAGATAGATTCAATATTATCAAATAATACTTTGATTCTTATTGATTTACCTCAAAGTTCTAAATCTATTGGCTGTAAATAAGTGTTTAGAAAGAAATGCAATACATGTAGATGAATACAAATATTTGAAACAAGAATGGTTACTAAGGGATTCACACAAAAGGAAGGTGTTGATTATTTTGACATTTATGCATGTGTTGCAAGAATAACATCCATTCAAGTTTTAAAGGCATTAGTTTATTTTTGATATGCAAGTATATCAAATAGGCTTTAAAACAACTTTCTTAAATAGGTACTTAACTAAAGAAGTTTCCATGGAATAACTCAACGAGTTTGTAATTCTAGAAAATAAAAAGAAAAACTGTAAACTGATTAAGTCTTTATATGGTTTAAAGCAAACACCAAAACAATGTTATGAGAAATTGATGCTGCAATTTTATTATTTGGTTTTAAACATCATAATGCAGATAAGTGCATATATTCCAGACTTATCAAAGATTATGAAGTTATTAAAAATCTTCATATGGATGACACGTTAATCATGATTAAAAATATTGAAACTAAAAAGTGTCTCTTTTATGCTTAAAATAAAAGATCTTCGGGAAGTTGATATTACTTTAGGGATTAAAATTAAGAACATGATAAATGTTATGCACATAATCAAAAAAATTATATTAAGAATTGTTTGTAAAAAGTTAACCATTTAAGAGTAAAAGAAACAAATGCTCCTTATGACACAAGCATGAAATCAATTGAAAACAATGACGAAGCAATTGGTCAAGTTAAATATGTAAGTGCTATAAACAATGTAATGTATGCAATATATTGCACAAGACCAAATGCAACTTTAGCAGTGTGCAAATTTTCAAGATTTAAAAGTAAATATAGTAAAGATCATTAGAAAGCCATTGAAAAATTCTCAGATATCTTAAAAAGATAAAAGAGTTTGATCTATTTTATTCTAATTTTCTCGTAATGCTAGAGGGATTTCTTGATGTAAATTAAATTACAAGTCCTAGTGATAACGAATCCACTTTGAGTTATTTTTTCACTCTTGGAGGGGGAGCTATAAGTTGGGTTTCAAAAAAGCAAACTTGCATAACACCTTCAACTAAGGGATTTGAATTCATAGCAGTAGCAATAACAAGCAAGAAAGCTAAAAGGTTGAAAAATCTTTTATTAAACATTGAGTTGTAAACGCAACTGTTGCTAGCAATTTCCTTGCATTACGATTGTTAGGCTACCATGTCTAAGCTTGCGGTAAATTTTATAATAAAAAATCTAGATATATTAGTCTAAGATACCAATATATTTGTGACCTGATAACATATGGAATAGTATATGTGACATTCGAAAATAATTTGGCAAATCCTACATGATAAGAAATTCTTCTGCTGGAATGGGACTAAAACCTGTCTTATACGATGCATGTACTAAGAAGCCAACCTTAAATTAGTATAAACTGAATAAAATGTTTGATAGGTATAAGTGAGCCTCAGTTGATTTATTTGGTGTTATCTATTATGATAATGTAGGTTAAGCATAACTCTTATTGAAATTTGCTTTTTATATAGTGTATTACTAACAAGAACACATTTGAAAAATTCCACCTACATAAAAATAAGAGTGGTGCCCCTCTAAGCAAAGATTACAAGTTTATTTTTGTAAATGTTCATTAATCCAAGTCTAGCACATGGCCTCGATAAGTGCTAAAGCAAGCAAAACCTTCACAAGAAATGGAAAATATTATGTGTGTGATATTCAAATTTTTTTATTTAAAGTAATAGTTTAACTCATTTAATACTTTTTAAATTTAAAAATTTAATATCTACACTAATTAAAAGTTTAAATCAAATGATACTTTCTTGTGAGCATAATATTTGGTACAACATTACAACCTAGTAAGGGATTGTTGTAGCTTGTAATGTTTGAACAAGCATCCCCATTGTTGATGAGAAAAAGTTTTAAAAGATATATAAATACAAAAGTATAGCATCAAAATAACTTAAAACAAAAAAATGTACTATAAAACTATATGTTATAATATATCAAAATGGTATTTGACACTTTTACGGTTTTTAAAGAGCTGTTTAAATTAAAAAAAATATTTATTTGGCAGTTAATTTAAAGAGTTGTGCTCTTTATAACTACCTTTTGTATCTATTTATTAATAAGTAACTCCTACTTTTTTTCATTTATTTTAAGTATATTTCGGATAGAGTTTTTGGATTTGTTGTATCCCAGAGGCATAATTACCTTAAAGATGGTGATTTTAATTTCAGGCCTCAAAGCCTACAATTTTTTTTTTGTTTCTATTTTCTTAAGCATTGGGAGTATCAAAAGCACTGCTGTAACAATTTGCATGGCCACTTGCCTAATTAATAATTAAACTTTAATGATGTTTAATCTTGAAGCGGCATAGGTTGGAAGGAGTTGATTAATTAATTGAGTTCCAAACCAACCCAATTAAGCAGGTAATTGCCAATGCGTTGGAGGTCACAAATATCATGACCACCTACCTAATTGATATTTAAGCTTAATGATGTGTAATCTTTAAGTGGCATATGCTTGATTTCAGAGAGGTTGATCTCTAAAAGGGTACAGCTCCCTACCAAATTTAGTTAATATTTTGACATGCTAGGAAATACTTCTTGTCGGATGAATGCAGCCTGGTTTTTGTCCTATTAAGTTATTATGGACCATTATAAGTAAATATGTTGCACATTGACCTTTAATGCCCTGATATTCACATCCACTCTAAATCACGCATTTCTAAGATGATGTGTGGAAGAAGAGAAAAGCTAACATGAGAATCAGAGCTTACAACCTCTTCAAAGACTTCTTGGCCTTTTTATGTAATTTCTATGCTTGAACTCTGAAAACCTGCCTCGTGATTGCATACAGAAACAGTGGTGCTTGCGTCCTTAAATTTCAATAGTGACCAAAACAACAACAAACAATGATGAGTAGGAAGATTCTCTGTGGTATGTATTCAGCAGTTGATAACTATGGTTTCCTTCATATGTGCCTCATTCTTTCACAAAATCATATTATCTGCAGGGCATAAGGAACATAAGAAATCAGATGCCAGAGTACAGACAACTTCGAATGCAGATTCCATATCTAAACTGCTCTATGACAATTATGAAAGAAACACCAACAGTTTGACGTTTAAGATCAGTCAGGCTCCAACACAACACAGACTAGAAAGCCTTACGAACTATGGAATGGGCAGGGGCCGCGTGAACGTAGGCCCCCACTACCACAAATTATGATGTAGGCTCTCCCTCTTAGGGGAGACCTTAGGCAGAGCGCCCCTCCAAAGTGCAATAAAGGTCACTCGCCTAGACCATGAGTCTTCTCGATCACCCATTGACACCGTCCAGGTAAGTATGTTTTCCTGTTACTTCCCACCTTCATTTATAACTCCAATCACTTCTATTTCTTGCCATGCTTCTTTGATGTGGAATTCAATTGATTTTCAGATATGGTAGTACCGGGGCATTCTAGTATCTCCCATTTATGCTTTGGGCGAGGTACACCCTAGCAAACCCATTTTTAGACGCCCTCTCTCCCAATATTTTCAGCTTACTATTGAATTTGGCCTCATTCTTAAAATTTTCTGGACAGCTTAGTAGCTTTGTCATTGCTCTGAAATGTACATGGCTGAAATGTAGTCCCACATCGTGGAAAGATGAAACTCAAACCGTGCACACTTAGGTATTAAGTTGAAGCAATATGAGAATTTTAGACTTAAGCAGCCACGCGGTGAGCACAAAAGCGAACTATTCTTTCGCCTTTTACTAAAGAATGCCGTGTGCTCGCCGCTTTAAGTGGCATACTCCAATTTTTGGAAGGGTTGCTCTGAAAAAGGGCAGCCCCTTACCAAATCTATTCAAAGCTTTTGTTATCTGAAATCGCTTCTCTCAACGTCACTCAACATTATGGCAGAACTCGTCAAAATCACTCAACATTATGGCAGAACTCGTCAAAATTAATGTAGCAGTCTTCTTTCTCGGACCTCAGTGATATGTTATTTTGGAGTAGCTCTTTCAAAGCAAAGCCCTGCAACCAACACTTCCAGACTTTTCTGGGGAGACTGAAGATCTTGCCTGCATCTTTGCTCTGCAACTCTGTGAAAACATGCAAGTGGTCTGCCTATTTCTCAGTTATGGATAGATTTGTAGGGTCTTGATTTGTATTCTGCTTCTCATGAGGTTTTTGCTAAAGTATTCGTTCTAAATATATAGAACTTTTTTTTTGTTTTCACAAGTTTGGTTGTAAACAATGACTCCGAACAATAACAATTAATGTCAGGGATTGCATATTCGTTGTGAACTTGTGCCATTGTTGATCACTTATCTGCAGGCAACTCTTTGGGCTAAGCATTCATCCCACATCGACGAGCTACAGAGGGAAGACTGAAAGACACTTCATAAAACAGAAGCAGAGAAACAGAACAATTCATACCTTTCTCGGCCTTTTGGCTAAGATCAAGTGTAGTATCTGTTCTTATCAGTTTAATATCTGATACGTGGGCCATTGGCTCACATGATATTAAATTAATATTTTGAGGGGGAGGAGCCACCACGGTAGCTTGCTACTGGGCTCTTCAGGTGTCGCCCATGCGTTGCACTGCTGCACGGGCCTGGCGCACCCCCACCAATTCTAGTTTTAATGTTTCTCTGTTAATAGGCGACACTACAGCCCAGACCTGGCGCACCCTTACCAACTCTTAGTTTTAATATTTCTATGTAAAATGCGCTTCACAACATTATTGTTTATGGACTGCAAGTTTTATCAGTCTGCTGTGTTTAATCAGAGTGGATGACAGATCAATGAATTATATATTGTCACATCTCCTGAAGCTTGAAGTTGCATACCCAATAGAAATGTTACAGGGCATACAATTTCTTTCTCTGAAATGTAGCCAATATGTAAAAGTTAATACATCTTGTATGTCATGAATTTGTAGACCTTGCCTACAAACAACAGTAATAAAGTTCATTGCACATCAGAAGGTAGACAAAATTTATTTTCGTCAACAGGCACTACTGTTGCTTGTTGTGATCATGGCCTGTATGATTGTATATCTACATTGAGATACTTTGCTATCTATTAAAGAACAGAAGTGGAAAAAGCCTGAGATACAACAGAGACAGAATGGGAGGATTTTATGATTTGCAGCACACCAGACAAAAGAAAACTCTCTTCATTCATCTGCACATGCTGAATCCTTCAAATGAGCCAACAGTGGCTGTAAATAGGCCCCTCTGTTCAAATTTTCTGGGTGTATCCATTTTTTTCCATGTGGGTTACGCTGTGCATTGAGGTCCCATCGAAACTTCTGGCACTGGAAGACACTGTCCTTAGGTGAATTGGGTAACACATAATTGTTGCAGAGTGGAATTCTGTAACGGTTCAGCTGGGAAGTTGCACTTATTTCATCATCAAGTTGGGCAGCTGTAAGTATCCGCCATGGTACATGAATTTCAGTGAATGAATTTTGGGGACCAAGGCAACCGGGGAAATTTTAGACCATCTCATATGACAATTAGATTTTGTTTGATGATATTATCTGATATGCACTCTTGAAAATCAATTGATATAACCTTTTTTAAAGAACCAAGATCTTTTACGGAGTACAGTGGACCTGATAACCTAATGAAATCAGCAGTTAAATTTTTTTATTTTATTTTTATTTTATTTTTATTTTTATATTATACTTTATAAAATTATTTTTTTATTTTTATAAAATAAAATTTAATATAATTTTAGATCAATAAAAAAATGTTACCTTTTTTAAAAAAATTGTATTGAATTTTCTTTGTAACGGTGGTAACCACCAAGGGGAGTTAAAAGACTGAGTTAAAAGACTGTAACGGCCGCGTTAAGAGTTGTGACGACTGGGTTAGGTTTGGTGACCGTATGGTTTCGTAGGCTGCTTGTTGGCAGACCTTAGGTTGATATTTTGGCAGACTTGGGGAAGGTCCGAAGGAGCTCCTTCCTTATCATTTCTGCCACGGGTATAACAAAATATTCATGGCAGTCATTTTTGAGCAAATATATTGTACGTTCACCCTTAATAGCCTCAAAACTGATATTCACGGCATCTCAAAGCTGATTTGTAGAAGGCGGCAAAAGCTAACATGAGAATCAGAGGTTGCAACCTCTTCAAAGAGTTCTTGGCCTTCTGATGTAATTTCTATGCTTCAACTCTGAAACCTGATTGATTGCATACAGAAACAGCGGTGCCTGACCCCTTAAATTTCTGAACAACAATAATCAATTACGAGAACAATGATGATTCTTCTGTTGTTTGTGTTCCGTAATTGATAACTGTGGTTTCTATCACATATGCCTCATTCTTTCATATCATAAGATTGTTAACCTGCCGAGTCAACTATTAAGAGGATGGCATACCAGAGATAACACTCCAATTCCTGAGTGTCTTACTGCTTCAAACTAGAAAATGGGCAGGGACCGCGCGAACGCAGGCCCCCACTGCCACAAATTATGACGTAGGCTCTCCCTCTATGGGGAGACCTTAGGCAGAGCGCCCCTCCAGAGTGCAATGGAGGTCACCCGCCTAGGCCATAGGTCTTCTTGATCACCCATTGACCCCGTCCAGGTAAGTATGTTTTTCTGTTGCTTCCTCGCCTTCATTTGTATCTCCAATCACCTTTAGCCTTTTCCCTGCGTTTCCGAGGTGGGATTCAATTGAGTTTCAAATGAACCCAATTAACCAGGTAATATGTTGGAAGATTAGAAAATTGTTATCAAATAATTGTTAACAATTTGCTCATGTAATCCATTCAGTGTTGCCTACGAAAAAGAAATAAAAATCTTACTCCGATAATCCCAATCTTAACGATCCATTGACTGGTTGATCTTGGAGTGTGAGAACATTACTATCACAATTATGATACTTGCAGTTGATTTTGCAATGTGCAAAGTGTCAATACTATTAACAGCCTGCAGAGTTAAAGCAAATACAAGAACAAAACCTTTTCAAAACGTCATGCTTTATAGACCTTTTCCTGAATATTTGCTGATGGAGGGTCATAAGGGTACAATAAAAATATAGAGAATTTCTTGATTTTTGCAATTGAAAGTTTTGAAAAGCATAACTGTATTCATTATCGTTGTATAAAATGTAACACTATGGAGCGATATATTTCATGTGATATATAAATCATTTATTTGTCAATGAAATTTATCATCATTATCATAATTAAAAATATCAAAAACATAAATATATATAGTCAAGTTTTTTAGGAGAAGGAATAGTAGAGTCATTACTGAGGTGATGCAATTAGATCTAACCGTAATTTACTTCAAACTGATGAACAGAATCGTAACGTTAAGATTTTTAATCAAACTGAAACTAGTATAAACAAACGGCTTCGATTTTAAACCATAACTAAAACCATTTTGAAAATAATTTGATTATGATTCATGTAAATTTTAAATCGAAACCAAAACTGACGATTTTAATTTGATTTTTAATTAAATTAATTTTTAAAATATTAAAAATTTTAATTGAAAATTTAATTTTAAAAATTTTAAAAATAATTTTAGTTTTAAAATATATATTTTAATAAAAATCCGATTATTTTTATTTTTAATTTTATTAAAGATTTATAATTAAAAAAATATTATATTTATAATTAAAATATAAATCAAAACCGAAACTTAAACCGTATATAAACTAAAACTTGAACTGAACCTGAATCGCTTTCGAATTGAACCTTAATCGAAACCGCAACTTAACGGTTCAAGTTCCAGTTCATTCTAATTATGAACCTTGAATCGACGGTTTAGAACCGAAATCAAACCGAACCCAAACCGTGATCAAATCTAGATGCAACCATCAAAAAGAGAAAAAAATAAAATAAGTGTTAAAAAAAACTATTAGGGTACTGTATTTGGATTTTGTGTGGTGAATTAAATTTCCATCTCAATTTAGATGAATATGTCTTAATAACACATAAAATGTTTGAATGGCCAAGCCATGTGTGGTGAATTAAATGGTAGACATTTCCATCTCAATTTAGATGAACAAGGAAGAGGTATTTGGACTTTGAAATTAACTGCCTCTCAAGCTTAATTAACTATTAGGATCACAAGAGAAAAAAATGGAAAAGAAAGGTTGAAAGACTAGTGAAAGAAACCAAAGACTAGCTGCATGAGGATGGGAGTATATATTCTATCTGAGAAACAGGAGGCGTGATATAAAACCATGGCCATTAAAAAGGGGGTAAGACATGTCACTACCAAAGGAACCATATTTCTAAAGCTATCATCCACACCTAATTTTGCTTCAAAGTTTTGGTGTATTTAGTTTTTGTATTTTGGTCTTAGTAATTACAGTGCTGAAATGTGATGCGTAAATATACGAAAATTAATTTGAAAAATTGTGACAATTAGCTCTTAGTTTCTTCTTGTTTTTTAATACATAATTTAACTTTTTGATGTAATATTTTTTAAAAAATAAAAAATTTCTGTTGATTTGCAAGTTTGTGTTGAGTTTTCGTACAGAAATAAAAAAAATATTTTTACAATTTAAAATAAAATATAATAAATAAATAAATCTTAAATATTAATTTCATTAAGTTGTTATATGTTATAATTTAAATCAATAGAGGAACCTGATTATTAATTTTTTAGAAACTACTATATCAATTAATTTTTAAGATTACGTACAGATGATAGTATAATCAACAAAATCTAATATCACTATCCATAGAAGGCTGGTTATATGATGATGGTCAAAATATCTGGGGCCTTGGTCCCCATATTCATCCAACGAAATTCATGCACCATGGCTGATTATTACAACTACCAAAACTTGAGGATGAAATTCATGCACCATGGCTGATAATTACAGCTACCAAAAGTTGATGATGAAAAAGTATTAACTTCCCAACTAAGTCGTTACAGAATTCCACTCTGTAACATCTATGTATTACCCAATTCACATAAGGACTGTGTCTTCCAGTGCCAAAAAGTCTGGATGGGACCTCAATGCACAGCATAACCCACATGGCAAGATGGATACACTCAAGAAAATTTTAACAGGGTGGCTGGTTTACAGCCCCTGTTGGCTCATTCCAAGGACTCCAGCATGTGAAGATAGATGAAGAGAATTAGTTTCAGTTGGCTGCAAGTCATAAAATATCCGTGTTGCATCTCATTTGCAATTCTATTTCTGCTCTCTAACCGACAGCAGAGTATCTCGATGTTCATGTGTAATCATACTGGCCATGATCACCTCGAAATTGTATGCCCTGTAAATTTCTATTGGGTATGTAACTTCAGGCTTCAGAACGTTAACAACATTTAATTCCTTGTTCTGTCTTCCACTCTGGTTAAACACAGCACAATGAAATGAAACTTGCGATCAATAAACATGAGACAGAAGAAATGAACATAAGAGTACTAAGGAAATAGCAATGGCCCACCAAAGAAATTTGACTAAGAAACTTTAAAACTAGATTTGGTAAGGGTGCGCCAGGCCCGTGCAGCAGTGCAACGCATGGGCGACGCTTGAAGAACCCAGTAGCAAGCTACTGAGATGGCTCTTCCCCCTCAAAAAATTAATTTAATATCATGTGAGCCAATGACCCACGTATCAGATATTAAACTGATAAGAACAGATACTACACTTGATCTTAGCCAAAAGGCCGAGAAAGGTATGAATTGCTTTGCTTCTTGGCTTCTACTTTATAATATGTCTTTCACTCTCTCATTTGTAGATCCTCGATGTGGGATAACGGCGCTGGCCATTTGATAGCAAACTTTTGTCCTCGCCATGAGGGTTTATCATTTACTTTTTAATTGCAAATTAACTTCACTTTTTCAGGCTGCGATTGTTTCCTCCCCCACCCCCGCCCCAAATCACAGATTTGCTAAATCTGAATATCCTCAGGATGAAGGCTATTAATAATGGTTTATTTAACTTGATTTGGGTGACTGAGTCTTTTGATTTCCAAGATGTTCGTTTAGTAAGCAGATTCTCTCCTTCCTGCAAATCTCAGGATCTTGCAAGATTCCCCCAAGCTGCAGTGTCGGAAGTTCTCTGGTTTCGGCATGTGGTAGACAAATTATTTTGGAAATGAAGCATTTGTAAAAGAAAACGTTACTTTGTATGGTGGATATTTGTCTAATCTTTAATTGATCAATGAAACTATCACTGAAATGGGCCGGATGGCCCCATCATTCTTAGCATTGCCTTTGTTATTTTGCAGAAAATTTTGAGTCATCCTAGGCAGCGTGAGTTGAAGCAAGACATCCCCCAGACTGGTATGACTCAGTTTAGTCACTCAACTTGAATATATGACCCAGACTGGACCTATTACCCATATGACAAACAGGATCAACATTACTTATAATTTATCTTAATAGGTAATGATCAGACTATTTTGTTGCGGCTGTACACTTTTTTGTTGCGGCTGTACTCTCAAGGAGTATACCCCCCGAAAATAAGAATATGCCGCAATATGAGGTGAGTACACGGCATTCTTTAGCAAAAGGCGAAAGAATAGCTCGCTCCGCACTCACCGCCCCCACAACACAAATTCAACTAGGCGGATGGCTTTTCAAGTTTTATCTTTATGCCATGTGAGACTGCATCTTCAAATTTTCAAATTTCCATGTTTCAAGATGTGCTACCATCATCCAATGTTTTTGTCAATCGAAGAAAATAAACTATTTACAGGTTATTATTTACTCTTGAAATACGTACTTCTGTTAGACACCTACCAAATGAATTGGTAGACAAAGAATAAAAACGGATGAATATGGTTATAACCCCCAATGACTCATTAGGACTTCTATTCATAGCATGAGAGAATACTCCCCGAAAAAGACCATTCACATGCTTCAGTGCTACATAGTTTGGTATGCATTTGAAGCCAACAAGACAGCTTTTTAACTTCGGAATTGTAGGGCTTTACCCCGAAGGGAGCCCTTCCAGAAATTCTCGAAGGCCAGGGGCGAACCCAGGCCTAGGAGGGGGTTTGGAAATAGTTTTCAACCAGCAATAGACGCGCCTCGGTTAATACCTCACTAGCTGCGTCATTGCCCCAAGCGCAAAGATGCCAACATTATCAAACTCCCTTCTATTTTATATGTTGTCTCACCTAGTTTATCTTTCTCGCCTCTCCATGTGGGATTAGACCATCGACATCATATTATGCATTTCAAAATCCTAATGTTGGCGTGGGGGTAGGCAATGCCTTCATAGCTTTGTTCTCCCACAATTCAACAGTACCAAATCATAACGGTGGAACAGGCATCAGTATTCCAATCAGCAATAGAACTACCATTGTGTCGATAGTTTACCAACACAATTGGCGGCACATGAGCAGACACTAGTATTTATTTGTGGGATTGACAATTGATATACCCCTTTTTCTGCTATAATCCAAATCAAATGCAAATCAATTCAATTCAATGCTTTTTGCAGAGGGGAGGAAGGATTGACAATGGCTGATAATCCGATGGCTTGTGTGAGGTTGGAGAACTAAATTATCAAAAGATTAATCTTAGGTGTAACACAAATATCATCTAAACACATATATAGATAAAGTCTACTAAAATTTGCTAATCATAAAAATAAACTTAAGCTCTTATATTTCATATGAAACGGTCACTATAATAAAATTTTAATTTATAAATATTTTTAAAAAATATAAAATATTTTAAATTAAATTTTATATTTAAGATTCAAGTGGATAATGCGAATGAGTCAACTCATCACGTAAAATTAAATTTTTTTGTGTCAAATAAACTTTATCTTAATTTATACGAGTACTGTATTCTAAGATCTTCATCCATTATCTTATTATGTAATGGTAATATAATTTTAAAAAAAAAACTTGTCATGCGAGGACACGCAATGATAATCACCATATATTATGATGATATCAAGGTTTTGTTTTTTTAGTTCTTCGATGGGTTGTTGCAAAAATTTCTTTATGATATATAATTAAACTGTTCAAGTCTTTTGGACAATAAAATTCATTGTAAATAATAGTATCATTGGTTTGAAATGCTGCCAAACAATCTATAAAAAAATTTTAAAAAATAACCACTCGAGTTGCTCTATAACCAATCAATATATATGTGCAATCATGACGGACATTCTTAATTTAGAACTTGGACTTTTACGATAATTATTGATGTGGATATCAATGGATAAAACAGTAGATCCAACTACAGTAAAATTAACTCCAAATTTATTAGTGATTGATCTAGTTGCTTCTTTGATTTAAGTAGGGATGGAGCAAAGGGATTTTGATCGATATTGTTGTAAAAATATGGAATCTAATATAGGTTTTGACATTCTTTCAAATTGTTAAAAGAAATCTTGAATGATCAATGAGAAAGTAACATCATAAAATATTTAATTATAACTAATTAAGTCTTGTTAGATAATATGAAGTATGTCCCTTGAGTGACAGCTAAAGCAACTTTCATGTCGAGATCGTAGAATTAGAAAAAAATAAATAAAAGAGGAGCAAATAGAAAGTAATCGCATAGCAATTAAATAAAGATGAAAGCAAGAAGACATGGTTTTAGTTAAGAAATTAGATTAAAAATTTAATATAAAAATATGAACAGTAAAAAAAAAGTCAATAAAGGAAACAAAAAATCTTAACCTTAAATTTTAAGTAAAAATTATATAAGATTTTAATATTTACTTTATATTATCAATTAAGTTAATCTCAACCTATTAATCTGATTTAAATTAAACTTTAACTTAAATAATTATAAAAAATCAAAATATACTTATTATTAAAATATAATAAAAATGACTTAAATAAATTTTTCACGACAAATTTAAACAATTTTTGATTCAAAATTTATCTTTAGTGAGTTTTCAAATTTTTTATAATACAATTATATATATATATATATGTTTTTTAATATTTAAAAAATTTTAAAATTTTTGTGACGATAACTTTAATATTTTTTTACATATATAAAAATTTTCAATTTCAAAATTTGCTATATAAAATTTTTAATTTAAATATTTTCAATTCTTCAATTTTTTGATAAATTTAATTTAATTTAAATTAATAAATGAAAATTTAATTTATTATTTTATAAATATAAAATTTAACTAATATCATAAAATAAATATTAAAATTTTATATAACTTTTACGCTTAAATCTTTTATCGATTCAATCAAGCATTAGCAACTCTTGTGAACAACAACCAAATGCACTTTTAAAAACAGTTTCTCCCTTAAGAAGCCTAGTGAACATAGAGGATCTACTGGAATCAGAGTTGTTAGTATCTGATATTGAATCTCCAAGCTGATATATTGCACCACACCTACAATTTTTCAGCAAATAAGCTAATGCAATAGCCCACAAGAGGGAAAAAAAAATCATCCAAAGGAAAAAGAAAGAGATCAAAATAAGAAGCAGAGATTCAGCAGCTTTCATGCTTACCATTGTTGCTAAGGGAACTTCTGTTTTTTTTTTTTTTTTAAGAGAACACAAAAATTGATAATACCAGTTATGAAGAAGACTACCTGGCAGGCGCTCTATATATAGAGCCATATAGAGGTTACGCCATCCAATCCAAATGGGATTAGGAATCCCACTGAGACCAAATTCTAGTGAAAGCTGATTTTAGGAGTTCATACACCTATAATTACTAGGAGTCTGCAAGAATGTAAAGCTCCAGTAGCAGGTACTTTGATAATCCATACTTCTATACTTACTAGGAGTCAGCAAGCATATAAAGTCCAACTTAATTATTCCTGAACCAAAACAATTAATCCTCCAAATCACAAAAATAAAATTAAAATTTTCAATCTTCTTCCTCATTCTGGGCAATATTTAAGTACCTCAGCTCATAAATTGGACGCAATCACTCGGTGCAAGTCTCTACCAGACTATGCTTCTTTAAATATTAAATTTCAGTCAAATACTTCAAGCACCTCAACAGATGAAAACAAGAGACAATGAATGCATTACCACCATCTGAAGGTCCGAATAAATCTTCATGATAGACAAGATTGCACTAAAAGCCATAACAACAAAAATGTACAATAATAAGCAACTAGCATTCAAACTGATAAATGTTTAAATATCAGTTAGTGAAACATAAATGGCAAAATCCTGGAAGACTACAGACCATATGAAAATTATGAGGAAACTAAAGAATGACCCAAAAGTTACACATCAGTATCCTCTCTGCATGCCAGTTGCCACATGCAATGATGTGACATGTTCATGCATTTCACTACAATAAAAACCTATGGATTTGTGGTTATATGCTCATCAAGCTTCTTCAAGCTCCCTACGAGTAAGACTACATAATGAAATAGAACAAAAAGTAGTTTACTAGTAAGATAAGAATTAATAATACATATTAATTGTACACTAATGCTTTGCAGCGGAGCTTTAACAATGCCAAGAACTACAAGACATTGACAGCAACCCAATTTTGAAGTACCCTCCAAAAAGAAAATATCAGACAACGAGAAGAAGACACTGATAAGAGACTGATATCTCTGTATGAGGTACCTGACATCTGCTTGCATCTGTTTGCTCCATCACATGTATTCAATTCAGTAAAAAAAATTAGAGGTTCTCCATTTTTTCTTTTTTTCCTGAATACAGTTTCATTTGTATTCCAGTTTGGTCAAGTTGTTCCACTTAGTTGCCATGTCTGCAGTTTCCTGGAATTCATAGGAAAAGGCAATGTATAATGTTAGAGCCAGTGAGCACCTTAATCCTTTCTATACAGATAAGGGTATAACCTAGTTGAATCTTCAGCAATTTTTATTGTGCATATACTATGGCAATCTAAGTACCTTCAATTAATTCCCCTTATACATGCCACCTCCCCCTCTCAATCCTGACTATCCGCTTCCGTCTCAAACCATCCATGACCATAAGGTGATATATTTGCTATGTGGAATGCGTAAGTCAAAATAAGCTTTGACAAACATCTTGCTTGCAGCATTTGCTGACAGTTTGACCTGCAGATAAGTTAGTTGCCATAACACAGTTCAGCATCCGGCATTTGATTGTCTATCCCAGAAAACTGTCAAGAAGAAACATTAATCGCATAACTTAAACCCTAACAAATGTTCACAACATTTGTTACTTCCTCTCACAAAAGCACTAATAATGGATAAATTTTGCACCAATATACTGCAGGAGGGTACTGGCAATAACACCATTTCTCTCATGCCACATGGCACATTTATGCATGTGAAGCAAGATTAGGATTATTTTAGTTATGACTTTTAGTTACTGGGTCCACCTTGCTATCAATAAAAATTCAGACATCTGAGGTCCACAAGCATGCAGTGACTGAAGGATCAAATTAGAAGTTCTAAAATTCTGAAGTAGTCTGTACAGGTAGGCATCAATGCCCAACTAAGATTGGTACACAAAAACGGATAATTAGAAGTAAGAACATATTGGTAAATCCACTATGCTTTCAGAATAGTCCATCCAGCAGTTTAAATCAAGAATCTGTGACACACACAACTGAATTGGACAAAAAAGCAAAAAGTAATCAACAAGAGTAATATACAAGGATGAAAAGATTAGCATACCACGTCCTTCTTACAAAGCCATAGAATTTTGAATTTCATCAACCCTGCCAACTGCTTCAAGAATTGACGAGTAAGTAATGAGATCATATTCAAAACCTTTTGCATTCATCTCTTTCATTAGCTTTGCAGCCTCCTCGAACATACCAGCTCTGCTGAGACAGCCAAGAACAGTGTTATACGAGACTGCATCTGGCTTAGTCTTAGAATCCTTCATTTTCATGAGCAAGTCCATAGCGAGCTTGGGCCCCCCTGTCCTACCCAAGCCATTTAGAATAATATTATGTGAATTTACATCTGGACTGCAACCATTTTCTTCCATGGTCCTGTGCAAGGAATGAGCTTCATCTATCATGCCAGCCCTTACCATGCCCGACATGAGTGCATTATAAGCATAAACATCAGGATTGCATCCAAGTTTCTTCATCTCATTGAAAAGATCTACGGCCCAACTGAGATGCCCACACTTTCCAAAATGTTTGATCATCACAGCGTACACCCGCGCACTTAAAAGCCCACAGTTTTCTTTCAATTCCTGAAATAACTCCTTTGCAGCATCATACCGTTTGGCCTTACCGAGACTGTTGATCAGGGTACAATATGCAGCTGGACAAGGAGGAAAACCCTTCTCATCCATCTCTTCGAGAAGCAACAAAGCCTTCTCAACTCTATTTGTTTTGCAAAAGCCATCTATAAGAATTGAGTAAGTAAATGAACTGGGAGCCACACCGTTTGCCTTCATCTTCTCAAACCACGAAGCCGCCTCAGAAGCTGGAGCTTTAGATTCAAATAAAGCTTTAATTACAGTGTTATATGTCACCACATTGGGTGTACACTGCCAAGACTCCATCTCATTGAAAAGCTTAATAACATCTTCCAACCAACCAGCCTTGCCTAAAATGTTCATCAAATTGTTTATGAGAACAACGTCAGGCTTACAACCCTCTTGCAGCATATTCATGAATACATTGTAGGCCTCTTCAACCCTCCCACCTTTACCAAGGCCCTTTATCAACTCAGTATAAGTATAGACAGTTGGAGCGCAGCCCTTGGATTTCATCTCCTCAACTAGTCCCAAAGCTTTCTGAACACTACCTAACTTAAAATAAATTCCCAACAAGGTTGTATAAATTTTAGCTGTAGGTTGTAAGCCAATCTCCTTCATCTCATCAAACAACCTAATAGCAGAATCATCATGACCCAGTTTCCTGAATGCTGATATAAGTGCACTATATGTTACTGTGTCGGGAAAGCAGTTACCATCAAGACACATCTCATTATAGAGCTCATGGATTTTTTCGTGGTGACCTTCTTGCATCAACATAAAGATCATTGAGTTGTAAGTCATCACTGTTGGTTTGTACTTTCGAGCTTTGATCTGGTAGAAGAATGATAGGGCCTTGTTCACCATCTTTGCCCGTCCCAATATTTTCACGATGTCATGCACTTCAGATGGACTAATAATGCATGTGCTGCGAACCATGTCTTGGATTGTCTTCCACATTTCACCAATGAGACCAGCTTCATCCAAGCAATGGATTAGAGACATGTATGTCGTAGAATCATGCTCAAAGTTCCTCCTCTTCCCAGCCCACTTAAAAAACTGAAGTTTAACACTGATTTGAACATCAATCTTCAAAACGTCACGAACCAATCTATGATCCACTTTTAGCTTTAGCACTTCTAAAGCCTTCTCTGCATCAGGCCCCCACTTGAAAATTTTCAAAATTCTTATGAATCTCTCATCCAATGTCCGGACTGAAGGGTCCTTCCTCAATATCTTCCTGTTCGTTGGCAAGTTTCTCCGTTCCTCATTCAGGGTTTGTGGCCCGAACATCTGGACTATCTCATTTTCTGCCAGGGCAAACCAAACTAACTCTTTAAAAAAAAGAATTTATGTCATGTTCCTTTAATAACATGTAAACTAAAATCACACATCAATTAAATGTGATTATATCATACAACATCTAACACTACGAAACCCCTTCTAGAATTCAGAAATTGGAAAATAGAGGCGATTAAAGATCAAGGAATTTCTATAGGAATTTCAACAATGAAGCATAAAATAGTGACACTACCAGTCTGCTTAATTCTCGCGCGGAGATGAGGCAAAGTCGATATGCGTCGTTTCAAAAGAATTGATCTCAGACTTGCGTTTGCCATTTGCTACGAATTCGCATATCAAAGTACACTTCAGCTGGTGCACAACGTAAACACAAAATTGAAGATTACTTCATTTTCTGCCAATGAAATCCGTAGAAATTCTAAGTAACTCGCACAAATGAGAGCAAACACAGAATCTTGAAACAGTTGTAAAAAGATATTGACACCTATACAAAAAATAAAAAATAATTTGAGAAAGAAACTTGAATAAACTTCTTGGAACTGCCCCAAAATTTTGCAAAAAAACAAATACGCAGGGCTTAGAAGATAACAAATACAAAACAGATATTGTGATAATTTCCCGATCACCGACGTAAAATTAAATGGTAAGGGGCAAAAATTATCGGATTCCTTTGTACAAGGCAAGAGCTTATTACACGGCGCTACATTTAGTGCTAAGGTAAGTTGTACCTGAAGTTGGAGAGATACAGAGGACCTGAGTTGAAGAAACTACGTAAGAAAGAAGGCAAGGTCAAGAACATTTAGCGACTCCTCTGCTTGGTTTTTCACAGACAGAAAGAGAGAGAGAGAGAGAGAGAAAGCAGGAGGATTAAAACTGTGGGCTGGGCTAGGTCTGCTGGAGCCATCGGAAGAATGGACCTTAAATTTTCTGCTAACCCCACTGAAATTTGACATTAGACCATAAAAAGCGAGAAATATGGGGAAGAGTAAATTTCCCAATTTAGGCACATGCAGCACAACAAAAGCAAAGTAACATATATACATAAAACACTAAAATCTATAATACTTTTTAAAAAATAATTTCCAAAAATATTATAACAAAATTCAATTTACTAAAGATTAAATTTTTCTCATAATCAAATCTCTACATTTTGGTATTTATGAATTTAAAATAAATTAGATGCCAAATAAAAGATAAATATAAAAAAACGTTAATTCTGATCCCAAATTTTAATTTTATTTAATTTTATTTCAAAAATATTAATTTGACTTATATTAAATTTTAACTCAAATCAACTATAAAAATCAAAAATATTTATATAATTAAATTGTCTAAAAAATAATTTCAAATGGATTTTATATTTCATTTTAAATCAATAACTCAAATTTAGATAATTATAAAATCACAAACAATTTTTATAATTTCTTAAATTTTTATAATATATAATTTAAAATATATTTTTTTCAATATTCAAAAAATATTTTTTAATGATAATTTACATATTTATTTATATTTTTACAAAATTTCAAATTAAAATTTATTATACAAAATACTCAATTTAAATATTTTTAATCTTTAAAATTTTTTTAAAACTTTAAATTAAATTAAATTGAGATTCTCAAAACAATTAAATGAATTTGCAATTCAATGTTGAAAAAGAAAAAAAAAACACTTGCTATTAGTTTTTATTTACTAAACCTACAAAAACACAAGTACCGTCGAAAGACATAGTCATCCAACAAAGCAAAAGACCAGACCCGCCATCTTGTTTTTTGTCTTGTATGTCAGATGGTTGTTTTACCTGGCATTGGAGAATTATTTACAAATGTATGCATTTCATGAGCGAGATCCAACTTAAAACCAGTAGCTCAAGTGAGAGCTTAAAACAACTGTGATTGTGGGTACTAACTGAAATAATGGAATCCATTTTCTTGCAAAATCAATTTCAGCAAACTTCATGTTTCCTTCAATCCAATTAACCCATCATCTTGCAGGGGAATAAAAATTGGCTTGGATATTTGCTGGAGTTGAAGCTCATGGATGCATCAGGACAATATCCCCAGGAAATCATAATGAGCAGCAAAAGCCTAAATCCAACCAGGAACCTGCAGTTAGGCAAGGCCAAAAACTCCCATTTCTGTACATACCTAAGCTCCTGCTTGTGGTTATCCACAACTTGCCATGACACTAAAGAAAGAACGAGCAGACTTAATGTAAATAATCAAGAGAAGAGAAAATCCATATTAGGAAACCATTGCAAATCCTACAAAAAGAAAATAGACAACAGTAACATTTGAAGATAAATTTGGCCCCCGACCCAACAAAAGGCGTGGAAAAGGAAGACCATTGTAGTTCATCTTTCTCTTGAAAACCCTTTTAAGAAAAACCCGGATTCTAGAGACTCACTCAAAACAATTTATAAAATTTGGTAAACACCTTACAGGAAGGCTTTACAGACTGAAACAAAATGTCAAACACCACCTTCTTAGAACATACAAACCAATGTTTCATCTCCGTACAGGTCCATTGGAGGCAACCCACTCGGAAAAAATTATGCACTACTTGTAGTCTCCGACTTCTCTGTCTCCATTGGCTCTGCAGAAGCTGAAGTCGCTTCACCACTTCCATCCACTGCATTTTCACTTGGGTTCGTGTCTGCATTTGCATTCCCGCTTGGATTTGCATCACCAGCTTGCCGTTGTTGCTGTTCACTTCCCTGAGCTGGTGGGGTTGCTGGTGTTTCGGGAGCAGTTGGTTTAGCTGGTTTTGGTTTAGTCATTATCGGTCTGCAGAACCTATTAAAAAAAAAAAATACTTCACCTTTCAACACATGTATTGCTACATCAGAAACAAAAAGAAACAAGAAAGGAAAAAGTACCTGTCCACTGCTTCAGCCTTCTTTCTAACATCAGCTGATAAGAGAACTGGAGTGGCAAACTTTGGAAGTGAATCCTGGTGCTGCTTTTTCTCTCTTAACCAGGCCTCTGCTTCCACACACTCGCTCAACACCTACAGTTTTGAAATAAGGATGATTCCCATATCAACAAATGGTCTTCACAGAAGGCAAACATATACAAATACACATTCACTGAGACATGCGTAAAAGAGATTTATTACCTTTTGCTTTTCAGCCAAATCAATGTGATCAAATTTGGGATCATTTGACATTGCTGCATCTCTATAACTATTAATACAATAAACAAGTTGATCGATAACAGATCCCCTCTCATTATACTCTTTGTAACGTTCTTCAATGGGATCACCTTCCTGCATCATTTACTCGACATCAATCAAACTTGCAACTCAGAAAAAAGCAAAACCAGAGACTATACTCCCCAAGTGATAATTAGGAGAAAAGTGACGTAGACGACAAATAATACCTTCTTCAGCTCCTCCAGTTTAGCAACGTAAACACCTTTCGTTTCATCCTCACCATCTTCATACAACCAATCTTCAACTTCCTGAAGTTTGCCAATGAATGCTTCCCTATCTGGATCAGTGATAAATTCTTGATATTTGTCATGAAGCTGGAAAAAGGAGACTATTAGTTCAAGTATCACATGGTTTGTTTATATTTTATGTCATACAAGTTGACGGCACCATGCCTTGTTCCTCATGTCATAAACATAGGCCTCGACAGCATTTTTCCGGTCCTTTGTCTCTTCCATAACTCTATCTTGTAAAGCCATTTCAAACTCCTTTTCAACTGCTTTTTGCACATCTGCAGGCAACATTCCACCATAAACCAACTCTGCCACTGGAACATTTGTTTTCTTTACCTTCTTCTTTGGAGCCTCAACCTGCAAATCCAAAGAATATAAGCATAAACATGCACAATTGAAGCATAAGCTCCTAATCAGTAAGAAAGTTATGTAGTTGTAGAACTCAACTACTGTCATACAGTCATTTTGATGGTACCAGACTGATACACACAACTAAAGGAGATATAACCTACTTCCACGGTAACTCAAAAGTAGTTATGCCATTACCTTGGTATCAGTCTCCATCTGAACAGGCTTGTCACTCGACTCGGAAACACCATTTTCAGCACCTGGTACATCGGCAGTTCCCTTGGCATCTTGCATGTTAACATCAGTCTCATTGGAGCTAGGAGGAGCAGCATCAGTACGAGCTTCATCAGTCTCCATCTTATTAGCTTCTTTAGGCTCTTCTTTTGATACGGGAACTTCAACTTCTTCTTCTTCCAAAAGCTGACAATACATTGAAGATTTAAATAGAGTTCAAGGAAAGATTTATACAAACAAAAACATCAGTGACCCTACAACTTACCGTTGCTGACTCAACAGTAACAATTCCATGCAAATTCAAGCGAACTTTCACCTTCAGCTTTGCCCGTTCAGCTTTTGTTGATTGGAATGGACCGATCTGCCAAGCATCAATATAAGTCACAAACATGCTATACTCCCATAACACACGTCAACAACAGTCAGCTGTTTACTCACAGTGTATGTGCTGATCTTTGCAGGTGCTTGCAAGTCACTCAGATCAGCATACTGCACATCAACAGTGAATGTGCCTGACCTATAAAATGTCAAAGCCTTGATGCTAGGTAATGGATTACCCTTGGAGAAGACAACAGTACTCTGTTGATTCTCCACTGCTCCATTCTGAGCATCAGGGGTTGTTTTCCATGATAAAGCAATCGAGAATGGAAAGATATCGTGGACCTTCACCGAAACAGAAAAGGTGAAAGTTAACACCATTATAAATCTTGCGACTCTGGAAAGTGAGACAACCATAAAAACAAATATGGTTTACAGAGGCAAAAGATGATCGGTGAACGCCCAGTCACAACTCACTAAAGCATACAAACCATAACAATAAACAGAAGATCACACTCTGATCAAAAAATAATAAACTCAAGACCACACATAAAATGTGTACATATAACAGTGAGAAGAAGGGGTTTACAAAGCAAGAAGCTGCCAAGCCACCAAGACAGTCACTTGCACACTAAATCTCTTCACAATTCTATAACTTTCTCCTTCTGATGAATTTTTTAAACTGTATTAATAATGGCAGAACTCAAAACACGTAACTGTATCCTACCATCAGTAAAATGAACCAATTTGTTGAAATTTTGGCTCTCAACTGCAGAAGTGCATGCAGAGAATGTATGAAATCATCAAAAATAAGTGGTACAATCAACACTGGCCAACTTACATATCCTTCTCCTGAAGGACAGAACACACATGCGCATGCGCACACCAGTCAGTTCCAATGGTTATTTATCAAACGATGTGGCAGGAAACGAATAGACACCAAGTGAGGTGCTAAATGGAAAGCATAAACATATCCTATGGTGGTTTTCAGAATAGTCCTATGCAAAAAAAGGAAGCATTTTCAGACCTTATAAAAATACCAACCTCTAACGTCTAACTATATTTATACACCCTCTTGGTGCTTTGCAAATGGAATCTCTTGTTTCTTATCAAAATAAGAAATAAATAAATACCACATTACTACCAAGAAAATGAGATGCAGTAACAAACATAATGATGCATTGGAAACAATGACAAACTTAGCTATTCAAATAACTAACCATCAAAATACTAGACCAGAGCAAAAACCTATTTATCAAATACAGAACCAATTAAGCAAAAATCAGACTATATAAAAAGGCATATCTTCCACTGGAAAGAAGCACACTTGAGCAAATACTGATTAAACAAAACAACATTGCAATTAAATAAACAAAATTAGAAAAAGGCAGCTAAACTAATTTCGAGTAGATCCTGTACCTGAAATTCTCGTACTTTAAATGTGGGACTGAGAACTGCACATTGCAAAGCACAGCCCCTTGCAACACACTCGCTTGCATTCATTGTACGCCTAGGTTCCTTACCAAAGAACTCAGTCAGGATCTTGATTATAGCAGGAACACGAGAGCCAGAACCAATGACTTCAACCGTATGCACATTATCAACTGTAAGCCCAGCCTCAGCAAGAGCCTTCTCCAAAGGCCTTTTTACACGTTCCAAAATAGGAACACTAATTTGTTCAAACTCTTCCCTCTTAATGAAGCCCTTAACATCCTTCTCATCCATCAAGCACTCAATATTCAGAGGTGCCATAGGATTGGCACTAAGGACCTTCTTCAGCTTTTCACAAGCAGCTCGAAGCCTCAGACATGCCCTAGCATTCTGAAAAACATCAATCTTATACTCTTCCTTAAATTTTGCAGCAAAATGCTGGAACAGAACTTCATCAAAATCTCTACCACCTAAAGACCGATCATAAGAATGAGCCAATATTTTAAGCTGGCCCTTCTTGAAGCCAGCAATACAGACTTGCATGCTTGCATGCCCAATGTCAACAAAAGCAACATTTAAATGGTCATTTTCTGGCAAATCTGTCTTGTAAATACCATATGCCAATGCTGTTGCTGTAGTTTCATGAATCAAGTGGAGTGGATGCAAGCCAGCAATTGTGGCTGCATCTAGAACAGCCCTTCTCTGAAGGTCAGTAAAATAGACAGGAATCCCAATGCAGCAATCCACCACTGCTGCATTCAGATTCTTTTCCGCTATGCCTTTTAGATTTGACAACACCATTCCTAGTACTTGAGTTGGTGTAAATGTCTTCATCTCTCCAAGATACCGTGCATGAATCAAAGGATATCCATCAGGACCTTCTGTAACAGCAAAGGGTAATGACTTTAGGTCCCTTTGCAACTCAGGATCAGAGAACTGGCGACCAATTAACCTTTTTATCTGAGAGATTGAGTTCTTGGGGTTCATCATAGTTGATGCAGCTCCTGCAGTCCCAATGAACCGCTGCTTGTCACCAAAGCACACAACGGCAGGAGTCTCACGCTTTGATTCGTCATTGAGCACGACATCAATCCCTCTTTGCCTCGCAACAGCGACAATACAGCTCTCATTCCCAAAATCAAATCCGACAACACTCATCTTTGCCGAGGGATTCACCGATTTAATAAACTAAATCGGACCACTTGTGATAAATAAAGAACAACCTGAATAAAAGAAATGAGATCTCAGCAAGAAACAGAAGATGCTATGACAAGGTAAGGAACTACAATCAACTTCAATATTATAAATGGCATGCAGAGTTGATCTGCGTGGGCCAAACAACATGAACACTAAGCAAGTAAAAAATTCACATCACTGAAAAATCAAACTTAATGCACTTAGATAAGGCTGCAATGACCGATTGTGCCACTACAATCAGGGGCACATCAAACTGAAAAGCAAAAGACCCAGCAAATAGCATGGGCAAATATAAGCAAGAAC
This sequence comes from Moringa oleifera, assembly GCA_021397835.1. NCBI lineage: Eukaryota > Viridiplantae > Streptophyta > Magnoliopsida > Brassicales > Moringaceae > Moringa > Moringa oleifera. The sequence goes on from JAJFZO010000579.1 coordinate 3,152,201, forward strand.
ATATAAGAAATACATTTAGCATAAGATCGCAAAAAAAAAAAAAATGTTACAACGATATAATCCAACAATGAACGGTTATATTACACATTCAACTTATTACTTCTGACATCCAATATTCATTTCTATAATAGAAGTATCATATCTACCTGGAGATCACTAAAATGGTTATTTTTAAACACAAGGCACAAGGCAAAACAGATTACAGGAAGCCGAATCTACGTTATAACAAAGATAATTCCGCAATCACTTTAAACATAACCTCAAAATCTTTCAACCTAATGAAAACCTGAAACAAGCTAGTGTACCGAGAGATGGAAGCAAACAGGTACGATTTGCAAGCAATTGTAAACATTCTAAAACAAGTAAGCCGAGAGAGAAAATCATAACCTACGAGCTGAATCTAGAGAGAGAAATACACAGATCTAAGAGGCCAAGTAAAAGAAAGTAACACAAAAACCTCAAAATAGAGAGCTGTTAAGGAGACCAATTTCGCGATCGTACCTGAGAGAGAGGTAGAGCGAGACAGAAGGCAGAGAGTTTGGGTTCTGGAAATTTCTTTGGAGAGCGCTATAAGGTTCCGTTGCTGCGAGAACACACAACCAACAAAGCGAAGGAGGGGATGTGGGGGCCTTTTATGGAGGGGAAGATACCGGAGGGTTTGCGTGGAAATTCGATTTCTCCTTTTTCTTTTTATGGTTATTTTTGTAAATTACTAATTTCCTCTTTCTATTGTCGCCACTTCGGCTTTGCGGTCAAGTGGTCCTAGAGTTGTCTAGAGATACTGTGCTTCTAGAAAGATCTACACAGAAGCTGAGCGGAGCTCCTCTCATTTCTGGTGTTCCGTACTGCTTTCGACATTTCAAGCCGTCAATGGGCTGGGCTCCATTGAGACCATGCATTTCGAGCCTTGGTGGGGTTCGTGTGATCTCTTTGAGAGGTAAGTTTTTTTTTTTTTTAAAGTTTAATGTAAATTACTTAATAAAAATAAATTAATATGAATCTAATTTGAGAATTTTTTTTCTTACACAAAAATAAATAAATTATGAAAAATTTTAAATATATTTCAATTCTGGAAAAAATTATAATACAAATTAAAATGCATCAAACTAACTCAATCAATGATTGGATATTTGGTTAAATTATTTTTAAAATAAGTTTTTCTATAATACATAAATGATTTTAGATTGAATTTTTTTTATGAATTTGAATAAAAAATTAAATAATTTTTTGAACAACATAATATCAAATATCTGTTGAAAAATAAAAGCTTAATTTTTTTAAAAATCACTATTCATTTAACCTTTGATATTAGATTTTGATTGAATGAGGCTAGCCATAATACTAAAATGACTTCTCATGACCTAAAATCTTTGGTGTGGCTGGAATAGTAGTTGAATTTGGTGTCAAATGGTTGACCTTATCACTAGCTTTCATGCTGCCCACTTTCTAAATTAGACTATATGGATTTTGAAATTCTCCTAAATACAAAGAGATTTAATAGCAAGCAAGCATAGAGCATTTTAAATAAATAAGATAAAGTAACATTTAATGTGCTATTAGGCCAATCAAATCATTATGCTATAATAAAGCAAGGCTAATTTGCACGCTAACAATTACCCATTCATGTCATCAATGGAAAGAACAAATTACCCATCTAGTATGAGTGTGTTATTTTGAAATCTTATTATTGTATGGTAAATAATTTGATGAAATAAAATATATTATTTAAAAAATAATGGTAAAAAAGTGGTGGAGAAAGAATTTTTTTTTTTTTTTCGTTTTCTTGCATAATGACAATTGCATGGTTGGTCTCTTTGTCAAATATGGCTGTCTAACATTATTGTCTATTTGTTTTTTTTTTTTTTTTGGAATTTTTATACTTTAACACTTGTAATTGATATCACGATTGCCTTTTTTCCTTACACTTCTTTTAATTTCAAATAACATATATGAATTAAAAATTGGCTACTAACAAAACACATGGGCCATGTCAATGTCACATGGCCAGCTAAAATAATAGGCAACAAGAAAATGAAAGTATATATTCTTTTTATTTTTTATTTTCAGTATTTTAAATTTTTATTTTTAAAAAATATTAGAAGATGGACTTAAAAAATCAGATTTATTATATTTATCTAATATTTGGCCTTTAATTTTGAGTACTATACATATGAAAAAAGTACATAACAGAATTTATATCAAATTAATGACTAAGATTTTAAATGTGATAAAATAATATCATCACATAGTAAGGAAATATTTGGTAAAGGATGATCTAATCAAGATCACGATAATATTCATATAAGAAATAAAATTACTATGTTTTGTTTTATGACTTAGTGATCACATTTTACTGTGATCATAAATATTTTGATTATCGAAGTACTTTTTTCACGGATGATATGATTACTTTAAAAAAAAAGAGGTAATTTAAAGGATAATACTGCTTTCAAATATATTTTTCATCACTGTCATTTTTTTAATCTCATTACAATTTAATACTATAATATTGTAATTTGAGGTACTGTGTGATCTCATTATCTTTAATTATACTATATATAAAAAATGAAAATCTTAATATTAATACTGTCACATTTATTACATTATTATTTTACTTTGAATTCTTGATGTTATTTTTATTTATCAAATCACATAGGGTTTGCATAATCAATTAATAAAGTTTAAGATTTCTTTTAATGATCTCATACTTAATTCTCTTTTAATTTTTACAAATCTCTCTTATAGTAGTGGTTTGATAAAGATATCTATCAATTGATTTTTTATGATTACAAATTGTAAAATCACATCACATTTTTTAATATGGTCATGTAAGTAATGCCTAATTTCAATACACTTGTTGCATGAGTGTTGAACTAGATTTTTAGATATGTTAATGACACTAGTGTTGTTGCACCTAATACTCTTATGTTGTAATCTATTATCTTCTAGGATTTGCTTCATCCATAGAGTTTTTGCACAATTACATGCAACAGTAATATATCAGCTTCGACAATTGATAAAGAAATTGAATTTTATTTTTTTAGCAAACTAAAATACGAAAGATGATCTTAGAAAAGACATGTACCTCTTGTGCCTTTTCGATCTACTATGTAACCTGTAAAGTCCACATCTAAATATCTAATTCGATCAAAATTAATACCTTTAGGATACTTTAATCCTAAGTCTATAATCTTTTTAAAATATCTAAGTATCTTCTTCAGAGTTTTAAGGTGAGATTCTTTGGGGCTAATTTAGTATCAAGCACACAAGTACACATTAATAAAATATCACATCTGTTTGCCATTAGATACAATAGAGATCCAATCATTTTCTTATATAAAGTGGTTTATATATTATTGTCATATTCATCATTGCTCAATTTTATTGTTGTTTCCATGAGAATTTCATAATCCTTTCCTTTTTCTATGCTAAAGAGTCTAAGTAGGTCTTTAGTGTGTTTGCTGCGGTTAATATAAATTTTATTTTTTAGTTATTTAATTTACAACCTAAAAAAAAAAAGTTTAGCTCACCGATCATGCTCATTTCAAATTGTTCTTTTATGCATTTAACAAAATCATCACATAGTTTACTTTAGTAACACCAAATATTATATCATCTACGTATATTTATATTAAAAGTAAGTTAATTTTATTTTATTCTTATGAATAATGTGTTATTTACTTTGTTCATCTCAAAATTTTTAAATAAAAAAATATATAATCTATTATACCAAGCTTTAAGAGATTGATTATTTCTAAAAAAAATTTTATTTTTAGGCGTCCGTATATCTAATTTTACAAAAATAATTTACATTACTAATTCATGTTTTTTTAGCATTTATTGAATAGTTTTGGACCAAGTTACCCTTAATGAAAAGTAACAATTACATTTCTACTCATTAAAGAGAATAACAAAAGTCAAACCCAATATTTTTCCCCCATTCTCTCACAGTGTCTTCGTTTTTCTTTGCATCTCTTGCAATCTCTCTCATTGGATGTAAGTGATTTTGTGTTTGTTTTTATAAATTGATTATCCAAAAATATCAAAAAACTATCGAAGGTATTAAAAATCTACAAAGGTATGTTTTAAAACGATTATTTTAGTATGAAGTTTAGATTTTTTGCATTTTAGATACCCACAGACCAAATCTTCTTACGACATCTAATTTTTTTCGCATATTTAATTTTATTTTTGTATATGAAAACTTGATTAAATGCTTCTATTATGTTTTAAATAATTTAAGTTACTGATTTATGAATCTCTAATAACTGGATATATTGGTGTGTATTATTTTTATTTTTCTTTTGATACTTTGAAACTAGTTAATTTTTTTGAGGATATTGATGTACGTGAACTACGTTTTATCATTTCGTGCCAAGATTTATCATTCCATGTCAAGATTCATAATTTTGTGCCAAAATTCACCATTTTGTGCCAAGATTCATAATTTTGTGCCAAGATTCACCATTTCGTGCCACAATTCATCATTTTGTGCCAAGATTGATAATTTCATGCCAAGATTCACCATTTCGTGTAAATATTCACTATTTTGTACCAAATGTTACCATTTACGTAACATCTTTTAAGTTTAAATTCGTTAAATTTAGACTTTCATAACACCATTTGTACATTCTTAGTTATTTTTTTTATAATTGTAAAATCATTAATATATAAGTAATTTTATTTTTAAAATTTTTATTTAAATTAATATTTGATTATTGTTTTAGATGACAGTTAAGATCAAACCCAGTAACTGTCCATATGTCAAATCCTTTCGAACAACATAACCTCGGGTTTTGATAGTCCTACCAGTATACTCAAAACTTTTTCTTGACTTGGATCACTCACCATTTCAAGTTACAATAACACGAATTCTGCAATGACGATTAAAACATTTCAAAAAAAAAAAAGCAACAGCTTTAGAAAAAAGGACAAAACTGAAGTTCAATAAATAAATAACGATTTAGATAAATAAGTAAGGATATTATCTTATACATCGATTTCATTAAAAAAAAATATCTACTATGAATGAAGTCACGATGATTTACAAGATGATACGAATTTGGTGACTAATTCATGATTTAAAAAAACATAGTACGATTTTTTGTCCATGTTACGAAATAAGCAACAACATTATCTTATATATCGATTTCATTAAAGAAATATCAATTATAAATGAAGTCACGATAGTTCATGAGATGATACGAATTTGGTGACTAAGTTACGATTTAATAAAACATAGCATGATTCTTTGTCCATGTTATAAAATAAGCAACAATATTATCTCATGCATTGATTTCATTAAAGAAATATCAATAGTGAATGAAGTCACGATGGTTCATGAGATGACACGAATTTGATGACTAAGTCACGATTTAATCAAACATAACACGATCTTTTGTATATGTTACGATATGCATGATACATCACAATTATTCTTTTCAAACACATAAAATCTTCGCACTGTTAAGATATATTATCTTTTAAATACATATATGTTAGTCTCTTTACCTACTCAAACACTTTTTACTTTTGAAAAAAATATGTTACCAAAAACACGAGCTTGGTTGTGTAAATCTTAGATACAACGTGAAGAGAACTTTCAAACACATAAAATCTTCGCAGTATTAAGATACATTATCTTTTAAATACATACCTTATAATCTCTTAATCCATCGAACACTTTTTGCTTTTGAAGAACAATGTGTTACCAAAAACACGAGCTTAGTTGTGTAAATCTTAAATACAACGTAAAGAGAACTAACCAAAATCAATTGATGACTGCTTTTGATTCCTTCTCTAGCCTTTGCATAGGGAGATCTTAGATACAAACATAAATAAAAAATTTAGAGAAAGAGTCTTAAGACAAAGACAAAGAAAGCTCGATGAGAGAAAAAGCTCGATGAGAGAGAACACAAATACTGTGTGCATCAATTTTTTTTTATTTTTTGAATTTATTTGTTTTTAAGGGTATTATTATTTTTAGTATAGGTATTTTGATCTTTACAGTACATTTAAGTGCTAAAAACATAAAAGTTAGTAAAAATAGTTTGTTTTACAAAATAAAAGACACGAGGTGCTAATTTTGGTAATTTTCTCTTATTTCTATCCATACAATGTATTCTTAAGTTTGAACACATGATAAGAAAAATCATGACTTTTAAATTCAAGGGATTGCTTAACATAGACTTCTTGTATGATATATACATTGAGGAAAACTCTTTTCACTGTCTATTTGAAAAAGTCCATATAAAAGGCAAAAGTACGAAGTATTTTAATACTTTCTAATCTAGCTATAGGAGCAAACATTTTCTTATAATCTATATTTTCTTATTGATTATACTTTTGAGCCACTAATCTTGCTTTATTTCTCAGAATATGACATTCCTCATCAACTTTATTTTTAAATACTTATTTAGTGCCAATTATGGATTGATCATTAGGTCTAAAAATTAATTTTCAAACTTGATTCCCCCTCAACATTTGTTTTCTTCTTCTTGCATAGCCATCATCCAAAATTCATCCACTTTGTCCTCTTTGATGTTCTTAAGTTCTATTTGGGATACAATACACCATGCTATAGTAATCTAGAGTCTTATCTTAAAATAGTCATACTAGAAAAAAAATTATATAGGTAATCAATGTTAATATAAAAATATAAAATATAAAATATCTATTATTAGTAAAAAAATAAAAATTATTTAAAATATTAAAATATAATATAATATAAATCTAAATGTAAAGTATTTAGACCCATACATACTAAAGACAGCTCATGCTTAAGCTTTTATATGTATTTTGTTGGGTGTCATATATATATATTTTTATTTATTTTGAGAGGAAATTTTTTTCTTTAAAAAAAAGTGGAGCACTTTGATATATCCTTTTAATTCTAACACTAAATTAAGTTGGGAATTGACGGGCGGAAGCATTTATAAACGGCTGCGTTTTGAAACCATATAAATTGACAAGTCAAAGAGATACAGCCCCTTCCCTCCCACCTAAAAAGCCACAGTTGCAGAGGCTAGTGGCGGGAAGTCGAGGATCCCTTTGAAGACTGACATTCCCAGCAGCTCTTTCTCTATAGGGTTCTAATCGATCAGTGAAGAAGGTTCTTATTTCACTTCCTCCGAGCAAATACAACCACAATAGAAGCTTCTTTCACTTTTTTGGAACCCGAACAGAGAAAGAAAAGAAAATGCCGACATACAAAATCAGGGGAGTCGACGTTGATTTCCCGTTCGAGGCCTACGAGTGCCAACTCGTGTACATGGAAAAAGTGATTCAATCTCTTCAAAACGTGAGCTTCCAAATGTTATTATTCCCTTGGATGTAATAATTGTTGAGCTTTTGCCGTTTTAGCTGCATTTTGCATATATTCAATGATAATATTTTGTGGGTAACTATCTTACTCGGTGATTGGTTGGCTTCATGGTGTGTAATTTTCATGTGTTTGTGATATGGTTACGTGATTTTGGAAAATTTCAACATCTTGTTACTTTTTGTGGTATAAATTTTTTTTGAATACTGATGCACATGATCCTAAATTTGTGTTCTTTAAGCTATCTTTTGCAATTTTGAGTATTGAAGAGTCGTAATTGAGCTGATCTATTAAAACTGAGTTCGATATACTGGAGTCTGTGCACTTGCTTTAAAATTTTGATGTTATTTTAATGTCTGTCTGATATAGAGGCGTTCATTTTTCCCTTGACTTTTTGATCTTTTAAGTGATACTGGAATAAATTGACAGGGGATGATACTTAGTGATCATGACCTTATGCCATGGAGTTGTATTTTGTGATGTAGGATTGTATGAATCTCATTATTGAATCATCATTGAACTGATTTCTGCACTGCAAATTTTAATCTGTTAGTTTATTTACGTGTTATTATGATGATTTAATGAAGTGGATATGTATTTAAGAGGTTCTTTTGGCTTATTCTTGAACTCATTTTACCATTAAGTGACTGCACATTGATGCTAAAAGTCTTCTTGTTTTTTCTTTATCGTGATTTTTGGTGGTAAGAGCCATTGATTTTTTTGATGTTTTTGATCTATTTTACAATTTTAAATCTGAAGTAGTCTGCTAGTTAATATAGCATTTGAATGTCCTTGCGATTTTTATTTAAACTCAAAAGAGATTCTAAGCACGATCATGAACATGTTCAGAGACATTTTTATTATTGTCATTGTCAATAATATTTGGTTGTGTGCTATTGCTTATAAATTAACCTGCTGCAGAGGTGCAATGCGCTTTTAGAGAGTCCTACAGGAACCGGGAAAACTTTGTGTCTTCTCTGTGCCACCTTAGCTTGGAGGAGGAGTTTGGGTGATTTCTCAACTGGTGGGAGTAAAAATATCTGTCAGATTTCATCGAGCAACTCCATGGTACTGTCACAGTCTGAAACTAACAATCTTCCAACTATTGTGTATACATCACGCACTCACAGCCAGCTTCGGCAAGTGATTCAAGAATTGAAAAGAACCAGCTACAGGTAAGAGTTGATTTACTAGATGATTGTTTCTGCAGTTGATATCTTCACTAGAGAATAATTCCTCATAAATTTTTCCGGTTATAGTTGCCTTCTACTGTTGCACTTTTTGATGCACAATTTTCTGTGCTGCAAACTGAGATAAACTTTTCATTATGAAGATCTTCAAAGTGGGTTGATGGTCAATTATTTGACCTTTTCTTTGAATGTGTTCAATTATTTAAGCAAAGCTGAGTACAATTCTCATCCTCAATAAATTGAGAACTAATTTGTGCTTTTCATTATATTTTCAATGCATAAGAGCACAGTTTGTAAAGCAACCGAATGAACAAATTGTTGTGTTAAGAGTGTCAGACTGTCATTCATGCATTTGACATGACGTAACATGTGTTTGAGCAGGTGGTGTCTTTGCTGATTCTGTTGCTTTTAAAGTTGGTTTGTAGTCCACAGAAGCCTGCTTTATTTCTTTAAATATTTATGTTGGTAAAGTGATTTGTTTTTGTTGTCATCTACTTAAGTATGCCTATATGTTTAATCGTACTTTTTAATAGTTTATTTTCTGGTACTGAGTGTTGCTTGGGATTGTCTCTGGGAATCGTAAGCATGGACAGAAGTTATATTTATAACAGAACATGTTTACATTTAAATATAGGACAAATTTTCCTTGCCACTTTTGTTGATTGAATCTGGGGCCAATTTGGTTACAGTTCATTGTAGTGGATTTGTTGATACCAATTTTCAATCATCATTGATATTGTGAGTTCAAAAAGCTACAGAATCTTCTATGCAATTGCTAAATAATCAATGACATTAATTCCTTTACGAGCTAAGAGATTAATTTGCTTGAAACTTTAGCTTGTCCATTCTTTGAATATATGCAGGCCCAAAATGGTAGTATTAGGATCTCGGGAGCAATTGTGCATTCATGAAGAAGTGAGCTTACTTCGTGGCAAAGCACAGACAAATGCCTGCCATTACCTTTGCAAAAAGCGTCAAAAGCGTCATTGTGCTCATTTTCCTCTTGCTGCTGGTGATTCTCCTCTTTCTTTGTCTGAGTAATGAGTTACCAGCATATGCACAGTTTTTCAGTCTATTTATGTTTGAATTGTCATAATTTTGATTTTATCAATTTTTTTTCATATATACCCACTTGCTTCTTGAAGAAAACATGTAATGATCCCAAAAGCAAAGTTATAATCATCAAAAGATCAATTATCCAACCATGGCAAGCATATTAGTTACAGGTACATATGTATACTTTGAAAAAATTTAGCATACAATATTCACATCATAACTGTTACAAAAGGGTACAGCTCAACTAAATCATTTTTTACCAAGGATATGATGGTCCTTGATGATCATTAGTCTGTAAAGCGCATTTGGACAAAAACAGATCTTGATATTCATCTCTGATTGTAATTTTCTATATCCTCAGGTCTAAAGTAACATCAATGGATAAACAAGAAAGGAACAGCATATGTACAAAAACTTTCTCATATATTAACTATTAAGTGTTGTAATTGCACATAAATAATAGCTCTTAATGGGGCTGAAAAACTTAAGACAGATTATGCTCAGAGAAAAAAAGAAAACCAAAAAATATCCTACTTGTGTAAACAACAAGCTCTGCATGAACCACCCATCATTTCTGAGCTGGTCATGCTTTGTTCACTAAATCTTAGATTTGGTGTATGTTGATTTTGTAAAGCGTGCCAATTTAATTAAAAATGTAATGTTTAGGAAGATGAAGAGAACTTTGCCACTGGACTCCCTTGGTTACCTAGACCTAAATTAAAATCAGTTTCTTTCCCTTTTGGCAATTAGTTAGTGCAGCACCAAGCAAGTACTTGTTTAATGAGACAAGAATTGACAGTATCTAGAATTAAAATTGACATAAAATTTCAATGAAATAACTTTGTTTCTATTTGTTCATATATATATACTTGAATTCTTAATAATGTAAACTTGTCCTGTACCTTTTGAATGTTAATGGCTGTGTCAGTATTTTCTGTTTGGTTTATATTGACTGCATTGCTTCCACTTTTAGGGTACTTTGACCTTGGCCACACTTGTAGTGCTGCACAATTTCACAACGTTGAAACACCATTAGCTATGTTGAGAGACTCCTGGGTTAGAGTTTTAAAATTTTTGGATTTGGGTGGGCATTTTGTAAATGAGGAGATGTAATTGATTTTATTGAGTCACTAATGATTTAGTCTAACCTCATATGTAAAGGGTTGCACCTTCCTTGGTACACAGTAAATAATAGATATTCTTTGTTACTGTTAGAAAAAAAAAGTAGTGCTGGACAATTTCATGAATCTGAAATTTCCTCATTTGTGAAGAGACAATGAGGAAACAAATTATGTTATAGGCCCCAATCATTAATAACTGAAAAATGCTAGCACCAGCTTCTTATACATGCAAACAAACTGCTTGATTTGTCTCTTACTCCTAATGTCTTATGCGGAGTTGCCAGAAACCTGGAGTGATGACCTAGTCTTCTTGAGATCACTTTGAGGAAAACAATATAATCATTTGAAATACAATGCTTTTTCAAATTGTATGTGAGCTTATATATATGTTATTGGATGAAAACCTTTGGATGGAAAAACTAATCAAGTCAGTTGAAATTGACTTTTTTATATGACATCTTCTGTGTGGTCCACTTTCATTGTTCAATTGGAATGCTTATATCCCTCTGTCAGATGGCAAATGATCTATGCTTGGATCAGAAGGTCTAATGTGAGACTCATGATGGTAGGAGTGCATTGTGATAACTTCGATTTGATGCCACTATGGTGGTTTGCCATCTCTCTCTGTCTCTCTATAGTTGTGAAAGTGAACCTATAGATGAAGTAGAGTTATAGGATTTCTTTATCCATATGGAATTTCCTAGCATGATTTTTATACTGGTGGATTTGTACTTGCATGGATTCTCTTATAAAATGAGATAGTGGACTACCTTTTCTATGTGTAGATGATGTGAAGGTTAACCACCTTTAGCAGTTCTTTTTCATGGTTTGATGTGGTTTTCAGTTTCAGCCGAATGTGACTTCCATATATCTCTCTGCTTTTATTGTAGATTACATGAAGCACAATCCTCATCTTGGAGATGAACCTGTTGACATTGAGGATTTGGTTAATATTGGAAGAAGATTTGGCCCGTAGGTTTCTCTTGTAGTATTCTTTCTTCCTGCATAAGTTCTTGTACAGTTAAAACTTGTATTTTTGCTTCTAAATAGTGCTGCTGACTTTTCACATTGTGAGCTATTTTGGGTTGCTATATTTATTCAATACTTCTTTCTTATAGGTGCCCTTATTACGTTTCACGAGAACTCCATAAAGTTGTTGATATATTGTTTGCGCCTTATAATTATCTCATTGATCGTGGGTATAGAAAACATCTAAGCCTTGAGTGGAACAACAGCGTGTTAATATTTGATGAGGCTCACAATCTGGTAAGGAAATGATGACCAAATTTTGCAATGCAGACAGTTTAATTTGTTCCCAATGCATTAAATGTCTTTATTCTGGTTTTGCATCTTCTTTTGTCATTTTACTTTTTTGCTTATTCACTCGTGGAACTTGTGTACCAGAGATCACTTAATTAACTGATGCTCCTGAAGGTTTTGTTTGATCTTATGTGTGCCTATGTTTGGTGACTCATCACTTGGCATACAATACAGGAAAGCATATGTGCAGATGCAGCCTCTTTTGACTTGCCTGCTGGGCTTTTAACTGCATGCATTTCTGAAGCAAAAAATTGTGTGGACCTTGCCATAGCAAGGAGGGATATTTCAAATGATAAATCACTGAATCCAGATAATTTTGCTATTCTTAGAGGTAATTTAAGTGGTACTTTTAGTATCAAATCGAAATGTTTATCCATGTAAAATATTTGCAGTGGTTATAATTGCCTTTGATAGTTATCTAGGTCACTTGTATTTTCTCTCTTGTCATATTGTTGACCTTGTGCTAGTAATGTTCGCAAGCATTCTGCAGTTCAGCTTATTGTGTTTTGACAAATAATTTTCAGCTTTTTACTGGTGACAGAATTCATGTTACTTGTGCTTTTTTTATTCTTTGTTTGACCTGAGTTGAGCATCCCCTGCAGCACTTCTTCTAAAGCTAGAAAAGAAGATTGCTGAACTGCCAATTGAATCCAAGGAATTGGGATTTACCAAGCCCGGGCATTACATCTATGAACTACTTGGTGAGCTAAATATCACACATGAAACTGCGCCTAAGCTCATTGATATAATTGAGGAAGCTATGGAGCTTCTTGAGGAAGATAAGATGCAAAATACCAAAGGGACCACATGCAGACTGGAAACAATTGGTGACATCCTTAAAATAATTTTCACAGATAAGGGCAATGGTCATGCAGAGTTCTACCGTGTAAGCATGGAATTTATTGATTTATGTCAATAGATTCATGATTGATTGGATTGGAATTTGAGTCCAATCTTGTTTTTCCATTTCCAAACTACCATATGTTCCTTATTTGTCTCCTATTTGTGGGTTAGGTATCTTCATTGAAAATTTTTTTGTGGTCATCTTAGGTTCATGTGCAGGAAGCTGAGGCGAATGCTGCTGATGTTTTAAGAGGTAACTCAGAAACCCTTTTTGGTGTTCAGAGTGAATTTAGTATGTTGATTAGACTTATTGGTCTACCGTATCAAGTTCTCCAGTAATAATTAACAAACTAAGATGCTTTGTTTTGTCATGCTTGATTTATGTATCTACTGAGTAATGGTTTCCATCGGAATCTTATCAATCATGACACTATTGAGGTATAAACACTGCTTCTAGTTCCACTATGTCTATCTCATATGAGAATGTGTGATTAGCAATGTTGTGAGGTCAGGCACATGTGTGAATTTGTGCTAATGTGGTGGGTGTTAACTGCTTTAGTATTTGTTCGGATGTTCAATAAAGCATATGATCTCATTTGGCACGGACAGAGAGTTGGTAGAGGCACAATTTGAAATTCTTTCGCGTCTGACTTTTATCCTACCAGATGGACTCTAAGAGAAGTTTGAAACTAAATATGTCTACTAACTTCCTCTTGTTTGCTTAAGTGAAGTTTCTTTTTCTTTTTTTTTTTCAAAAATCTTAAAATTTGACTGTCAATTTTCATTTGTGCTAAATTTTTCATGAATCTTTTATGAGAAAAAAAAAAAAACCTTTGTTGTCAGATGTTTGCTCAAAGTGGTAACTGCTGATTGAGGTGTATTACATTATCTTCCGGATCCCCATAATAATGACGATTATACATATCTTTCATCTTAATTGTGCAGGTAGGACATCAAGGACACTTAGCTGGTGGTGTTTTAATCCAGGAGTTGCCATGCATGAGTTCTCCAAGATGAATGTTGGCTCTGTTATATTAACATCAGGCACATTATCTCCCTTGGATTCATTTGCACAAGAATTAAAACTGTAAGTTCACGTTTATGCAGAATATTCCAGCCCCCTCTTGTATTCAGGCTTTGGCTTTCATCTCTGAATGGAATACTTTAAACTGGTCATCTCAGAGATTTTCCTGTTCGGTTGGAAAATCCCCATGTTATCTCCTCTAATCAGATATGGGCTGGAGTTGTACCAGTTGGTCCATCAGGCCACTCTTTCAATTCTTCCTATCGCTATCGTGATTCTCTGGAGTACAAACAAGAGCTTGGGAATGCTATTGGTATGTAGCATAACCATTATGAGGTTTAGTTTGAGTAAGATAATGGTACAACTATTAATTTTTAGCCATTGAACTGGACACCACTTCTGAAAATGGAACTCGGCAATGAGAATCTTTCTTTTCTTTAAGAAACTGCTGCTTGATACTCAATCCGCGATATGGAGTCATTAATGAATATAGTAGGAAAGGTTAATATGAGTCAATGCATGGATTGTGTGGAAGTTGAAATCCTCTTACCCAAAAATAGGTTTTGAAAAAGTAAGGAAAAAAGAAGAAGAAGATGAAATCTATATAGTGAGCACAAGCTGTTGTGTACTGCCCTTATTCTCCGGATCGCAACAAATTTTGTTCTCAAAAACCTAGGTTGTTTTTATTTTCTAGACAGAGACAAGTGTTTCTCAAGCATGATGCTGGAGCACCTAAGCATGAGTTTTAGTTTATGGCGAAATAAAAGGTGTTGGATCAGTAGCCTTATTATTGTTTTAATTATTTCATAACATGACACACTTCTTAAATTCTTTTCAGTGAATTTTGCACGAATTGTACCTGATGGATTGCTAGTATTCTTTCCATCTTATTACCTGTTAGACCAGTGCATTGGATGCTGGAAGAATATGGTAAGGCATAAGAAACCTGTCAGTGAAGAAGTTAAAGCTGTTTGCCAGCTATATCCATACAGTTTTTCTCCTGTTCTTTCAGGGTCATGGAAATTCTTCTACAATATGGGAAAGAATCTGCAAACATAAGAAACCTGTTATTGAACCTAGACAGTCATCCCTCTTTGCTTCTTCCATTGAGGTATATGAGAAAACAAGTTTAATCTACTTTCTTCTATTGGTTATAATTTGACTTTCTTTGTTCCAATTGTCTCTCTCATGTTGTTTTTCTTGGCAGGACTATATGGCTAAACTGAAGGATGCCTCGTCATCTGGTGCAGTATTTTTTGCTGTTTGTCGTGGCAAGGTATGCCTTCATCTGTGGGTTTAACCAACTTTTCTTTGTTGTGCTGTGAAAATACTTCTGTGTGTTTTAAATGAAAAGCTGGGGAAGTTTGCTTATAGGACTGTATTATGTTAACTGGAGGAGGCCTTTGAAGTCTTTAAGATATTGTAGTTATATGGGTTTATCTCATGTACTTTAAGCACTCGAATTTTCACCATTTGTCCTCTCTTTCACTTGTGGTTTCTCCTATACAAGAATCTTACATAAAATTGGTAAATGTTTTAATGGGAAAGGCAAAATGTACTGCCACTGTTTCTTTACTTGATTTTGCTATGTGATGAAGCTGTGTGGGTCCATGATATGCAGTAAGTGACTCCAGGACTATGTCCAAGAAGTGTCTAGCATTTTATAAGGAATGAGAATCCATGACTTGTGCTCTGAGTGGCTTCAAAGACATTAGAATTAAATTCTTTTAGTAGCTGGATTGATAAATTAATCCCTTTCTGTGCCTTTTGGCTGTTGTTTGAAAACTTTTGCTCATGGATCCACACCAGTCACTGCAAGTGAATTCATTAGGTGGATGCAGATAACAGGTCAGAATCAAATCTAAATTTTGTGAATGGGGTTCTTTGATCAAACATATTATTAAACATTTTCTTGAAATACGTTCATGAAATGTGTCACAACCATATATGGTCATGAAGATGACCGAAATGTGCCCTTAACTGCTGCCTGTTTTTAGTTATGCACTTCCTAAGTTAGTACTTTTTGTGAAGAGTACTGCCAGTGCTTTGTTTGTCAAGAGGTTAACTGAGGTCTTTTGATCTTGCTGTGCACTTGTCCTAGCCAAGGTTTATATGGCTGGCAAGAGTGTTATTATTCTCTATAGCAGTTTACTCTTTGATGTAAACAAGCTGTATAATACTCTCCTTCAATGGTTGTCTTTCTGAAATTCATGATTCTCTGTCAGGGTTGACTGCTTTAATTTTTCAGGTCAGTGAAGGATTAGATTTTGCTGATCATGCTGCAAGAGCTGTTGTCATCACTGGTATGCCATTCGCCACGAGGAGTGATCCTAAGGTTTGATTGATTTTATCTTTTTTTGCTTTAATCTTCCTAACTATTTTTATTCTTTGATGTAACAAAAAAGCGAGGTGTATAAAATCCTGAGCCACATCGTTTCCTCACTCTTGTGGATCCTGTTTGCATCCCATTGACCATTAGTCAGCGTGTACTCTTCTAAAGCTTCCTCATCAGCTCCATTTCTTTCTCAGGAAATATGAGGATATCTTTTGTTAATTCTATTCTGCAAGAGCGTCAGACCTTATGTTGCCACTTCAACTTTGTTTCTGGTTTTCTCGTTTGTATATAAGGAGTTTGCTTGTCATCTTTATCCTTTTCCATTTCACATTTTTAATATCAATTTTCTTTGTCCTTTGCATTTGGAAATTTTGGTCCCTAATCTCTTCCTGACTTGAATTTTTTTTCCAAATTTTTCTTTCTATTAGGAGTGATGGTTGAAGTACTATGTCATTGCAATTGACTTTTAACATAGAAATATTCCTATAAGTTTTAGATTAACTTTCTATCAATGATTATACCTAATGCATCTTTGCTCTAAATATTCGCGGTGAGTATTGTTAGTTTTGACATTAAACACATTCAATATTTAGTTTTCTATTATGATTTGATCTGTAAACTGTATATATGAATGCACACTTGAGTATGTTTAATTCAGTATCTAGTTTGAAGAGTTATATTTATTGTATTTGGATTACTTAAAAAATGACTCCTGCATGATCATAAGTTACTATAAGCCTTTATTCTTTTAATAGTTTACGTGTTCTTGCAAGTGACAGGAGCCATTATTTGGTATACAGGTAAAAAAATCTAATTTTGGGCTGAAAAATTGGATGGCATCCAAGTCAGCCCTGCCTTATTCCACTTCAATGGTAGCATAACTGACTAATGACCATTTTATCTTTTACAATACTACTTTATCAACAACTTAAAAGAAACATTCTTTTCATTTATTTGTTTTCATGTTGATTAAAAAAAAAAATTCAAATCTTCACTGGCGGACTTTAATAGTAAGAACATATCTTTTGTCCTACACGTGCACTTGCATGATTTACTAGCTTAATTAAATTTAAATTTCTGATTGCTGGACTTCATAGATGCTTGCATTCGTTCCTATATTTTGATGTTAAGCTTAAAATTGCTTATTTTCACAAAGCTGTGTTTTGTGCATAACTATAAGCGTTGGTGCGTGCTGTCCTTTGTTATTGTTGGTCTAGATAGTTGACTCATCTATTCAAAAAAAAAAGATTGTGAGACTCATCTATGTCCTTTTGTTTGATAGTGCCTTCTGCTTACTTGCATAAGCTTATGCTAATAAAAGTTCTGTTTCTTATTTCTGTAAAGATTTCAGTTTGGGTTACTAAGATGTTGCCTTTTTTGCTTTTGTTTTTTCCTAAGATAGTAAAATAACATTTTTTTGATATAATATATATATATATATATTTTACAGTTGCTCATCATGATTTTTTTTTTTTTCTGTGTGAAATGCTTTTGTAATTTAGATCTTCATCCAAATGTCTTCCACTGTTGCATCTTCGTTTAGATGAGTAAATAGGAAATCTCAATGTAAAATGTGGTTGACAGTAGGGATACTGAGTCTTGGGTTAGAATGTTGAAAATTTGGGACTGGGGCGATTGTTTTGTAATGAGGAGGATTTAACTAACTTCGTACAGTCATTAACTTCTTAGTAATTAACACAACTGTAAAAGATGGCACCGCCTTGGTGCTCAGTAAATAATACATCTTTTCTTGTTTCTTCTCAATGAAAAGGGGGGAAAAAAAAAGACATTAAGATGCATTTGCAATATTTTCTTTATCTTCTTGTCTACTTATGTTTCCTTCACCCATGAGAAATGTAGTATTTCTCTGAAAAGGTGCAGGAGCAATTCTGTCATTCTTGATATAATGTATATTCATCCAGACTCCTTGTCTATCATTAGCATTATTATGCTGTCTTCATGTCCTGGCTTCAAAATGCTACATACGCTATTACAGGTTCAACTGAAACGTGATTACTTGGATCAACATGCCCAAGTACAAAGAGAAAAATGCAAGGTGTTTCCAATATTCTCGAAATAAATTTAGATAAACTTATAATTGTCCTATTACTATGTTTGATAATTTTCATTCTATTTAATTAGACAACGGCATCACTGGTTCTGACTGGAGATGAGTGGTACAATCAACAAGCTTCACGGGCTGTGAATCAGGCTGTTGGACGTGTAATCCGTCATCATCATGATTATGGAGCGATTATTTTTTGCGATGAAAGGTTTCTGCTTTTTGTTAAATCTAATTGGACTTTGTGTGGAATGGATGTACATGTTGAAGAAAATAGAATATGAATTTTTTCAAACTAATGTAAAAAGAAAAAAAGGGAAAGGAAATATATCAACATTTCTTGGTTTGCTTCTCTCTCCCAACTCCTTTCCGAAGCCTTGATTTCACTTAGTTTCCCGTTTATTTGTTTATCAGACTTTAAATTTGTTTAGTTATCTTCTTAGAAGATAGTTTGGAATCTATCATTTTCTTGAAAGTACTATTGAATGACCTTCGTGTTACAGTTACAAATTATGTCAAATTTAACCTTTCTTACTGATGAAAAGAATTGTGTACTAAGAAGAATCTTTGGTTTACTGTATCATTCTTCTTGTCTACCTGAAGTTCAAAAACTATTTAGTTTTTACATTTTTTGCTGCAATCTCTTGCTTCTTACCTGTCATTAATATTGTTAATTATTCATGATAACAAATTTCTATGTGATCTCTAAACGAAACTGAAGCTTGCAACTTCTATTTGATCCTAAACAAAACTGAGGCTTACAACTTTGCTCACTTACGACTTTATTCAAATCACATTTTTTTTCTTTCCTAACATTCACAGTTGTTGATGACTGTTCGTCATTTCTTGGCCATCCTGAACCTCATACACTAAATTTAGAATTTTCATATGCTCTGAAACTTGATATTTGCTCTAAGTTATGCAAGCAGAGATAAAAACCCACATGTTGGGAAATTTATGCTCTGAGGTAGTTTTTTGTTAATGCATCATCTTCTAGTGCTGTTTATATGGCTTTATAGTAATCTTCATTGTCTATCCATAAAACAGGAATTATATGAGAAATTTTGCCAATATTCATGTGTTTTCTTTAGTATCCTTTTATCTCCATTAATCTAAATATTATTCATGATATGACAATGTCAGTATGTCATCATGTCATGCACCGGAATGTGGCTACTTCATCTTGTGATCATTATTAACAGGTTCATGCAGTCAAGTCGTCAGTCCCAAATATCACATTGGATTCAGCCTTATATCAAGGTATACTTCTTGGTTTTGGTACCAACTCTATTGTCTACAAAGATTTTACAAATGATAATCTGTATCTTTGCAGTGTTATTCTAAATACGGGGATGTGGTCTCTACGCTGACTCGGTTTTTCCGAGATGGAGCAATCCGAACTCCTACAAAGCTCTTAAAGCAAACTGAAAGTGTTGGTGAAGTACCTTCCAGCTGAATAATACTACCAGTTTCATTTATTATTCTTAACTCAGTGTCTTCCACATCTTTACTTGTTTAAAACTATTGGGGAACCTTTTTATAAACTGTGTGATATGACATTTTCTTCTGAGATCTTGAGTCCATATGGAAGAAAATGGTTAACATAGTTAAGGGTTAGATGAAAAATCCCTCCATCTTTGTTTATGGTCTCATCGAGTTTATGACTTCAGAACTCTTCTTTTTACCCCCTGATTTTAACATCCAACCTACTTTTCCTGGGAAAATTTCAGTAGCTTGAAGGTTCCCTAGCTAGTTTGGTTCTTTCCTAATTTAATGTGTTTGAACATAATCATGCTTGCATTTGTCTATATGTTGTGTATGGATGCATACATGCATGTATGTAGTGCTGTATCTGTACCTTTTAGATTAAGGTTCTATATTGTTTATGGATCCGCTTGTGGTGTCATTAATCTCAATAAAATTGTTTGACTTAAAATTTGACCTTACTCTTTTCTTTTGGCCCTCAATGCTTTCACCATTTTCTGATCAATGCATATATATTCACACTCTAACTTGCCATACCCTTATTAAACATCTTTGCTTCTTCATTTCTTGCAGACCTGAGTTCTACTAAAAAATTGCTACAGAATGAGCGAATCAAAGAAGCTGCGGTAGAGAATATGCCTCTTTCCATGGGGTCACCGTATTTGGCTCATGGTTGGTACCCCTTTCAGTCTGTTCTTTCTTTCTTTCCCTCTCCGGTTTTGTTTTTACTTTCTGGCTCTCTTTTTTAATAAAAAAATCAGAAACAAAGTACTTTCTGACTCTTTCTTTCAGTTAGGTTTTTGTCATTTTCTTTTATTCTTAGTTGAGTAAATTGCAATGACTTCCTTTGAGGTATGGAGAAAAATCACTAACTCTTCTTTAAGTTTCTAAACCTATAGGTTAACCCCTTGTCAAATCGTTTAAATCTACATTAACAGTCTTCTACATGCTGAACTTACACTATTCTCCCTCTTGAAGTTATATAAAAGCTTACAATTACTTTAATGTTCTTGATTTATTATCATAGTAACAAATGGGAATAAAAACTCAATTAAAATTTCTTTCACTCTTTAATTTTCTTGCATGTCATTTTTTGTTCTTTTTATTTTCTTAATCTGATTTTCTTACCCCATGTCATAGGCATAAGTATGTTTTTAATTGTCATAAAACAATTGAAAGAAAAAAAATTATAAATCAAACCTAAATCAAATTATTTGACATATCAAGTTTTTTAGATGTCTTTTTTATCTTTTTTGCTTACTAGGAATGTCTTTTTTTTCTTTTCAAACATTTGATTTCTTTTAGTTCATAAGTCATTAGATTAAAAGGCAAAGCGTATAGCTTAGTTTTATTTTCATTTGTTGTTTTTTCGCCAAATTGAGTGGTACTAATGTAATCATAAATGACTAGTTTTTGTTGTTTTATAAAATTTTATAAGCGGATCCCTGTAAGTTTTTGGAACCAAAGGGAACCACTAACTAGGTTTCTCTGTAGAAGAAAAGGCACAAATGATTGTCATTTATTCCCTTTTTTTTTTTTTTTTGTTTCCATTAGAGCTCAGAAAAGTGATTAAGGAGCTTTTCCTTCATATCATTTGTGATTGATTTTGTGCGATTTATGGCACTACGACCTTCTAGAGGCACCATTATCTAGTGCAATAGTAAGATTCAGGCTGCCGAATTGAAGTGCTTGTATTTGAGTTGAAGTTTTTCATAGGAATTTTGGAGGTTACGACCAAAACTCAGATCCTCACCTCCAGACTGATTCTTGGTGGAACAGATTCTTGTTAATTGCTGTCGTTTATCTGCAAAAAGAAAAGAAAATGAAGAACACTTAATGCTATAATCACTCATCTATTGTATATTGCATTGCTTTCTATTGTGATATGGATAAAGTGATGCTGTTCACCCAGTGCCCAACACAAATCCAATCTGGATCTTGAAGTTGACAGTAAACATGCCATAAGTTTGGCTTGTGGATTGTTTGCATTCTGTTGTTTTCTATGAGATGAAGTGTTTTGTTCATGCATACGCTGAAACATATTCAATCTGGAACTTCAAGGTGAAAAGTTGTGTGCAATAACCTTGGTTCATGAATTGCTATTACTCTGTGGAGCTACCTTTTGTGCTATATTCATAGTACATGAGTACAATACGATGTCCTGCTGTTATGGTCTTAAGTTGCGGTTCAGTAATGCTGTCACTAATGATAAATGTCCTTGTACAGGAAGTGGAGCGGAGATGAAAACTGTGCAGCTTGTCAACAAATTTCACTTGGAAAAGCTTCTTAATCCGGTAAATGTTAGTTTCTAAGCATCCTTTCATCTTAATACATACTATAACTCTCCCAGTAATTATTTCCTAGGAGATAAAACTTTGTTCTGGAAGTGAGAGTGATCCATTTTCAAAAAAATTATTATATTAATGAAAATAACCCAGATATATAGTGATCCATCGATTCTATATATATTGCAATATATTTTTTGTACTATAAGGGTATTTATAGATAAACGTTAGGTCTGTGTTACTTATGTATTTTTTAATTCAATAGTTATTGCTTGTGATATTGAACCATGGTAAATATTGTAATGGGAAAGTATTATCACACAGCGAGAGTTCAATGGTTATGTTGTTATTTCTATGGAACTTGCGAGATTTAAATTTGGGCAAGAACATCCGTTTCAGTACTTTGACTTGAACAATCAAATCTGCTTAACATTCTCAAAATTCAGAAGCAAGGATTCAATGCAAATATTTCAATTCAGATTGGGCCCTAGTTGATGGGGGCCCCACTGAATCCTGTATATTTGCTTTCCCTATTTCCCAACTGTAACCAATTGCTTAGCATTTGCAGACAACTGTTATCGATAAAGCTTGCTCCAATGGGTCATTATCCTCTCTAGTTGAAGTTAAAAGAGGCAGCATTTCAAGCCAGTTGAAAGATTTTCTTCCTGCTAACTGCTCATCTCTGACACCTTATGCGCGGAAGCAGGCTCTCAAGTTGAAATGTTCAAGTGATCTCATAAGTAATGAGAAAAAGTTGCTAATTTCTGGAAGGAAAAACTTGAAGTATCAAAATCATGAAATGATTGATTTGACTGGTGATTCTTTATTGGATAAAAAATCAAGCAAAGAGGAGTTATTGGCATCTTGCTTAATGAAGAGGCGTAAATTATCAGGCCCAGAACTTGATGCAGTGCAACATGCAAAAGATACGCGGGAACATGAATCTAGTTCCAATAAACTGCAATCAGGTGAATTTCTCTGTCATTAGATAAATGAAACATAAGAAAAAGATCTGCAAGTTTTTTTATGCTAGTTTACAATCTGTGATGCAGAAGAGAGAGAGCAAAGGTTAGGAGCTGAGTTTCTCAGCCATGAAAACAAAGATATACAGGCTATGCCTGTACCTTGCAGAGAGAATGAAGCAAGAGCATCCGTATTTTTGGTTCAGGTGAAATGTTATCTCTTGTTTGTTTTTATATATGAAGATGAATGCTTCAGAAGGCCACTATGTGCTTTGCCTATATATATTGACTATGAAGCAAGAGGGCCACATTAAATCCCATAAACACCACAAACGCTGTTTTTCTTTAAAATCTTGTAAATGTGATAAAAACAAAATGAAACATGGGAGCCAGTATTCTACTGGTTTCTAATCTGGGAAAACCTTTTCAGTGTCTTAACTGCAAAGTAAATTTAGCTGTTTCATGTTTCTTGGTGCCTGATCTGTGAAGATCCTCTCTTTGTTTCTGAAAAGGCTGCTACTGAAATGCATTTATCTTAAAAACTTTTTTCCTTGTAATAATGCACTTGGCTTGTTAGAATTCCTTCTCCCAGATGGTTCTTTTTTGTCTCTCCTATTTGAATAAGAGATCTACCTTTTAACATTTTTGACTCACCATTTTTAAACTTTTCTTTCTTTTTAACTTGTGGGAGAACTGTGGTATGTATGTTTTCTCAAACTTTGTGCCATACAGGTTCAAGAGAAACTTAGTGCTGCTGAATATAAAGAATTTGTGGGGCATATGAAGGCAATTAAGTCCAAAGCAGTGAATGTAGGTCATGTTCTGCAATCCATGGTCCAATTATTCTCTGAACCTGAGAGACTTCATCTTCTTAGAAGGTATTACTTGTTGCTACCATAGGAGCTCTCTCTTTAAGTTTTGAGTTGAAGGCTGGATGTTTCTGATAATGTTTATTTATTTTTGTCATCTTGCTCCATTGGCTTTCTGATTATGGGAGCTATCTAAAATTTTGCTTGATCAACTCTGCATTTATTGCAATTTCAGGTTAACCTGCAAAGATAGTATTTTTCATTGTGTTTCATTCATATCCCAAACTCATAAAGTGTTTGAGGCTATTCCCTTATAACGCCCACATGTTATCCTATTATGTGCTTTTGAGGTTCTCTACGAGTTAAATTTTATTTAATCACTATCACATATACTCTTAGAAGCTTGTATGGAGATGTTCATGTTGCGCAGTGGGACCTGCTTGTCACTGTATTAGCTTCTCTCTTCTTGAAGCACTAGACAGCACATAGAAAAAAAGGAATAAGACGAAATGTAAATTTCAGTTTATCTTGGAGTACATGCATTTCTTCTTGATTTTTGTTGCTTTCATTTCATAGTCATTAAATTGCATGCTCCCAACGCAGTTCCAAACCATTTCTATAGCATTGGATGAGTAGGTACTTGTAGAACTATCTTTTGTTTAGAATTTATGTGTGTTATGAAGACGAGGAATACCCTATATGAAAACAGGGCTGAGGTATGTTTGAAGTTGGAATGTGAAGGAGTACTCTATGATTAATTGGTTTTTTAGCTGAGACAAACATTTGGGCAAGCAAGTTTAGGACTACTTGAGGATAAGACGGGAGTACATGGGATGGACATGAGGTATCAAAGAGTGACCATTTTCAAGATATTAGGGTCCATAATATGTGAAGAGAGTGATGTAGAGGGGGATGTTACATCCAGAATTATTGCTGGGTGGATTCAGTGGAGAAATGTGGTCAGAGTGCCATGTGATCATCAAGTACCTTCTAAGTTGAAGTAGAACCATCTGTGTGCTAGTGTTGCACTGGTGGGGGGCAAAGAAGCAACATATCCACAAGATGAGTGTGGATGAGATGAGAATGCTGACATGAATGTTTGGAAGTTCCAGAAAGGAAGAGAAAGGTTAGATAAGGAATGGTAAAATCCGACTCAAGGTAGGGTTGGCACTTTCTGGGGAAGTTATGGGAAGGCCATTTGAGATGTTGATGTTTTAATGCAGACCTATGGATGCAGCGATACAGAGGAATGTTGCTCTTTGATGGAATGGATGAAGAGAGGGAATGGATGATCTATAATGACATGGATTGAAGCTGCAAAAGAAGAGTTATCCATAAACAGGATGTTAGTAAAAAAGACTATTTATGTGAAATCAATGTGAACTGATTTGGTATTAAGGCTGAATCTGAGTTGAGTTATGGTAACAACTAGCAATATCATCCATGCATTTTGAACCTTGGCTGTTGCATGTCAATTTACAAACCTTTTGTTAAAAAGCATATGGAATAAAAAGAAATGAGTTACCTAATCTTTTCTTGGCAAGGTTCTTTCTCATGTCTTGTAGTTGCCTTTGTACAACTTGAGTCTTGAAATTTTATTTTAGTTGCATGATGGTCCAGACATGAAGCTATTGAATATATTATTGAATCGTGAAGCTGACATTTATTTCTGACATTTTTCCAGATATTCTTAGCTTATAGTTCATTTTCCTGAACTTCTTTCATGATGCATTTCTTTTGATGATTTCTTCATGTAAGAAATTTAACTCTTGCATTTGTACTGTACAATGATCTCACTCTCTTCTTTCACCTACACAGCTTCAAGGATTATGTGCCTGCAAAGCACCATTCCTTATATGAGCAGTATGTTGAACACATAATGAAACAATTGAGAAGCAGAGCAGCAAATTGCGGTAGCACTAGTTAACGTTCTGTGCAAGGCAATACACCATTTCATTGTTCCAATTGTTTTTTTATGCATGAGTTCCTATATCTGGAGAAGAAATGTTTTCATTGAAGGGCAGAGTACATGCATGATGCTGCTCTGCAGCTACCACTTGAAAGATCATGTTGACAGAACACCTGAGCGATCAACTGTTCATGTCCATGGAAAAGACCATCATCATACTATGAATATGGTTAAGCTAATGAATTCATTTGTCTGTTGTGCTATGCCGCTGTTGCCTTCAGTGGTTGGCACAAACTTGGAACTGGATTACTTCGTAGAAATGACAATGCGATCTGCAATTGCCTTAAGTTAATAGAGGGATAGTTAATTACAACGGTGAAGGGATTGGATTTGGAGGCAGATGCGATAAGTGGTTATCTCTGTGGTGGGGGAGTTTGGATCACCGAACTTTGGAACTAGCCAGTTAAATTGTACATTGTCCATATTTTTAATAATTTGGGAATCCATGATGTCATAATTGTTTTGCACCCTTTTTTACTTGTGTACATATTGTATGAAATTTTGCATTTGTAATTGAACTTTTTGAGATGCTTAAGGTCATATTTGATCCTTTTAGTGTCAATTCATTCATGTATTCTGCCTTTTGCTGGGTTAAGGATTTGATTGTGGAGTGATATATCAGAAATCCTTGTGCTCATGTGCATAAATGAATGAAGGAACAAGTGTTTCCCTTTCAGGCAATCAAGACTTATAGCAGTTTTGTTTGATCCTTGTGTTTCTCCTTTATTTTAACTTTTCAGTTAAGACCTGTGTAGGAGTTTCTCATCTCTGCTAAACCATCAAAAAGAAAGATCCGTAATATCATTCTTGATTAAACAGTATCATGTGCGGAGGCAATTCTGCATTGATTTTCACAAAGACTCTTCTGTATGGTTTAGGAAATACTAAGCTAAATTCTGCCAATTAAAGTATGTAGTAGTAGCACATCTCAGCAGGAAGCATGCAACAGACAATGTTTACATAGGCATCTGCATAATTTCACCACATTACGAAACTTCAATCCTAAGCAAAGTGCTTCTTCTTCAGAATATACATATCCATATGCCCACGTGAGGACTAATGCCAAATAACAGCCAAAACAGTTTAAGCCTACACCCTCACTATATTCCCGCATGCCTTTCTTACAATTTTTTATTCAACCTGTAACCCAACTCTTACGTTTCATGTTTCATGTCTCGCCCTCCTCCCTCTCCTCCCTCTCCTTGCAATTCGAAAATTCCGCAATCTCACCCTAGGAACTCCATCGTCGTTGCTTTTTTGACGTAAAACGGTGATGAGATCAACGAAGGCGCTGAGTATGAACTTGTGCGACGTCTTGTCGTTGAGATCCAAGTAAGTGAACAAGAGCCCTTCCATGAAGTCCCAATCCAGTTTTGCTTGGTGGGTCAGCCTTGCTTCCACCATTTCCTGCATGGAACGTCGAAAATCTTCATACAAATTCCGGGAGTACTTCAGCACCGCGATGCAGTCCTCGGGGAGGTCGGTGGAGTCACTGGAGACCACGGTGGAGCTGTTCAGGTGGGTTTTGGTCGAAGTCGAGATCGAGATCGAGCCCATGTCGTCGGATGTGATGGTCAAGCTGCTCCGCGCCTCCTCGATGAGAGAGCTAGACAACCCGGGCCCAACGAAGAAACGGTGGGACACCCCGCAAACTTCTGGCGGTGAGTCCATGAACCTCGGTGACTCGAATAAGATTCCACCATTTGTTGGACCTTCAACCTCGTCCTGATCATCTTTTCTTTCTTTGCTCTCGTCTTCTTTGATATAAAGCGAGTTGAAATTCTCAAAGAGAAACCGATCAATATCTGACAGTGTTGCTGCATTGTCATTGCCGCCGTCGTCCTCCTCCACCTTCTTGCCTCTCTTCTGGTTACGTTCAACCGCAAACGAAAGTGTCTTGGGTTTCCTGCACCCTGACAGGATCCAATTCTTAGAAGAGGACAAACAAATGTGAGAGGAAAAATGGGTACCTGGGGAGGGTTTCCTGATTTTAGATAGGTAATCCTGCAGAGATTTCTGGAGATGCTTTGGCATTTTCCCTTCTTCTTCAGTTGTTGCAGAACTATGGAGATGGGTACACGAGTCTAGATAAATAAGCCAGTAGTAACACGAATAATAAATGTTTCAAGTACATTTTCTTAAACCCAATGCAGTGAGTATCTTATAGAATTTTTTTGTTGAAAACAAACAAAGCTGGGTATTAACTGGTGTGGAATCTGCTGACTGATTTTCCAAGATTTTGACCTCGCGATGTTGACTACCTTAGAAAGAAAACAAGTTGACTGTTTCTATTCGGCCATAGTTGTCTCTGCATTGAAGCTTTGAAGGAGGTCATAAAAGGTTATAATGTCCTTGTGTAACTTACAGGTCATAGTTAATGGGTATTCATTTCATAGGTTTTCTTTTGGAGTTAAAATCTTCTGTTTGATGTTATTATTAAAAAAATAATAAATAATAATAATAATTTATTATATTAATATAAAAAATTATAAATTTTATTTTATTAAATTATTATGTGATATTATTTTCACCAAAACCTAGTCCAAGAGGATCAAATGTTTTATTTTATTTTGTTTTGTTGGATTTTAAGTATTAATGTTCTTAGGCAGTTTCGGGTTCCAAATTGAATTGGGAGTTATCTTCTCAATATGATTACTAATTTCTTGCTTTAATTTTTGACAAATAAACAAATTTATAATTATGCGGTCCTTAATTTTGTGTTGTTGTCCTCTCAAATGGAGAAAAACTAAATGATACTTATCGAACTTTTATTTTTCATCAATGTTTTTCTTTTACAGCCACAATTAATTAAGAACATTATCAGCGTGAATGACTGATTAAGTTTTTGTAATTATACTCAAACCATTAAATCCAATATTGCCTTACTTAAAAAATAAAAACTCATAATATTTTTCTTTTTTTTTTTTCACAAAAACAACATAGATTCTATTAGATTAGTGAAAGATTTATCTTCATTGCTACATATCCAACATGTTTTTTTTTTAAAAAAAAAAAAATTAAGTTCGAAGTAAGTTCATATATCCATTTTACACTTCTTTTTTTAAAAAAGTGAAATCAAAATAAACTAAAAATACAAAATACTTGTAAGTTAAATGAGTAAACAATATTGTATATAGAATATTTATCTTAAAAATTAATATTAAATATTTTTAAAAATAATTTATAATATTTATAATTTATAATTTTAAAAATACATTAATATTACTCATATTTGTTAATGTAATTTTAAGGTCTAAATTTGATAATATTTATCTACAAAATTTTAATATCGTATTTATTAAATTTATTTTTATACTTAAAAATATATTTAAATATAAATAATTAAATTTTGAATTATAATTTCATTATAAGTCTAATCTTAAAATTTTGGAGTTTTCGAATTGATAACAATTAATTGTTTAAACTTAAAATTTATTGATCAATTTAATTTAAAATGTTATCACTATATAAATGAGCGTTTTAACTCCCTTTAAGTATCAAAAGTTTACCATTAATAATCTAAATAAAAAATGAATAGAGATTTTCTCTAGGACAAACAATATAATAATTATAAAAATATTTAAGATAAATATCATTTAAAACCCTGATTTTTATTTCAAAACGTATTCAAATAAACTCTGATTTATTGATTTTATTTAAATTAAATATTACTTCAAAATAATTACAAAAAAAATAATAATTTTTCATTATTGGAATAGTAAAAAACTACTCAAAATGATTTTATATTTTATTTTCATTATATCCCTCAATTTTAAAATTTTTTTAACTAACCAACTATTTTTTATGAATTTTTAAAATTTTTAATACTATAATTTTTTAAGAAAAATATTTTTAGTACTAAAAAAATTTTAAATTTTTTTATAACGATAGTTTAAATATCCTTTTACATACGTGAAAAACTAGAAATCTAAAATTTGTTGTAAAATGCCTTTAATTTAAATATTTTTAATATTTTAATTTTTTAATAAAGTTTAATTTAGATAAAATTAAAATATTAAGATTTGTTTAGATACAATTTGAAAGTAAACGTTTGATAGAAGAGAAAGAATAAACTTAAAATTTAAAATAATATTTATTTAAATATTTATTATATAAATTAATATTTATAAATCAAATTTAAAAATCAAATTATTTTAAATTATAAATTAATAAATAAAGTAATAGACATGTGACATCTTAATATTTATCTTGCATTATTAATTAAATTTTAATATCTAAAAAATCACAAAATTATTCCTAAACTATAATTTGAACATAAAAAAAATCCTTCTTTAACGGATTTTCAACAAGATTAATGGAAAATTTTAAAACTGTTTTTTCACTAAAAAATGATGATTTGCAAATGTGATAAGCTCTCTTTTTCTCTCTTATCCTTTCCTCTTCATCTCTTTTTCTCTCTTTTTTTCCTTTCTTTTGTCAGTACATGCCAAAATGGGTGAAACAAAACTTCAAATATACAATGTTGCAATTCACATATCTTAGAGCTAATTCTCCAGAAATAAGGAAGAGATCCATGGCAGTCTGCTCAACTTGAGAATCCATGGCTGTCTAAGGTGAGGAAGAAATGTATAACAAGGCAAAAGATGATAATACATCTTAATTAGATACTTCTTGCCGAAGTTTGAGATTTGGATAGTTTTTTAAATATTAAAATTTAATTAATAATACGGATTAAACATAAGTAATTAACTTTTATTTTATAAATAATAGTTATATTAAAAAATTTAAAACATTATGTTTATACGTAAATTTAATTTTAATTATATAACTTATCAAAAATAAAATTTTAATTTAAAATACAGTATTAAATTATTCATGCGCATTGCATAGTTTTACACTAAGCATCCGCAAAAACGTAGTGTTTAGAGGAATTTTAAAGCATTTTACATCAGCATTTCCATAATGTTGATGTGGATTTTAAGTTATACATATATATATATATAATATTTTAAAATTTATGATAATCTTATCAATATTTTCGAGTTTTAAATTTATTGACATTTATCTACAAATTTTTGATTTTGATAATTATTAGATTTACATTTACATTTTAAAATATTTAAATATGAACTACTCAATTTTAAATTTTAATTTACTGATAATAGTTTTATTTTAAAATATTTTGGATTTAGAAATTTTAATTTTTAAAATTTTTGAAAATATTTATATATTTGAGAAATAAGATTGATAATACTTGAGTTTGATAAGACTAATTATTTGAGTTTAAAATTGTTACAAACTTTTATATAAACTGATAATATAGAATTGATAGATGATATTATTTGAGTTCAAAATCACTACAAAATCACTACAAAATCACTAATTATTTGAGTTTTTTTTTTTTTTTGTGAACCTCAAGTTGACATCACTTTTGAAAATTGAAAAATCTGTAAATATTTTTCTCCTAGTATCTTCAAATTTGATTTGCTGACATTATTTTTATTAATATATATCACATTTGATTAAAAATTAATTTTTTTATTATTTTTATTAATTTATATTATTATCCTCAATGTTCTCTTGTAATAGTAATTAAAAAATTTCTGATAAGGAAAAAGAAGTGAACAGAAATGTTTTTTTGGGAGCTCATAATTGTTCTTTATCATAATTTCTTGGTTAGTCATACTATTTTCTTTGTTATTCTTGTTTTTCGTGAATTTTTTTTGTGTTTGTTAATAAAATAATAAATTTATGATTGTGATGCTTGTGCTAGTGAACCCCATTGGTATGTTTTTTCTTTTTCCTTTTTTTTCATGCCTTCAAATAATAATAATTCTTAAAATGAAGGTATATTTTGTCATAAATCTTATTTTATTTCTTTTTTAATGATTATCAATTATTGTGGATCAATTTACATTAGATTATTTTTATTTTTATTAAAATAAAAGTTTTAAAAATAGTGAAACTCTTTCCTCTCTTAGAAAGTTGTAGGGAAGTTATGCAATGAAGTTAATTGAAAAAAAAAAAAAGTTGATTTTGAATAGAGGAAGGGGTGGGAAGGTATCATGTTGCATCACTTCAATGCTACGTCAAAGTTAAAACAATTAAGATAAAAACATAGTGATAAGTTACATAGATCTACTTGGCCTACTTTCTTTGTTTAAGTAATAAGTTAGATTACATGTCCAAGCAAATCGCTACTATAGTTACTTGGAAAGTTTTTTTTACTAAACATCTAAAGGCATATACTTTAAGTATTATAGTTGACCAGATGGACCATCTTGAATTAGTTTCTAACCATTTGCTCTTTTGTTGGTTATAAAAAATTTAGATTTACCTTACAATTGTATTATATTTTTACATAAAATTTTAGGATAAAAGTTATATGCCTTATGTTATTATATTCAAAAAGTGATAAATCGAGTTTTGAACTATCAATCTATATTAAATGAAACCACCTATCCACTCAATTTGAAAATTGTTAGCTTCACTTTAAGAACTTTTATGAAATAAGATAGAGATTTTTATCATCCTTACCTTCAAACCTCCTACTTCAAAGCTAAATCCCCAAATTTTCTTATCTTCATCTATCATGTGACTCTTTCTCTCTATCTAAAGTTCATGTTCAAAAGCTTAAAATCTCTTCAAATCCTTAAGCCACACCAATATCACATTTTTCTCTAACCAATTTCTTCAAATTAATTTTTGATTTTTCAAGTATACACCATTTACGGTAAAACCCAAAATTTTCTCTTTTATCTCTATAGTTGTCTTTCTTTCTCTAGACTTCACATATTAAAAGCTTAAGGTCTCTTCAAATATTTACTTAAATCTTCCAAAATCATAAATTTCATATTTTTCTCTAGCTAATTTCTTTAAATTAATGGTTGATTACACATATTTCTCTTTATAAAACACACAATTTTTCTTTTCGCGAATGAGTTTTCTTGTTAAGGTTAAAGGACATTATAGACAGATAAAAATATCCCTCTATTAATGATCAATTTAGACATCATTAATGCATGAGGTTTGATTTGATCTAAATTGATAATTAAAAGTTCAATTTATCATTTTTTGAATATCAAGATTTGAATGATAACACAAATAAATTTTTAAATAACTTTTATCGGATAAAAGGTCATATAAAATTCTAATTTTATCCTTTCTCTTTAATCAAAGTCTAACTTTCAAAATATATCAAAACAAATCTCAATATTTTTATTTTATTCAGATTAAACCCCAATGTCAATCAGCATTTAAATTAACCATTATTGTGAGAGTATTTTTGTTAGTTAATTAAATTCAACTCTTTTTTTTTTGTGCAATAAAAGTATCTAATTGTTGTTTGCTCAAAAAGAGAAGAGGAAAAGGCAAGAGAAAAAGAAAGGAGATAAAGCTTAAAATTGATCACCATTTGCTTGTTAAAGACTCAATTCTCAGAAAGACTTCATCAATAAATAGTGAGGTTTTGTCATTTGATATTATCTTATGTCATTATGGGGTTAGCACGAAATTGCATGCCTAGAGGTTAGAGCCAAAAGTGGAGGAAAAAGATGGGTACTAAGTGTGGAATGAGAAGTTTAGGCAAGGTATCAATTCTTAGTATAAGGTTAAAATTGAAAAGGAACCCATGACACTTTTCATGGTAAGTGAGGTTGAAGAACTTGCTAAGCTATCACTTAAAAAGATTGAAAAAGTTAAGTTGATCAAGGATGACACTAATGTTAACCTCAAGTGGCTTAGTTTGTTTCATAAGAGAAAGCATTAATGTTAGTTATGAGAAATTAGATTGCTTCCTTTAACTTGATCTTTGTTAATTTGCTCCTTAAGAGTTTATAACATGTTTTGCTAATGGTTCAACTTAGTTAAACTAGATTTTCAGTAAGAAAAATCATTTCTAGTTGGGCTTCGTGTTCTTTACTCTTCAATAAAAATCATGTAGAATATTAGATATACTTTAAAAAGACATAAGTTTTGTTCTCTCTATTTTATAAGAGTAACAAATTGATAAACTAACCTCTTTTATCTTCTTGCTCATTCAAAGTGAGTCTTCATGGATTAGAGAACATGAATTTACTAATTTGATTATCTCATTAGTGAAACATAACACAATTGGAGACCATATTGTATAGAACTCATTGTTCCTTTAGTCAAATTAAAAAGTTAATAACAATGTTGAAATCATTTGGACAGAGAGGGTTCAATTTGAATAAAATCAAATTAAGAGTTTATTTGAATATATTTTAAAAGTTGAGACTGAATTGAAAAGAGAAAAAAAAACTCAAGATTTTACTGAACATTAGTCTTTTATATTTTATATTTTTAAGAAGTCTTGTAAATAACATCATGATTTTGAGATATTTTTTATGTCCCATTTTGAGTAATTACTTGATAGGTTCATTGCAACAAGCCAATGATTACTTTAAGAGTTATGGCTAGGTTTATAGTTCTTTTTTCTTACAATTTTTTGTAAATAATTTAGACTATAGAGATTTGTTGTAAAGAATCATACATAATTATGCTTTTATACCAATTATGCATTAAATTTGATTATCTTAAGCATAGTGACAAATAATGTGGAATGGCGTGGGTATCAACTACATTTTCATATTCTATATTATTAAGGGTTAAACACATTAAGAAGATTTATATTTTATCGCAGTATCAAATTGGGACTCACCAATATATATATATAAATTTTGGACTCACATTATCTTTCATTTGCAATATCAAACATTCATTTATGATACCCATTAAATTTAGCAGCATTACTCTATCATATGAGTTGCATGTGTTTGTTTGTTTTATAATTATATAAACACACTTCTCTTATATGAATGCAAGCACTGTTGAGTTCCTCATTATCTTAACAATGGTTGCTTCTCTCTCCATCTCCATACTTGTCTCCTCCCAACCACCTCCCTCGTTTTTTTCCTCAATCATTTCTTCTTTCGTCTCCTCTTCCAAATTTCTCTTTTCTATGGTCTATTACTTCCCGTTTCTTTGAAGCTTCACCACTATCATCACCTAAAAAACACCTTTCTCTTCCTACCAAGATACACCTAGATTATGATTACTCTTGCATCTAACTCACCTTTTGGGCTTATGATAAATGCTAGTGAAATCTTTCATATTTTGCCTCTTGATGGAAGAAACACCAAAAATGGAACCATTTTATACACGTTACCTTTCACTTTAATTTGCCAATTTAATACTATCAAAATATAAATTCTTTACTTTGTTTTTCATTTTGATATAGCATAATCATGGCAATGGAAGATCTAGCAAGAAGCATAAACAACCCACCATCTAATTGGAATGGTGATCTACCCCTTGCTTTGGGAAACTCATGGACTAGTGTTCATATTCTAAAGATAAAATGGCTAAAGTTATCTCTATGTAAGTTTGCCTTATCATAAAACACATACTAAACCTATAATCATATCGCATACTAATATTTAGAACTTTTTGTGTTTCTTATTAACAAAGGAATCTAACAAGGCATGGATTAGTTACATCTCTTCCTCTAAGCATAAATAATGTGAGTGCACTCATTAATCTGTAAGTTCGTAAATCTTTGGTAGTTTTCTCACCTTACTGCATTGGCCTGTATTGTTACTTTTTTATAGTGGTAACTCATAATTGAAGCAAAATCATGCTTGCAACTGGCTTAGAGACTATAAATTCTCTCGTTTAATTTGAATAAAATTGATATTGCCTCAAATCAGTTTGAAAGTGCCATCACTTTTGATATCAAAAATGCTAAAGCTCTAGCTCAATTATTTGTAAGGCATAACAAATTGTTTGGTGAGTTGCTAAAGAAGATATCAAAAGTAAAGTCATGGTGAAAGGGGAGAAAGGTTTGAAGTAATTGCAAATGAAACAAACACTTAACAAGCACATGTATGTCATGTGAATGTACGTTAATGTTAGTTTTAACGGGTTTAATCAATAAAAGTCTCACATCCCAAATAAGATATAACGTGAATTCAAAATTAATGCAATTTTTTTTATGTAAGTCTTGATTTGATATCGCATTTAAAATATACGTCTCTTTAATTTAATTAACTTTATTAATATATGTTATGATATTATTAATAATTTTTTATAATTATTATTAATATTTTTTTATAATTAATACAACTATATAATTATTAATATATATATATTAATAGCATAATGATGTATTATAATTTTATTTTCAATAAAAAATAATCTTGAGCTATAATTAATTATTAATTATTTTTTATAATTAATAGAATTATATAATAATTAATATAATATAAATATATATTATTAATAACATAATAATATATTATAATGTTATTTTTAATAAAAAATAATCTTGAGCAATAATTGCTCGGATTGACTTTAAAAATTTTTTTACCTTTAAAAATTAAAAAGTAAAAAAATGAAAAAAATATATTTTATGTTGTTAATATAAAATATAATGTAATATACAGATTATTTAAAACTCTATATTTTACTTTTTTTTAAATAAACTTATACTTTTAAAATATTTTAAATAAATTTTAATTTATTAATTTAAATAAAATTAAATTTTATTAAAAATTAAATATTTTTTATAATAAATTTTGATTTAAAATTTTTTATAAATATAAAAAATATTTTAAATCACAAAAAAAATTATAATTTTTTATGCAAAAAATATTTTTAAAAAATATGTAATTAAAAATTTTTAAAAACTCATAAAAAGTGGTTTGTTAGTTAAAATTCATTTAAATCTGAGAGATGTAATCGAATTAGAATTTCAAATTTATTTGAGTAATTTTTTAAGTATTTAAATAATAAAAATATCAAAATAATAAAAATATCGTTACTTTTTCACAATCATTTTTACTAAAGTTTAATTTGAATAAAATTAATAAATAAAAATTTATTTAAAAATATTTTAAAAGTAAAAGTTTGATTAGAGACAAAATGAAAAAAATTTAGGGCTTAAATTAACATTTAACCTTATAATATTATATATATATATATATTGTTATATGTTGTTAATATATATTATAATATTAGTGATAATTTCTTTTATAATTAATAGAAGAACCATAAAAATAATAACACATAGTATTAGTAATATAATAATATATTGTAATATTATCTTTTATAGATTATTTTTTACATAAATTAAAATAACTTTAAAATAGACTTTTTTTCATATTTTGTTTAGTCATTAGAAAATAAAAATAATTTTTTTATAAATTTATTTTTGGAATCTTGTTGTTTTTGTATTATGTTTGAGTTATAAATATCTTATTGAATTTTAATTGTTTATGTAATCTTATATGTTTTTAAACTTTTTAATTAAGTTCAATAATTTATTAGATTTTTAATTTACTTTAAAATTTAAATTTTAATTAATATTATTAGAGAATATGCACATTTATATGGAAAAATAATAAAGTTACATTGGAAACTCCAATATAACTAATTGTTTCATTCCACCAACAACCCATTTCGACCATGACGTGATACACATATCATTATGCTTTTATTGAAAAATTTTGCTTTTTATATGAAAAAAAAAAGTTTTCAATGTGTTCTTCTAAAATTTTTCGTCAAAAGAAATTTTGTCAAAAACCAAAAATTTTTTATGATTAATTGTTTTATAAATTTTTTAAAGGCATTGATTCATAATGATTTAATAAAATAAAATTTTTAAGATTTATTTTAGTTATGTTATGTTTTTCAATAATATAATGAATTATAAAAATAATTTTTTATTTTTAATTAAAAATCATATTGGTAGATAATTTATTTCCGTCAAGAATTCAAATAAAGTTTTATGCTTTAATCATATATGCATAAAATTTTTAATGAAAATATTTTAAATTTTTTAAATAATATTTAATTTAAATCAAATTAATAAATTAAAATTATTATTTTTAAAAAATAAAAATTAATTAATAATATAAAATAAAAATAATTTTATAATGTTTTACCTATTTTTAATTATCCAGGTTGCACTTAATGTAAAACTCGATTTAAATTTAGGAACCTCCGGTCATACTCACTTCTTTTCTCCTCCAAGCGGTGGCCTTTTGGCAAAGGGCATAGTTCAATATCTAGAGCTTCTCTTCCTCCCTTTGCCCAGCCGAATGCCGAAAACGGGCGTGAAGGGTCCATGCCGAGCGGGGCTAGCCGGCGGACAAGCCGATGAAAAGCTGTTGTTCGAAACGACGGAGGGCGTCGAACCTGTAAGGAGCTTCGATCAAATGGAGATAAAGGATGGTGTTCTCCGTGGAATCTATCAATACGGTTTCGAGAAGCCATCGCCTATTCAACAGAGAGCCGTCATGCCCATAATCAACGGCCGTGATGTCATCGCTCAGGCTCAGTCCGGGACAGGGAAGACCTCCATGATTGCCGTTACTGTGTGCCAGATGGTTAATACTTCTAGCAGAGAGTAAGTTCTTTTTTCTTTTCACTGTTCATATGGAAAATCCTAATTTAAATTTATAGAGGACTCTTCTATTTCCTTGTATTTTTACCTTGTTTGCAATTAATTCAGATTAAGCATTGTACTTGCAGTCCTGAGTTTATGTTATTTTCTTTTTTAAATCTGGATGATTTAGGGGACATCAAACGCTAATTTGTTATTGGCTCTAGAATGAAGTTGAAAATGGTAAGCATTGATTCTTTTGAATGTCGGCGAAATAGGAGAAAAAGATGAAGGGGCTTTGATTTTACTATTTCTACCAAAAACCTTTGCTTCCTTCAACCTAAGAGTTGGTTGCTTGTCTGAATAGGAAACCCCAAATCTTTTGTCTGAAGTAAATTAATGGGAGACTTTTACTAATTAGATGCAGGCCTCTCAATGTTTGTTGAGGCAATAGATACTTATTTTGCACTTCTTAATCACTTCTTCAAATGTGAGGAGTGAATTTCATACAGAGCATGAATTGTAACGGTACAAAAATAGTTCACTTGATGATACTTGTTCTATGTTCATTCAGTTAGATTGGTTATTACAGGGTTCAGGCATTGATCTTGTCACCTACAAGGGAACTGGCATTGCAAACTGAGAAGGTGATACTTGCAATTGGTGATTTCATTAATTTACAGGCACACGCTTGTGTTGGAGGAAAAAGTGTAGGAGAAGACATCAAAAAGGTGGAACGTGGAGTGCAAGTGGTGTCTGGAACTCCTGGCAGAGTCTGTGACATGATCAAGAGGAGAACACTCCACACTAAGTTTGTTAAGTTATTGGTTCTGGATGAGTCTGATGAGATGTTGAGCAGAGGGTTCAAAAATCAAATCTATGATGTTTACAGATATCTCCCACCAGATGTACAGGTTTAGTCTCTTTGTCTTCATGTGATTGCTTAGCAGTTATTGATTGGTCAAGCTAACGTCTTATAAGTTATCCTCCACTATGTCAAAGAGAAAATAAGAAGGAAATAGAAAATTTACTCCTTTTTAAGGAATAACTCTTTTTTAAATGAATGATTTTTCTTCATTTTTCGTCTTAAATGCTTGGAATGTTTGTCATGAAGCAGAATTTTGTTGTAAGTTGCAGTTGATTCAGCAACTCTTTCTATGTTTATGTAATATGCATCTCATATGGCACATTACATGCAATTTATCCATTTGTAGGTTGTCCTAATTTCTGCTACTCTACCTCTTGAAATCTTGGAGATGACAAGTAAGTTTATGACAGATCCTGTGAAGATCCTCGTGAAACGTGATGAGCTGACTTTGGAGGTAAGTGATTGTTCTTTTTTATGACTACTCCTTGGAGACATCTGGAACGTGATGCAGGCTTTGAATTTGTTCTGGTTTTATGGTGGCAGGGAATAAAGCAATTTTTTGTTGCTGTTGAGAGAGAGGAATGGAAATTTGATACACTCTGTGATCTTTATGAAACCCTTATAATTACCCAAGCTGTTATATTCTGTAACACAAAGCGGAAGGTATTGCTCTTCTGGTCTAATTTTTCTTTAAATTGGCAGTAAAATAATATGTATTGTTATTGTAATGATATTTTTGAGGGTTTTGATTGCCACCACACGAATGCAGATATCTGATTTTTAATGTTGGGTTTTGAGATCTTGGCTTATATTCATGCAGCATTTGATTTGGATACTGAATTCATGTCTCTGCAAAGCTTATATTGAATCTTAATTGTGGAGAATTTAGTGAAAAATGATTGTGGCTGGGGTTGGGGAGGGGGGAGAGAAGGAATGGTGGAGGCATTCTTTCCTTTTGAATACATGATTCAGTAATTTTGTCTTGCTTTAGTCATAGTTATGTTGTGGGGATTCGTTCTCCTCTCTCTCTCTCTCTCTCCTGCATTGGAAGTGTTCCTTGCCTGGATCCAAAACTAATCTTTGATTGTTAAAATTAAAAGATGGTGTTTGAGAAAAAATTAGATGAAAGCAGTTAGGAATTTCTCTGTCGGAACCAACAATGGAAAGAGGGCAAAAACTATTAGTAAACCGCCTGATAAATGAGTCTGACCCCGACGCTAATCTTTCCTTGAACATCATTTTGATTTCTTGCTGAGAATAATTCTCCTACATGGTAGGCAAAACCTTTCATCTTGGTTGTTGTAAAGTAAAACGAGAACATCAAAAGATCTGTTCTTTGTAATGAATCCACTGGCATATTCTGTTTCCGTTCAGGTTGATTGGCTAACTGAGAAGATGCGAAGTAACAAGTTCGCTGTCTCATCAATGCATGGAGACATGCCTCAGAAGGAGAGAGATGCAATTATGCGAGAGTTTCGGTCTGTTAGAACCCGTGTTCTGATCACTACGGATATATGGGCCCGGGGACTTGATGTTCAGCAGGCAAGTTTGTTTGGTTTATATTCTTTTGTAAATGCCTTTGAGGGGATGTATAGTCTTGGTGAGCATGTTAAGTAGATGGATGATCTGCTAATGGATTGCTTATCATTGGTTTCATGAAATTTCAAATTCTGGATTCTATGAGGTGGATGGTTTCTTTGATTATATTCATCTTTAATATTAATATTTTCAAATATTGTGTTAGGTTCATATTTTCTTGATGTCGTCATGCTGGACTGCTGAAACTCATATTTTTTGTAGTGAAGGCCCATTCAGCTTGTTGTGCCCGGGGCAATGTGGTGACTTTCAGTATTTTTGTTTCATTTTGGATGCTTACATCACTTGTTTTTGAGCTTGCATTACAATTTCATTGTATTTAGACAATTTATATTAGTTATGAATAGCACAAGGGTACTTTTAGGTGGCAAAACTTGGCATTTCCTTTTTTATTAATTTATAATATCTTTATACTCCTTTTTGCAGGTTTCTTTGGTAATAAACTATGACCTTCCCAACAATCGAGAGCTTTACATTCATCGGATTGGTCGTTCTGGCCGTTTCGGACGCAAGGTATTGTGTTTGATATTTGATTTGATACTGGTTTGGTGCTTATCTTTGTTATTATCCATGCAGCTTGTATAATTTTGTATATCTGGCAATGCAACTTTCCCTGCTTGGATGTAAATCTGTCTTAATGGGTTTTGATGGTGTAATAGATAAATTGTAAAGCTATTATGAAATGTTGGATGTGGTTTTGTAAAGAGATTTTACTTAGCGTGTTTTTAATTGAGATGAAATAGCTGAAAGGATGAATATCTGTTGTTGTGAAATGGATTTTGGTTAACTTTTGTTTTAAAAAAAATTGTTTAGCTATAATGGCTTTTGTGTATTACCATTCATAAAATTGACATATTTTCTTGTTCGAGTCTTCCCCTCTTTTCAGTTATTTCTTTGTTTCAATTTATTCTGTGCTTTCGAGGTCAACTTTATTGATGCAGTTTAGTGAGCTAGTGAAAAAGGATTTATCTCTAGAAATCTTTACCACATAATTTCACTTTGTATCTGTTTTTAACCGGAGAAAAAAAAAAAAAAGGACTTCTTGTAGCAAGTGAACTAGTTTGTGATTAATTCATGGTTTATGTGAGTTTGTTGTGACATTTTAGTTATATACCTAACTATTTTGTCCTATCTTGGCAAACCTGAGTTGGCAACCCTCTGCAGTCCATTCACATATTTTTGTTCATTTCCATAAGTTTCACAGTGCCTTAGCATACTTCAAGTGACGTTTAAAGTCACCTAAAACTTGATGTTTGTGCTTTGTGTTATATCATATTCATGTGTTTCTTTACAAACTCACTTTGCCTTGTCAAAAGTGTCTTATTTACATGAACTGAATTGATTGAAATGGGTTTGTTTGATGGCTGCAGGGTATTGCAATTAATTTTGTAAAAAGTGATGACGTCAATGTCCTTCGGGATATAGAGCAGTATTACAGTATCCAGATTGATGAAATGCCAATGAATGTTCTTGATCTGATATAAGGGATCGCTGGTAGTCTTTTGTTCTTCGGTTGTATTGCTTTGCACATATCACTTTTGGGGGCTCATAGAGAACATAGTAATTAAGAATCAGTTTATAGGTTCAGATTCAAACCAATTTTTCATTTCTTGAATGAGTAGTCGAAAGATGAAAACAAGCTGTTGGAAATTGAGGATAGGAGAATAGTTGATTGAGATTGTCCACTTCCTTTTTTACTTTTTGGGAAATCATATACTTAAGACATTTAACATTTCTTAAGAAATATTTTCTCAGTTTTGTATCCTAATTTTGACACAATTGAATCAGTTTTGTATCTTGTTAGTAATATCATGAAAATTCTTGAGCTAACGGAATAACTATGTCTTGGATTATGTTATGTTGTGATTGGATTACAAATTTATCTGCAAATAACTAATTATGTTTTGTTTTGATGGGACTATAAATTTATTATATTGGACTTGAATTTAGCAGTATGTATGTCGAACTTGTTAAATTCAATTTCAAATTGTATTGAACATGTTACATGTACTTTGTGTTGGTGAATGATATTTGTTGTGTTGATTAGGGTTGAACTTGTTTATGGTTTTATTAGTTACATTGATTAATTAATTGAATTTGTTTTATTTTTTCATTGTCATGGATTGGTTCATTTTAAGATATTCTATGAGCAGATAATGAAAGAATAACCTAGTAAATATTTTAAATGATAAAAAAGAGCATTATAGGTCGCTAGATGTTGACTTCATGCACAATTTAATATAATAAATATCTGTGAAAACTTTGAGTTTGTTGAAAGTGGTGGTATCTGTTGCTTGTTGCTTAGTAATGAGAATGTAGGTTTTAGGTCGGTATAATTTGAAATGTGATGAAGAAGTGAGGTGTCTGTTTGAGGAGTATCACAAAGCAAGCAAGGATGTATTGGTCTTATATGTATTGTGAAAGAGTGTTATTGTTGAAAGGTCTGAGGGTGCTTTTGACATGTTGAGACCTGCAATATACTAGTGCTAGCATGTCCATTAGCGATTATGATAAGGCTGAACTTAGTAATTGATTAGCTGATGAGGATACTAATGTAGAAAATTTTGAGGATGAGTCCATATCTCATGAACATAGATGTGTTGGGGCAGCCATAGGCCGAAGTCAGAGAAAAAAAGCTACGACAGTATGGACCACCTAACTTGTACTGTGTAGGAACGGTGTTCATCTGCTTGTATGTGATGAGACTGTCCTCTGGGATCTACTGACTCCTGTGAATTATAAGAACGAAATGAGGTTAGGGTCTCAGGTTTTTAGAATATGAAAACAATGGTCAGAAGATTCACCAAATATTAAACCGGCAATGGACCCATTACGTAGACTGGTTTGTAGGTGCTTGGTCAGGTTAGAGAAGGCGAAGATCCTAAGCTATGCATGGTCCCCAAGACATGCCTTTCTTGTGGATTTAGTGATGAACATTAAAGGTCAAGCTAGGTTTCCAGTAACAAGTACGGAAGAAATTAATTCAATAAGTACTGACTTAGTAGGCAAATTTTTATCATAAGAAGAGAAACTAAGGGTAGACCTGGTTCTATCCTTTTTTTTTTTTTTTTGGAGGAGGGGAGGAATTAAACTAAGGGTTGGTTTCTCTTTTGCCATGGTATCTTAGTAAGAGTACTGTGAGAAAGGTGGCAACTTGCACAAAAGAGAGTACCACTCCTAAAATTGTTTCCCATAGTACATAGCTTTTAAAAAACACTTTGAGTTTTTCTATTTTTTAATATTTACTCAAAGTAAAATGACATATAAATTTCAAGAAAATTAAGTAAATGGGTATTAGAACCTCATAGACAGCTTCGCACCTCGTAGTCTCTGGGCCTAACCTACACGGAATACCAAAGCAATTCCCCACCAGTACATAATGTGTGGTGCAACTCCACGGCCATTTTCTATGGTTTTCTGCTTTGTCTCTACAGAAGTCTAGTTTTAAATACAGCATTCCATTATGTATCAATGATTGCCTGTCAATCTGCGCCGATTGCTACGCCAATCAAAATTTTATACTAACTGATTGTAGCAGTGAATCTCTTTTCAAAAGCTAGGCATATGGCAATTTTATTCTTCTGATTGTAGCAGTGAATCTCTTTTCAAAAGCTAGGTATATGGCAATTTTATTCTTCTTAATACATGTAATGAATCGTTTAATTAGTTTCAAAATGGTGGAAAGAAAAAAGAAATTTGACTTGGTATCTAGCAACATTTAAAAAAAATAAAAGATCAATGGGTTCGAATTTGATATTTCATTCTTTTAGTGAAAGATAAGAGAAAAATAAAATGGGCACACAGCACTTCCATCATCATTTTAAAATGTCTTTTAATTTGTTTAAAAAAACATAAAACAATTAGAGCCAAACCCTGATTAAGGAAGTAGAACCATATTAATAACTTACAATTTGATAATGAACCTATAATAAAAGTTGATTTTGCAAAAATAATAAGTTTACTTGAATATATATTTTCTATGGTTTAACTGTGAAGTGTTTAAAAAGTCTTGCAATATTCTTTAGTCATTCCTCAAGATGGTTTAAATACTTCTGAAAATGGTATTTTGAAGATTTATTTGGAT
This sequence comes from Moringa oleifera, assembly GCA_021397835.1. Taxonomy (NCBI): domain Eukaryota; kingdom Viridiplantae; phylum Streptophyta; class Magnoliopsida; order Brassicales; family Moringaceae; genus Moringa; species Moringa oleifera. Next base: position 3,196,895 of record JAJFZO010000579.1, read on the forward strand.
GAAAAAATTGATAAAGATGTGGGTAATATCGAAAAGAAAAAAAATGTAAATTACCTGTTTTTTATTTTACATTTTGTAGGATGCATTAGATTAGTTGTACATATTATATTTTAATTTAGTTCAATTTAGATCCTGTTAAAAAATTTAAAAATTAAAAATACTTAATTAGAGATTTTGTATAACGAATTTCACAAATGTAAAGAATATTCAAATCACCATAAAAAAATCATAATTTTTTAACATTAAAATATATATTAAAATTTTTACTTACTAAAGTTTTAAAAAAATTATAAAATACAATTTGTTAGCAAAAATTTATTCAAAAATCGAAATAAAGTATGAAATTTATTTGAATCATTTTTAAAAATTTTCAATGATAAAAATATTTTTAATTTTTATATTCATTTGAATTTAAGTCCAATTCAAATCAAATTAGAAAATTAAATATAAAATTGATTCAATCCATTTTATTAAAGTTCAAATTAGAAAGCAGATGTAATGAGGATTTTTTTTTTGTTTGTTTACATCAACACTAAAGTTATTAAAACTTTAAAATGTCAAATTATAAGCACATTATTTACATTATTTATTTAATTTTTGGTAATATTAATAAAGATAATTAACTTTATAATATCTTGTGTATATTTTAAATGTCTTGCCCACATGATATTGGGAAATCATTTTTTCAGGTGTTGATAGAATGTTTGATGATTTATAAATGTAAACAAGAAGATGTAAGGTTGGATAATTGGTTAATAAAGAATATTGTAGTTTAAATAGGGTTTGAGATAATTGATTTTGGTGAAAGGAGGTCTTTTCTGGAGTTATTGATTGCCCACATTTAAATAATTAAATACATCGTAAATTACTTTTTAATACAATAACATACAAAATTTAATGATTTATATTATTTAACAAAAAATTTAAATTTCAATTGATAACATAAATAGTTAAAATTTTAAAATTTAAATGATATGTTAGGCAAATGAGCAGGAAAACTTCTTTTCCTTTGACATATTCTTTTCTTAGGGGAAGTGCTCCCTTTTCCCAATCAAATCCTATGAAGAAAAACAGATAATTAAATATGGGCTATAGGTGATTGGAGAAGGCTTTGAAAAATCCCAAATATATAGTGGCACGACCCAGGAGGGAAAGCTAACCAAATTTTGAGATTGAAGAATCAAAATGACAAATTTAAAACCTTATCAAATTAGCACTTCATTTCTAAATCTTAATTAAATTATTATTTTATTTATTTTTAAACATTTGAGTAAAATGAAAAAAATTAACTTAAATTATTATTTTACTACTACATATATTTATGACTTAAAAATATTTACTTTGTTAATAAATAATTATATGTTATACCTGTTACAACGAGTTTTTGATTGAAAAATTTTAAAAGGATTTAAAATTTTTAATTTTTTAAAAAATAAAAATTAAAGAATTATTATAATTTTTTTCACGGAGTAATAGATATCAAAATTCATTTATTTTTGAAAAATTTTGTTTACTTTTTTAAAATTAATTTTTAAATTAATAAAAATAAACGAAATAAGATAACATTAATCTTTCAAAATAAAAAATGTACTTCGAGAGTCAATTATACATAAAAAGGGATTAACATTTTTATAGTACTCGAAAATCAATATCAATTGATCATGATTACTTTTTGTTTTTTAAATTTCTTTAATATTTAATATTTATTTTTAAAATATGTTTCTAAAAAAAATGAATGTGTGTGAAAGAAAATAAAAAAAATTACAATTTTAAAGGCTATAAAAATTTAATTTTTATTTTACTTTTAGTTTTTAAAATTATTTTTAATAAAAAATTCCTCTTATTCAATCTTTAGTATCAAAATATTTTTTATGCTAAAAAATACAAAGGTATCACACGCACTACCTTCATTTTATATCCATTATCTCCATACAACTACTTCACACTACACACACCATTTTTCATTCTTCACATATTCAAAATCCAAGCATCCATTATGGTATCAACTCACAAATGAAATATTAAAAAGAAAAGGGTAATGCCAAACATTAGATCAATGATTTCCAAACGAGAAGAAAGAATATTATTGATGGGCTATTAAATTGATATTCAAATAAATAGAAGTACATTAAATTAATAGAATCAAAATTAAAGCGTTTCAATTTTAATTCTTAAAAGTCAAATAAATAATTTATTTTGAATCTCATTGATCATTTTGACTTTTATTTTCTTTGTTTTCTATCCATTTCCATCATGGGTAAGTCAATATGCCCATATTATATTTGGTGGCAGTCCGACAGAACACGAGTCCAAGACGCAAGTTAGATGGGTTAAATCTTTCTAAGTACCACAAATGCACTGCAATGTTACTTGATCTCGACCACAATTTTGTCCAAGACATTATAAGCGATTAAGAGAAAACGGTGGATCAGAAAAGATAAAGAGATGAAACCTTACCTTCTCGGAGAAAGAATAAATTTCATTCCAACAACTTCATTTCCCTCTCTTCATTTACCCTTACACAAAACCTCTAAAAAAAAAAAAACAAAGAACTGGATGGACTCCTTCCCAAGCATGGTGGATTTCATGATATTATCTTACTTCTAGTTGTCTGTTTTTGTGCCAAACTCAGTTGAGCATTGATGCTTACCTTTAGGGAACACTTGAGAATTTTAGAACTTCTAATTTGATCTTTGAATGCCTGAATGCTCTTGAACCTCATGTGTCTTACTTCAATTATTTACAGCAAGGTGGATCCAGTAAGCAGAAGTCATTATAGCATAAATGTATTTTACTATTTGGCATGAGAGAAATGGTGTTATTGTCAATACCCTCCTGCAGTATATTGGTGCAAAATTTATCCATTATTAATGACTGGCATTATGGCATAGTATTTTGACCCGCACCAACATTAGTATTTTGAAATGCATAATATGATGTTGATGGTCTAATCCCACATGGAGAGATGAGAAAGATAAACTAGGTGAGACAGCATATAAAACAGAGAGGAGTTTCTATAATTAAACATCTTTGCGCTTGGGGCAATGACGCAACTAGTGAGGTGCTAACTGAGGCGCGTCTATTGCTGGTTGAAAACTATTTCCAAGCCCCCTCTTAAGCCTGGGTTTCAGCCCTGGCCTTCGAGAATTTCTGGAAGGGCTCCCTCCGGGGTAAAGCCCTACAACTCCACAAGTTAAAGGTTCCCTTGCTGGTTTCTATCGAATGTCACATTTTATAGCAAATGAAATATGTGAATGGTCTTTTCCCTGGCGTATTTTCTCATGCCATAAATGAAATTTCAGATGGATTCATTGGCCGGACACAACCATATTCATTTTTTTTTCATTCTCGAGCAGATCATTGTAGATATTGCAAGAGTAAATAACCACCTACAAATAGTTCATTTTCTTTGATTGATAAAAATTGGATGATTTTCGAAACAGAGATCTCAGAATTGGAAGATTCAGTAAAGATAAAACTTGAAAATTTGACTTGCCTATTAAAATGAAGCAATCCACCCTATTGATTCTATGAAGCCGTGCAGTGGGTACATAGCGAACTATTCCTTCATAGTATAGTCTGATTATTACCGTGTACTCGCCGCATATTCATACCTCTATTTTAGGAGGGAGTTCTCCTTGAAGGTACAGCCCCAACAAATATACCTGATTATTGCCGAGTAAGATAAATTATAAATAATGTCGATCCTGTTTTTCATATGCGTAATAGGCCCAGTCTGGGTCATAAAGTCAAATTGAATGTCTAATCTGTGATTTTGTTATTTCTAAACTCAGATGTCTCTGCTTCAAGTCAGGCTGCTTAGGATGGTGCCTGACTTTATATTGATGGGATCATCTGGTCCATTTCTGCAACGGTTTCATTGATCAATCAAATATTAGACAAATATCCACTATGCAGAGTAATATTTTGTTTCACAGATGCTTCATTTCCCAATAGTTATTTGTGCCTACAACATGGCAACATCCTCTGAGTTCTGCAGGAAGGATAAATCTGCTTACTAAACCAACATCTTGGAAATCAAAAGACTCAGTCACCCAAATCAAGTTAAATCAAGTTAAATCAACCATTATTAATAGCCTTCATCCTGAGGATATTCAGATTTAGCAAATCACTGATTTGGATAAAAAACAAAAAAAAAAAAAAGAAAAAGAAAGGGAACAATCACAACCTGAAAAAAGCAAAGTTAATTTGCAATTAAAAAGTGATAAACCCATGAACCCTCATGGTGAGGATAAAAGTTTCTTATCAAATGGACAGCGCTGTTATCCCACATGGAGGATCTACAGATGGGAGAGTGAAAGACATATTATAAGACAAAAGCGAAGAAACAGAATAACTCATACCTTTCTCGGCCTTTTGGCTAAGATCAAGTGTAGTATCTGTTCTTATCAGTTTAATATCTGATACGTGGGTCATTGACTCACATGATATTAAATTAATTTTTCGAGGGGAAGAGTCACCATAGTAGCTTGCTACTGGGCTCTTCAAGCGTCGCCCATGCGTTGCACTTCTGCACGGGCCTGACGCACCCCTACCAATTTTAAGTAGAATGTTTCTTACTGGTCTTGGTCCAATAATAAGAGTGCAAATTCTGCTTCAGTGGCTCCTGCTGTCTTGTGAGGGTCACAGCTGTCATCATTTTCTTCCCTGATTTTTCTGTCCAGTCAATCGTTTGCCAATCAAGCTAATTATCTATTTTTGAAGGGGATGCTCCTTGACAGTACAACCCCAATAAACATTGTCTAATTTTGTATACTTAAATATTGAGATAATATTACTAGCATCATTCTGATCCAGTCAATCGTGTGCAAATCAAGCTATGGTTTTCTATTTTCGGAGGCCATGCTCTTCACAGTACAACCCCGATAAAGTCTAATTTTATGTACTGAATATTGAGATAATATTACGAACATCATTCTCAGACAAGAAGGTGGAAGCCAGATTGATAACCAGAATGAAGAAACTATATAAGAGCTGTCAGCTTGTAAACTAAATTTCTCTGCTTCAACTCTCAGGCTAATGCTAACTATACAAGGCATTGATTTCTAGAGCAACCGCAAACTATTTGGTCCATGGGCTCAATGTTTTCTGCAAAATAAAGCAGTTCGTATTTGAGACTGCATCTCTACCAAAATAATCTAAGGCGGTGTATATATAGCACAACTCAACTGTTATTTATCTGCAAATTTCATATCTAAACTGCAATAATATTATCAACCAGTCAATATTTTCACCCATAAACGGACCCAGTCAAAACACAAAAACATGTAACCCATGAAAGCGTTCAAGGACTATTGAATTGGAAGGGGCCGCGCGAACGCAGGCCCCCGCTACCACAAATTATGACGTAGGCTCTCCCGCTTTGAGGAGACCTTAGGCAGAGCACCCCTCCAACGTGCAATGGAGGTCACCCGCCTAGGCCATAGGTTTTCTTGATCACCCATTGACCCCGTCCAGGTAAGTATGTTTTTTCGTTGCTTCCTTGACTTTTTTTGTACCTCCAATCACCATTAGTCTTTTCCCTGTGCTTCGGATGTGGGATTCAATTGAGTTTCAAACCAACCCAATTAACCAGGTAATATTTTTGAAGATAAGGAAAATTATTATCAAATAATTATTAACGGTTTCGTCATGTAATCCATTTCAGTGTTGTCTATAAGAAAGACATGAAAATTTTTCTCTGATAATTACCTTCCCAATGTTAGAGATCCATTGACTGGTTAACTTTGGAGTGTGAGCTCATTATAATCACAATTACGATACTAGTAATTGATTTTGTAAAGTGTCAATACTATTAACAGCGTCCAGAGTTAAGGCAAATACAAGAACAAAACCTTTTCAAAAAGTCATGCTTTATACCTATTTTCAAGTGTCGGTTGTCCGTCATCTCAAGATAGAAGAAAGGCCGAGGGTAAAAAAGGTAGCAGGTAGAGCAACAGAAAAAGCTGACATATAGTGCCACATCGTGGAAAGATGAAAATCAAACCGTTGCACACTTGGGTATTAAGTTGAAGCAATATGCAAATTTGAAACTTAAGCAGCCGCGCGGTAAGCACAGAGCGAACTATTCTTTCGCCTTTTACTAAAGAATACAGTGTGCTCGCTGTTTATAGCGGTATACTCCTATTTTTGGAGGGGTTGTTCCTTAAAAGAAAAGCCCCCTACCAATTTTATTCAAAGCTTTTGTTTTCTGCTTGTTTAATTGGTTCTCTTAGAATAGCTTGTTTTCATTTTCTTATTAGCAAAATCATGGACGTTAAATATGGAAGTGGTAGCATTGGTAATGCTTTAGCTCTCTGTGTCACTCAACGTGACTGCCGAACATGTCTTCTTTCCTGGACCTCAGTTAGGTCAGGCCTCTAGCATTTTGGAAGAGCTCTTTAGAAGCAAAGCCCTGAAACTTCGATTTTCGACCTTGTCTGGCGAGCCTTGCTATTTCAGCGACCGAAGAAGATCTTGCAGTGCAACTCTTTGAAAACGTGCAAGTGGTTTTCTATCAATAAAGTGTGGTGAAAAGCTTGACTAACAACTAGTACGTGCAATCTATCTGTGTCCCCTATCACTTAGCAATGAACAAAAGAAGGTTCCGGGGTGAAGAGGAAGAAGTTGCACCTCAGTGCCAAATAGAAAGCCGCCTCCTCTGCCTACCTCTCAGTTAGGCATCCCCTTATGTAGAACTGTTTATATTCTGCTGCTCATAAAGCTTCTACTAAATATTTGTTCTAAATATGCAGAACTGTTTTTTTTATTTTCACCTGTTTAGTTGTAAACTCTGGACAATGAACTACAAACAATAACAAGTCAGGGATTGTGTCTTCGTAAACTTGGGCCACTGTTTATCACTTATCTGCAGGTAACGCTTAGGGCTAATAAGTATTTACCCCACATCGAATAGCTACAGTGGGGAGACTGAAAGACACGTTATAAAGGAGAAGCAGAGGAACAGAGCAATTCATACCTTTCTCGGCCTTTTGGCTAAGATCAAGTGTAGTATCTGTTCTTATCAGTTTAATATCTGATACGTGGGTCATTGACTCACATGATATTAAATTAATTTTTTGAGGGGGAAGAGCCACCACAGTGGCTTGCCGCTGGGCTCTTCAAGCGTCGCCCATGCGTTGCACTGCTGCTTGGGACTGGCGCGCCCCGACCAATCCTAGTTTTAATATTTCTCTGTAAAGTCTGCTTGACAGAACATTATTGTACCCTTGCCGTTTCTTATTGTTTATTGACTGCAAGTTTTATATCAGTCTGCTGTGTGTTCAATAAGAGTGGATGACAGATGAAGGGCATACAATCACTTTCTCTGAAATGTAGCAAATAAGCAATAACTAATGCACATTTTATTTGTCATGAAGTCGGAGACCTTATCTACCAACAACGGTAATTATGTTGATAAGAATTCCAATGACAAGATAAAGCAGTCAATTGACAAGAATTCCTTGTAATCATTTAAAAAAAAAAATCATCTCCCTTTTAAGATTAAAATCGAAAACCTTTATATAAATCATACAGATTCCCTACTGAAAAGGAAAACCAAAAAAAAAGAAAGAAGATTGTTGCATGCACTGTTTAATTTTAGAAAGTTGAACAACTGTTGTTTTCAGTCTAGGGAAGCATAGAAGATTTTTCAACATACAAAGTAAGATTAAGAAGAGAATTTCAACAAGATTTAAAACTCTTGGAATTAGACAGCTTGGCATCTTCTAATCTCTGGGCCTAACCTACATTAAATACCAAAAGCAATTCCCCATTAGTATATGTGAAATGTGATGTAACTCTATCACAACGGAAACAACATAGCAGAAGAAAATGCAACACCAAAACCATTAATCAGTGCCAATATTTTGTTTGATAAGATTTCTAGTTCATTTATTATTTCGTATGGCATATTTGAAGCGCACATAAGATTTTTCTAATGTTCCTATGTATTCCTAAACTACAAGTCAATTTGAAATCTTTGCTTTGTTTGCACATTTTTTGCCGAGAACTCTGAATTGAAATGCTTACTACATATCTATTATGCTTAAAATTTTGCAAATAATTGGGAAAATAACAAACTGAGAAGAATAAATATACTAGGCGGCTTCAACACAATATAAAAGGAACCACCAAAAAAAAGAAAAAGAAAGATGATCTTTCTTTAATTTTGTAGGCTTTTTTGCTTTATTTCCAAGAGGTTAAAACATGGTAAATGTGGAGGAAAAAAAACCTTGAACCATATGCCTTTTTTAATTTAAACTTTGAATAATACTTTAATTTGATTTAATTTTGATTTTGTTGTGAACGGTTATAAAAAAATTAATGATATTTTCATTGTTAAAATGTCTAAAAAATGATTTAAATAAACGTTATACTCTATTTCAAGTTAATATCTTAAATTTGAATAAAATTTTAAATCACGAGTTATTTTTATGATTTTTTAAAAGTTTTAATAGTTAAAATTAAAAAAATATTTTTATTACTTAAAAAAGTTTTTTTTAATAATTTGAATATTTTTATTTCATAAAAAATTTAAATTAAAATTTGTTGTATAATATTTTTAATTTAAATATTTTTAAATTTTAAAAATTTTGATCAAATTTAAATTAAACTAAATAAAAGTTTTAGGGATACGATTCAACCAATCAATAATTTTGTGTCCAAATTAAAAAATAAATATAATTTATTTTTTATATTTATCATTAAAACATTAAGTTTGTGCAAAATTTAATTTCAAAAATAATATTTATTAACTTTTAGCTTTACGATTATTTGCCCGACCATGTACGGAGACTCGTGCATTTTGGTAGCCTGCTAATGGTGTTTATGGGTCAAGACTGATTTCTCTCGTTTAAAGTTGCGTGGAGCAAGTCTTAAAGTAGTGTTATATGAATGTTGGGCATAATAAATATCTTTTATAATAAATTTAAATTTAAATTTTTTTACAAATATAAAAAATTAAGTTATTAAATTTTTTTATAAATTTATAATACTTAAAATATATATTTTAAAATTTAATTTTTTCAAAAATTAAATAATTTATAAAAAAATAACTCTTTTATTGAAAAGTGCATTAATTTAAGGAATAATTGCAAAATAAAATATAAAATTTTCACAATCTTTTAAAGTAAGATTCAATTTATATTAAATTAAATATTATTTCATTAAATAGTTTTAAAAAAATAAGAAAATATATATTTTTTAATGTTTGGTAGCTTAATATATCATATTCCTTAAAAGAAGAAAAAAATCATAGGGGCGTCTGATCGCACAAGGATAAATCCAAACAGGCCACAAGCGGAAGAGAGGTTCTAATTGTTTATTTTTGCACCAAACTTAGTGGAGGATTGATTCCTACTGTTATACCCATTACAGGCTTAATGTCAATAAGGACGATGCAGTCATAAAAACCAATATGAACTAATACAAAAGCTCAATCTGCTTAGTCTTCGATAATTGGGCTCTCAACGACGGCTCTGATCTCACCATTTTGTGCCACCGCAACCACCATCAACTCGCCCAAGAAATTTGGAATCAACCTGAATACATGGAAATCACTTGCCATACCCGTGATACATCACACATGATCCTCCGTATTTTTCCATGATCTTTGGCATCAAAACCTGAGAACTAAAAGTTTTCATGAGTCCCAAAAAGGAAAGTCTCCTTAAGAAACCTATAAAAGTGCAGGTATTTCTTTCTTATACTTTTAAATTATGACACCTACCAATAGAGTACTTCAGAATTTTAGAAATTGCTTGAGCTACTAATTTGATCTTTGAATGCCTGCGTACTCTGAATCTCATGTCTAACTTCAATGATTCACAGCAAGGCGGATCCAGGAAGCAGAAGTCATTAGTAAAATTATCCTAATGTTGCTTCACATGCATAAATGTATCTTACTATCTTGCATGAGAGAAAAAGGGTTATTATCAATACGCTCCTGCAATACATCGGTGCAAAATTTATCCATTTATTAATGCCTATTGCATCATGGCATTATACGACGTTCATGTCCAAATCCCGCATCGGGAGGTGAGAAAGATAAACTACGTGAGACAGCACATAAAACAGAAGGGAATTTCAATACTTAGGCATCTTTGCGCTTGGGGCAATGACGCAGCTAGTGAGGTACTAACCGAGGCGCGTCTATTGCTGGTTGAAAACTATTTCCAAACCCCCTCTTAGGCCTGGGTTCACCCCTGGCCTTCGAGAATTTCTGGAAGGGCTCCCTTTGGGGTAAAGCCCTACAATTTCAAAGTTCAAGGTTTTCTCGTTGGCTTCTCATGGACACCTCAGACATATGACGTAAAAGGCGTAGCTGCGATCTGTTTTCTTGTGTATTAATTTTTTCGTGCCATAAATGGAATTTCGGAAGATACATTGGGTGATATAACCATATTCATCTGTTTTCATTCTGAGTACCAAATCATTGGGTATGTAGCTATATAACTGAGGTAGAGATTGCAAGAGTAAATAATGACCTGCAAATAGTTTATTTTCTTTGATTGACAAATATATTGGACGATTTTAGCACATCTTGAAACATGGAGATCTGAAAATTGGCAGATGCAGTCCCACATCGCATAAAGATAAAACTTGAAGATGAGACTTGCCTATCAAAAAGAACCAATCCAACTAATTGAATTTATGGAGCCGTGTGGTGAGTACAGAGCGAACTATTCTTTCGCCTTTTACTAAAGAATACCGTGTACTCGCCGCATATTGCGGCATACCCTTATTTTTGGAGGGTGTACTCCTTGAGAGTACAGCCCCATCAAATGTAGTTTCATTTTTCACCTAAATTAAGGTTAAATATATATGTGTCCTTTTGTTTGTTAAAATGCATGGTCAATTATACTTACAGAATGGCCAATAATGTCTTTCTTTTATTGAATATGCGCAAAGCAATTAGGAATTAGTTCGTACTTGATTATCTGCTGCATTGCTATCAAATGGCCAGTGCTGTTATCCATGGAGGATCTACCAAGTGGAGAGAGAAAGTCTAATTATAAAAGAAGCTAAGAAACAGAACTAGTGACCCTTTACTCGGCTTTTTGGCTAAGATCAAGTATAGTATCAGTTCTTATTAGTTTAATATCTGTTACGTAGGCCATTGACTTAAAATCATATTAAATCATTTTCTTGAGGGGGAGGATCCATCACAATAGCTTGCCACTGGCCTCTTCAAGCGGCGCCCATGCGTTGCATTACTGCATGGGTCTGTGGCACCCCTACCAATTTTAAGTAGAATGTTTCTTATTGGTCTTGGTCAAAATAATAAGAGTGCAAGTTCGGTTTCAGAGGTTCTGGGAATCTGATGCCATCTGCTGTTCTGTGAGGATCATAGTGCTCTTTGCTTTGGGATGTGTAATCTGAGTCCTTCTGAGTCTTGGGTCAGGGACCTTCTTTTTTTTTTTTTTTTGTAGGCACTTTGGCATTTCAAACACTATGTGTGGCTATTAAGGAGGGTTCAATAAAACAAATCATTTCAAGAGATTGCATACTAGAGACAAATTAAGAGAGATGGCTGTCAGTAATCTGAGAGAAGAGAGAAGAGGAAAAATTGTAGACAGGAGTTTGGATTGTATGGCATTGATCACAGGCCGACTCCAAAGCCTTCCTTCATCGCCCTTAGCTTAACCATCAGCTTTTCATCATCGTTCAAGGAGGTAAGCACCTGCCACATTCATCTCTCAAGGGTTCCAACGTCAGCAATTCGTTCCTTCATACAACATCAAGGGTACCCATTCACCTAATCTTATTCTCCCATCTTCTTCCTAATATGACATTAGAACTTTCCAAATTCATTACTCTGAAGAATCCTTCAAACATTTGGCAGCTGTACCTGAAGCTGTAAATGAATGTTCTGCTTCTGCGTTGCTTGAACATGAGATCAGTCATGGGATATTCAAGGGAAGCAAAGTGGAAACTCAAGCGGCCAAACATGAGATCACCAGTAAGGATGCTACTACACAAGACAATGCCACAGAAAATGGACCCGAAGCACGACCATTAGATGTCATGCCATTTGTTGAAAAACTAGTGGATTTTGCAAAGGATGTTCTACAACCATGCAAATGTCTTCCAGCTAAAATTTTCTCTTTGAGACGACTCAATTCCTGCATTATAGCAACCGAAGGCACACGCAGTTTTTGCACTCTCATGATATAGCGCTTTCCATAGTTTTATCTTACATTGATTATCCCTTACTTGGGTGGAACACAGTGAGGTCAGAAAGTGTTGTTTCCTCAAGGCCTCTCTACATCCTCTTACTTACAGAGGTACTCTTCGTAGTTGCAAGAGCGTTTCTTGAAAGTCACCCTATGCCCTTCACTGTCAAGCTGTCCAACAGAAATTAGATTTCTCATCAACTTTGGCACATGTCTCACCTTTTGAATCTTCCAGATATTCCCATTTGGCATCTTCAATTTAACATCACCCATACCAACAATATTCAAAGGTTCTCCATCAGCAAGATAGACCTTCCCAAAATTCCCAACAACTGGTATCAGAGCTTCGGGTTTTGAGATTGAAAGCAATGGGTAGCGAAGAAAACTCATCACATGGGATCATCAAGTTCGATGGTACAGATTATGCCTTCTGGAGAATGCAAATCGAGGATTATCTGTATGGGAAAAAGCTGCATGAACCACTTTTGGGTCAAAAGCCTGAAAAGATTTCAGAAAGCGATTGGAATCTCCTTGATCGACAGGTGCTGGGAGTTATTCGGCTGACACTGTCAAAGAACGTTGCTCACAACGTGGCGAAGGAGAAAACAACTGCAAGTCTGATGAAGGTGCTATCTGACATGTATGAAAAACCTTCAGCAAACAACAAGGTTTTTCTCATGAAGAAGCTATTTCACTTGAAAATGGGTGAAGGTAATTCTGTGGCAACTCATCTTAATGAGTTTAATACAATAGTTAATCAGTTATCTTCTGTTGAGATTGACTTTGATGATGAGGTACGTGCCTTGATACTATTGGCATCGTTGCCAAATAGTTGGGAGCCCATGAGAGCAGCGATGAGCAATTCTGTTGGGAGTTCAAAATTGAACTTCAATGATGTTCGTGATCGAGTTCTTGCAGAAGAGATTCGGAGGATCGATTCAGGTGAAACATCAGTTGCAAATTCTGCCCTAAATGTTGAAAACAGGGGAAGAGAAAGTGACAGAAACTCTGATCGCAATAAGGGCAAATCTAAGTCAAGGAATGGAAGAAGCAAATCTAGATCTGGAAGAAATCTAGAATGCTGGAACTGTAAGAAAAAGGGCCACATGAAGAAAGACTGTCGCTTACTGAAGAAAAAAGGTGAGCATAAAGATGACACTGCAAATGCTGTAACAGATGAGGTAGATGATGCTTTACTCTTGGCTATTGATAATCCTCTTGAGTCTTGGGTTTTAGATTCTGGGGCGTCTTTTCATACCACTGCATATGGCAAAATAATAGAAAATTATGTTGCTGGAAATTTTGGGAAGGTCTATCTTGCTGATGGAGAACCTTTGAATATTGTTGGTATGGGTGATGTTAAATTGAAGATGCCAAATGGGAATATCTGGAAGATTCAAAAGGTGAGACATGTGCCAAAGTTGATGAGAAATCTAATTTCTGTTGGACAGCTTGACAGTGAAGGGCATAGGGTGACTTTCAATGATAATGCTTGGAAAGTTACCAAAGGTGCCATGGTTGTTGCTCAAGGAAGCAAAACTGGAACTCTCTATATGACTTCAAGTTGCAAGGATACAGTGGCTGCTGTTGACACTGGTATGAACTCTGACTTATGGCATTGCAGACTTGGGCATATGAGTGAAAAGGGAATGAAGGTCATGGTGGCAAATGGTAATTTGCCAGATTTAAAATCTGTAGAGCACAAGTTGTGTGAAAGCTGCATCCTTGGCAAACAGAAAAGGGTCAGCTTCTCCAAAGCAGGAAAGCAGTTGAAGCAGCAAAAACTAGAGTTAGTTCATACAGATGTATGGGGGCCTTCGACTGTGACGTCTCTTGGGGGATCCAGCTACTATGTGACTTTCATTGATGACTCAACCAGAAAGGTATGGATTTATTTTTTAAAGAATAAATCTGATGTATTTGATGCTTTCAGGAAATGGAAAGCCATGGTTGAGAATGAAATTAATCTTAAAGTTAAGTGTTTGAGATCTGATAATGGTGGAGAATACATTGATGGGGATTTCAAACAGTTTTGTGCTGACAATGGGATCAAGATGGAGAAGACTACTCCAGGTACACCTCAGCAGAATGGTGTTGCAGAAAGGATGAACAGAACACTGAATGAGCGTGCAAGGAGCATGAGAATGCATGCAGGGTTGCCCAAGGCATTTTGGGCAGATGCAGTTAACACTGCGGCCTATTTAATCAATAGGGGCCCTTCAGTTCCTTTGGATTGCAGAATACCCGAGGAGGTTTGGAGTGGCAAAAAGGTAAATCTGTCTTTTCTAAGAATATTTGGTTGCCTGTCATATATCCATATTGATGCTGCTGCTAGAGGCAAACTTGATCCTAAATCAAAAAAATGTTTTTTCATTGGATATGGTGACAATGAGTTTGGTTATCGTTTCTGGGATAGCCAAAACAGGAAGATCATTAGGAGCAGGGATGTAATCTTCAATGAGCAAGTTCTGTACAAGGATAGTTTGGGCAAGAGTTCAGAAGTAACAGATTCTGAGACAAAAAGGCCTGAAGTGATCCACTTGAGAGACATTCCAGTGAATCAGTTGCAACAGAATACTGAAGAAGTTGAAGATGACATTGCTGAGCAAAATCAGGAAAGTATGGCTCCAGAAGTAAATCCAACCACTCCTGTGACAGAAGTGAGAAGATCTTCCAGAACTGTGAGACCACCACAGAGATTTTCACCATCTCTGAACTATATCTTGTTGACTGATAGGGGTGAACCAGAGAGTTTTGATGAAGCTTTGCAGGGTGATGAATCAATCAAGTGGGAGTTAGCCATGAAAGATGAGATGAATTCTCTCATGAGTAATCAAACATGGGAGTTGGCAAAACTACCACATGGAAAAAGGGCCTTGCAGAACAAATGGGTTTACCGGATAAAAGAAGAACATGATGGCAACAAGCGGTATAAAGCAAGGTTAGTAGTTAAAGGCTTTCAACAAAAGGAAGGTATTGACTACACAGAGATTTTCTCCCCAGTGGTTAAGTTGACTACAATCAGAATAGTGCTTGGGTTAGTGGCTCAGGAAGATTTGCATTTGCAGCAAATGGATGTAAAAACTGCTTTTCTTCATGGTGACTTGGAGGAAGAAATTTACATGAAACAGCCACAAGGATTTGAAGTCAAAGGTAAGGAGAAAATGGTATGCAAACTTATGAAAAGTTTGTATGGGTTAAAACAAGCTCCAAGACAGTGGTATAAGAAGTTTGACAACTTCATGGGTGACAATGGTTTCTTAAGGTGCCAGGCAGACCATTGTTGTTATGTTAAGAGGTATGATAACTCTTACATTATATTACTGCTGTATGTTGATGATATGTTAATTGCTGGAGCTAATCTGCATGAGATAGAGAAATTAAAGAGTAAGCTTTCAAAGAAGTTTGCTATGAAGGATTTGGGTTCCGCCAAACAAATCCTTGGGATGAGAATCACCAGGGAAAAGGGAATTCTCAAGCTATCTCAGGAGAAATACATCAACAAAGTGCTTGCTAGATTCAGAATGGATGGTGCCAAACCAGTGAGTACACCTTTGGCTGGTCATTTCAGACTATCCAAGAGTCAGTCTCCGTCAACTGATGATGAAATTACATATATGGGTAAGGTTCCTTATGCTTCTGCTATTGGGAGTCTAATGTATGCCACAGTATGTACAAGACCGGACATAGCACACGCAGTGGGAGTTGTTAGCAGGTATATGAGCAATCCAGGAAAGCAACACTGGGAAGCAGTTAAGTGGATCTTCAGGTATTTGAAGAGCACTGCAGACTTCGCTTTATACTTCAGAAAAACAGATATGGGCTTGCATGGTTATGTTGATGCTGATATGGCTGGTGACATCGACAGCAGAAAAAGTACTACAGGGTATGTTTATACATTGGGTGGTACTGCAATCAGTTGGATGTCTAAACTACAAAAGATAGTTGCACTTTCGACCACAGAGGCTGAATATGTTGCTCTTACAGAAGCAAGCAAGGAGATGATATGGTTGTTATCTTTCCTAAATGAACTGGGGCACAGGTTTGAAAAAGGTATGTTGCATTGTGACAGCCAGAGTGCCATTCACTTGGCAAAGAACCCTATGTATCATGCTAGAACGAAGCATATACAAGTCAGATATCACTTCATAAGATCAGCTTTGGAAGATGGTGTCTTGTCACTCGAAAAGATACAAGGAAGTCAGAATCCAGCTGATATGCTAACCAAGGTTGTTACAATCAAGAAACTGAAGTTGTGTACAACTTCAGTGGGGCTTCTCAGCCGCTGATTGGGAAGTCATGGCCAGTGCAGGTGGAAGAAACAATTGAGATAATGAATTAGTCTCCAAGTGGGAGATTGTTGAGTATGTGTGGAGACTTATCTACAAATGGGTATATATTTATCTGAAAAGATATATATTTATCTGAGATGGCATATACTTATCTGAAAGGATATATATGCTTATCTGAAAGGGAATATACTCATCCAAAAGAGTATATACTTATCAAAAAGGATATCTTGAGATTCTCACTCATCTATCTTTTGGGCCTTGGGCTCTACTATATAAAGGGGGGACTTCTACCTATGTAATCATCACAATAGAGAGAGTGAGTAAAGTTCTAGGGTTTTATTCTAGTAGAGTGAGGGCTAGGGAAACAGTTATCTCTCTTGTAACTTATTTTCATAGTGAAAGGGTTTCCTGCAGTGGCTGCAAAGTGGATGTAACTCTCAATTGAGGGTGAACCACTATAAATCTTGTGTTCCTGTGATTGTCTACTTTTCTTCTTGCTTTTTATTATTGTTGCTTTCAGGTTATAGGGATTTGATATTTGATCCATCAACTAAGGATCTGGTTGTCAAATTCCCAACAACTTTACTTCTGGAGCCATACTTTCCTGATTTTGCTCAGCAATGTCATCTTCAACATCTTCAGTATTCTGTTGCAACTGATTCACTGGAATGTCTCTCAAGTGGATCACTTCAGGCCTTTTTGTCTCAGAATCTGTTACTTCTGAACTCTTGCCCAAACTATCCTTGTACAGAACTTGCTCATTTCAGACTATCCAAGAGTCAGTCTCCGTCAACTGATGATGAAATTACATATATGGGTAAGGTTCCTTATGCTTCTGCTATTGGGAGTCTAATGTATGCCACAGTATGTACAAGACCGGACATAGCACACGCAGTGGGAGTTGTTAGCAGGTATATGAGCAATCCAGGAAAGCAACACTGGGAAGCAGTTAAGTGGATCTTCAGGTATTTGAAGAGCACTGCAGACTTCGCTTTGTACTTCAGAAAAACAGATATGGGCTTGCATGGTTATGTTGATGCTGATATGGCTGGTGACATCGACAGCAGAAAAAGTACTACAGGGTATGTTTATACATTGGGTGGTACTGCAATCAGTTGGATGTCTAAACTACAAAAGATAGTTGCACTTTCGACCACAGAGGCTGAATATGTTGCTCTTACAGAAGCAAGCAAGGAGATGATATGGTTGTTATCTTTCCTAATGAACTGGGGCACAGGTTTGAAAAAGGTATGTTGCATTGTGATAGCCAGAGTGCCATTCACTTGGCAAAGAACCCTATGTATCATGCTAGAACGAAGCATATATAAGTCAGATATCACTTCATAAGATCAGCTTTGGAAGATGGTGTCTTGTCACTCGAAAAGATACAAGGAAGTCAGAATCCAGCTGATATGCTAACCAAGGTTGTTACAATCAAGAAACTGAAGTTGTGTACAACTTCAGTGGGGCTTCTCAGCTGCTGATTGGGAAGTCATGGCCAGTGCAGGTGGAAGAAACAATTGAGATAATGAATTAGGCTCCAAGTGGGAGATTGTTGAGTATGTGTGGAGACTTATCTACAAATGGGTATATATTTATCTGAAAAGATATATATTTATCTGAGATGGCATATACTTATCTGAAAGGATATATATGCTTATCTGAAAGGGAATATACTCATCCAAAAGAGTATATACTTATCAAAAAGGATATCTTGAGATTCTCACTCATCTATCTTTTAGGCCTTGGGCTCTACTATATAAAGGGGGGACTTCTACCTATGTAATCATCACAATAGAGAGAGTGAGTAAAGTCCTAGGGTTTTATTCTAGTAGAGTGAGGGCTAGGGAAACAGTTATCTCTCTTGTAACTTATTTTCATAGTGAAAGGGTTTCCTGTTGTTGGGAATTTGACAACCAGATCCTTAGTTGATGGATCAAATATCAAATCCCTATAACCTGAAAGCAACAATAATAAAAGCAAGAAGAAAAGTAGACAATCACAGGAACACAAGATTTATAGTGGTTCACCCTCAATTGAGAGTTACATCCACTTTGCAGCCACTGCAGGAAACCCTTTCACTATGAAAATAGATTACAAGAGAGATAACTGTTTCCCTAGCCCTCATTCTACTAGAATAAAACCTTAGGACTCTTACTCACTCTCTCTGTTGTGTTGATTACATAGGTAGAAGTCCCCCCTTTATATAGTAGAGCCCAAGACCCAAAAGATAGATGAGTGAGAATCTCAAGATATCCTTTTTGATAAGTATATACTCTTTTGGATGAGTATATTCCCTTTCAGATAAGCATATATATCCTTTCAGATAAGTATATGCCATCTCAGATAAATATATATCTTTTCAGATAAATATATACCCATTTGTAGATAAGTCTCCACACATACTCAACAATCTCCCACTTGGAGACTAATTCATTATCTCAATTGTTTCTTCCACCTGCACTGGCCATGACTTCCCAATCAGCAGCTGAGAAGCCCCACTGAAGTTGTACACAACTTCAGTTTCTCGATTGTAACAACCTTGGTTAGCATATCAGCTGGATTCTGACTTCCTTGTATCTTTTCGAGTGACAAGACACCATCTTCCAAAGCTGATCTTATGAATTGATATCTGACTTGTATATGCTTCGTTCTAGCATGATACATAGGGTTCTTTGCCAAGTGAATGGCACTCTGGCTGTCACAATGCAACATACCTTTTTCAAACTTGTGCCCCACTTCATTTAGGAAAGATAACAACCATATCATCTCCTTGCTTGCTTCTGTAAGAGCAACATATTCAGCCTCTGTGGTCGAAAGTGCAACTATCTTTTGTAGTTTAGACATCCGACTGATTGCAGTACCACCCAATGTATAAACATACCCTGTAGTACTTTTTCTGCTGTCGATATCACCAGCCATATCAGCATCAACATAACCATGCAAGCCCATATCTGTTTTTCTGAAGTATAAAGCGAAGTCTGCAGTGCTCTTCAAATACCTGAAGATCCACTTAACTGCTTCCCAGTGTTGCTTTCCTGGATTGCTCATATACCTGCTAACAACTCCCACTGCATGTGCTATGTCCGGTCTTGTACATACTGTGGCATACATTAGACTCCCAATAGCAGAAGCATAAGGAACCTTACCCATATATGTAATTTCATCATCAGTTGACGGAGACTGACTCTTGGATAGTCTGAAATGACCAGCCAAAGGTGTACTCACTGGTTTGGCACCATCCATTCTGAATCTAGCAAGCACTTTGTTGATGTATTTCTCCTGAGATAGCTTGAGAATTCCCTTTTTCCTGGTGATTCTCATCCCAAGGATTTGTTTGGCGGAACCCAAATCCTTCATAGCAAACTTCTTTGAAAGCTTACTCTTTAATTTCTCTATCTCATGCAGATTAGCTCCAGCAATTAACATATCATCAACATACAGCAGTAATATAATGTAAGAGTTATCATACCTTTTAACATAACAACAATGGTCTGCCTGGCACCTTAAGAAACCATTGTCACCCATGAAGTTGTCAAACTTCTTATACCACTGTCTTGGAGCTTGTTTTAACCCATACAAACTTTTCATAAGTTTGCATACCATTTTCTCCTTACCTTTGACTTCAAATCCTTGTGGCTGTTTCATGTAAATTTCTTCCTCCAAGTCACCATGAAGAAAAGCAGTTTTTACATCCATTTGCTGCAAATGCAAATCTTCCTGAGCCACTAACCCAAGCACTATTCTGATTGTAGTCAACTTAACCACTGGGGAGAAAATCTCTGTGTAGTCAATACCTTCCTTTTGTTGAAAGCCTTTAACTACTAACCTTGCTTTATACCGCTTGTTGCCATCATGTTCTTCTTTTATCCGGTAAACCCATTTGTTCTGCAAGGCCCTTTTTCCATGTGGTAGTTTTGCCAACTCCCATGTTTGATTACTGATGAGAGAATTCATCTCATCTTTCATGGCTAACTCCCACTTGATTGATTCATCACCCTGCAAAGCTTCATCAAAACTCTCTGGTTCACCCCTATCAGTCAACAAGATATAGTTCAGAGATGGTGAAAATCTCTGTGGTGGTCTCACAGTTCTGGAAGATCTTCTCACTTCTGTCACAGGAGTGGTTGGATTTACTTCTGGAGCCATACTTTCCTGATTTTGCTCAGCAATGTCATCTTCAACTTCTTCAGTATTCTGTTGCAACTGATTCACTGGAATGTCTCTCAAGTGGATCACTTCAGGCCTTTTTGTCTCAGAATCTGTTACTTCTGAACTCTTGCCCAAACTATCCTTGTACAGAACTTGCTTATTGAAGATTACATCCCTGCTCCTAATGATCTTCCTGTTTTGGCTATCCCAGAAACGATAACCAAACTCATTGTCACCATATCCAATGAAAAAACATTTTTTTGATTTAGGATCAAGTTTGCCTCTAGCAGCAGCATCAATATGGATATATGACAGGCAACCAAATATTCTTAGAAAAGACAGATTTACCTTTTTGCCACTCCAAACCTCCTCGGGTATTCTGCAATCCAAAGGAACTGAAGGGCCCCTATTGATTAAATAGGCTGCAGTGTTAACTGCATCTGCCCAAAATGCCTTGGGCAACCTTGCATGCATTCTCATGCTCCTTGCACGCTCATTCAGTGTTCTGTTCATCCTTTCTACAACACCATTCTGCTGAGGTGTACCTGGAGTAGTCTTCTCCATCTTGATCCCATTGTCAGCACAAAACTGTTTGAAATCCCCATCAATGTATTCTCCACCATTCTCAGATCTCAAACACTTAACTTTAAGATTAATTTCATTCTCAACCATGGCTTTCCATTTCCTGAAAGCATCAAATACATCAGATTTATTCTTTAGAAAATAAATCCATACCTTTCTGGTTGAGTCATCAATGAAAGTCACATAGTAGCTAGATCCCCCAAGAGACGTCACAGTCGAAGGCCCCCATACATCTGTATGAACTAACTCTAGTTTTTGCTGCTTCAACTGCTTTCCTGCTTTGGAGAAGCTGACCCTTTTCTGTTTGCCAAGAATGCAGCTTTCACACAACTTGTGCTCTACAGATTTTAAATCCGGCAAATTACCATTTGCCACCATGACCTTCATTCCCTTTTCACTCATATGCCCAAGTCTGCAATGCCATAAGTCAAACTTCATACCAATGTCAATATCAGCCTCTGTATCTTTGCAACTTGAAATCATATAGAGAGTTTCAGTTTTGCTCCCTTGAGCACCAACCATAGCACCTTTGGTAATTTTCCATGCATTATCATTGAAAATCACCTTATGCCCTTCACTATCAAGCTGTCCAATAGAAATTAGATTTCTCATCAACTTTGGCATATGTCTCACCTTTCGAATCTTCCAGATATTTTCATTTGGCATCTTCAATTTAACATCACCCATACCAACAATATTCAAAGGTTCTCCATCAGCAAGATAAACCTTCCTAAAATTTCCAGCAACATAATTTTTCATTATTTTGCCATATACAGTGGTATGAAAAGATGCCTCAAAATCTAAAACCTAAGACTCAAGAGGATTATCAATAGCCAAGAGTAAAGTATCATCTACCTCATTTGTTACAGCATTTGCAGTGTCATCTTTATTCTCACATTTTTTCTTTAGTAAGCAACAATCTTTCTTAATGTGGCCTTTTTTTTTGCAGTTCTAGCATTTCAGATTTCTTTTAGATCTAGATTTGTTTCTTCCATTCCTTGACTAAGATTTGCCCTTATTGCGATTAGAATTTTTGTCGCTTTCTCTTCCCCTGTTTTCAACATTTAAGGCAGAATTTGCAATTGATGTTTCACCTAAATTGATCCTCCGAATCTTTTTTACAAGAGCTTGATCACAAACATCATTGAAGTTTAATTTTGAACTCCCAACATAATTGCTCATTGCTGCTCTCATGGGCTCTCAACTATTTGGCAATGATGTCAATAGTATCAAGGCACGTACCTCATCATGAAAGTCAATCTCAATAGAAGATAACTAATTAACAATAGTATTAAACTCATTAAGATGAGTTGCCACATAATTACCTTCACTCATTTTCAAGTGAAATAGCTTCTTCATGAGAAAAACCTTGTTATTTGCTGAAGGTTTTTCATACATGTTAGATAGCACCTTTATCAGACTTGCAATTATTCTCTCCTTCGCCACGTTGTGAGTAACATTCCTTGACAGTGTCAACCGAATAACCCCTAGCACCTGTCTGTCAAGGAGATCCCAATCGCTTTCTGAAATCTTTTTAGGCTTTTGACCCAAAAGTGGTTCATGCAGCTTTTTCCCATACAGATAATCCTCGATTTGCATTCTCCAGAAGGCATAATCTGTACCATCGAACTTGATGATCCCATGTGATGAGTTTTCTTCGCTACCCATTGCTTTCAATCTCAAAATCCGAAGCTCTGATACCAGTTGTTGGGAATTTGACAACCAGATCCTTAGTTGATGGATCAAATATCAAATCCCTATAACCTGAAAGCAACAATAATAAAAGCAAGAAGAAAATAAACAACCACAGGAACACAAGATTTATAGTGGTTCACCCTCAATTGAGAGTTACATCCACTTTGCAGCCACTGCAGGAAACCCTTTCACTATGAAAATAGATTACAAGAGAGATAACTGTTTCCCTAGCCCTCACTCTACTGGAATAAAACCCTAGGACTCTTACTCACTCTTTCTGTTGTGATGTTTACATGGGTAGAAGCCCCCCCTTTATATAGTAGAGCCCAAGGCCTAAAAGATAGATGTGTGAGAATCTTAAGATATCTTTTTTGATGAGTATATACTCTTTGGATGAGTATATTTCTTTTCAGATAAGCATATATATCCTTTCAGATAAGTATATGCCATCTCAGATAAATATATATCTTTTCAGATAAATATATACCCATTTGTAGATAAGTCTCCACACATACTCAACAATCACCAGTAAGGATGCTACTACACAAGACAATGCCACAGAAAATGGACCCGAAGCACGACCATTAGATGTCATGCCATTTGTTGAAAAACTAGTGGATTTTGCAAAGGATGTTCTACAACCATGCAAATGTCTTCCAGCTAAAATTTTCTCTTTGAGACGACTCAATTCCTGCATTATAGCAACCGAAGGCACACGCAGTTTTTGCACTCTCATGATATAGCGCTTTCCATAGTTTTATCTTACATTGATTATCCCTTACTTGGGTGGAACACAGTGAGGTCAGAAAGTGTTGTTTCCTCAAGGCCTCTCTACATCCTCTTACTTACAGAGGTACTCTTCGTAGTTGCAAGAGCGTTTCTTGAAGCTCGAGGAGACGACACTGAGGAGGCCCCAGAATAGATGCCCAGGGAAGGTGGGGACAACTAGGCAGGAGATGAGAAGCTCTTGGAGATAGGTTTGATTGCATACCAAGCAATTCGTGTCTATGCAGTTGTGGTCATTTGTGGTCTCTCCTTTGTATACTTTTGGTTATTCCAGTCTTACCCAGAATTGCTGGGCCATAACATTTTTGTGAAGGGCTACAAAGTTGCATACATAATATGAAACTTGCCCTTATCTGGAAAACGAATCAGCCTGTGCGCATATCATGTAATCTTTTATTTCGATTCAATTTCCCAATCTTGAAATATTGAAGAACATAAGTGTTATTGCAGAAAGAGTAGTCTCCCTGGGACAGGGCCGGGTTTGCAGGAAAAGTTGTAATAATGCACATGGTTCCTTAATAAGGAGTATGTGCTTGTCTCCACCAGGGACAGTTTTGTGTCACCGCAAACCCAGTCCTAGGGAGCATCAGGATCTTCAAGCCCCTTTTGAAGTGTCATAGACCTGTGTTTTTATCAAGGAAGAAAATTCCATAATCAAAACAAATGTAAACTATAAGAATGGGGTAGTTCTGTAAAATATTGTTGAGTCATCTTAATCCAATTCAATAATCAGAAACAGCTAGATCTTATAAATTGGCTCATTTAACCAAACAAAGATGAAGAAAGTGAAAAACGAAAAGCAGATACAAGAACAAAACCTGAGATCACACAAACTATTCTATCCTTCAAAAAGTCATGCTTTATAGATTGAGAGAATTACATGATATGCCCATTGTTGAAGAGGCTACTATTGTCCTATTGTCCTGTGTGCATTGTTTGTGTGCTGCACTACGTGGGACACCACGTGGGATACTCCGTTAGGTGCTTTTTTCCTTAGTGTTGGATGAGCTACAAGAGGGCGGTAAAGACCGGAGCAATAAAGAGCCACTGAAACATGTAAACACAGCACATCCTTGTCAGCCTTCGTGTTGAGATTAAGTATGCTATCTATTTTTATCAGTTTAATATCTGATAGACTTGATAGTATATAATATATATAGCATTCAACTCATGTCAAATATATCAAACTATATGTATTAGGCTATCAGATGATCTATCCACAGTATATTCAATTTATTTTTCTGAGGGTGATGGCCGGATACAGCTATTGGGGCTTAAATGTGTCACTCATGAATTGCACTACTGCATGGGTGCGGCATACCCAACCAAACCAAGTTTCAGATCCTGTGTCTTCAAAGATTTTGTGCATAGTGCTGTTGAATTTGGCTCATTCTTAAAATGTTTCTGAGCTGCTTAGTGGCTTGGTCATTGCTTTGATATCTTTGATATGAATTGCTCAAAATGTTCACCCACATGGAGAAAACAACATATCTGAACACTAAAGGTAAATATAGATTCAATAAATACATATATGTTCTATCAAAATTTATCACTTAAGATGAAGGAGCAATACATCAAATGAACAGAAATTTACTTGGCAAAGATAATCCCTTTAATACATCAAATGAATTATTGTGGAAACTGAATTCGAGTTGATTTGGAATGGTAAATCCTTAAAACGAAAAGAATTTTTTTCTAGTACTGGCTTTGTAGCAGCTCCACTTGGTTTGCCTAAATATTGCTACAATTCACTTTCCAGGACTTGTTTCCTATTGATGTTTCTCTATCCGAAAGGAACAATTGCTGAGGATAGAGCCAAGACAGCTCCCTATACCAATTTAGATAAATTGGTTATAACGAACATAATTGGCAAATCCAATTCCAACTTCCCAATTAAAAGCTTGAGCAGTCCTAACAATCTCAACAAATGGCAGTGTTCGTGGCGAAAATGTAGTCCCACATCGTGGCATGATGAAACCCTAACTGTGCGGACTTGGGTATTAAGTTGAGGCAATGGGTGAAGCTAAAACTCAGGCAGCCGCGCGGTGAGCACAGAGCGAACTATTCTTTCGCCTTTTACTAAAGAATACCGTGTGCTCGCCGCTTAAAGCGGCATACTCTAATTTTTGGAGGGGTCGCTCTTTAAATGAGTAGCCCCCTACCAATTCTATTCAAAGTTTTTGTTATTGTATGTATCACTGGTTGTGTTGAAAAGCACGTTTTCATTTTCTTTGATAGCAAAATCATGGAGATTAAATAAATAAAATAAGTATTGGAAGCTCAACTAAAATAGGTCTCTCAACATGGCTGCACAAAATGTGAAAAATGAATATATGGGAGCCTTTCTTGGACCTGAGTTAGATGAGGCCTCAGCACAACAGGTGAAAATTTTCTGGGTAGCTTAGCAGCCAGCTTTGTCATTACTTTCAAATGCTCATGGCTGAAAAGTAGTCCCACATCGTGGAAAGATGAAACTCAAACCGTGCACAATTGGGTATTAAGTTGAAGCAATGTGTGGACTTCAAATTCAAGCAGCCTCGCGGTGAGCACAAAGCGAACTGTTCTTTCGCCTTTTACTAAAGAATACCGTGTGCTCGCCGCTTTAAGTGGCATACTCTTATTTTTGGAGTGGTTGCACTGAAAAGTTGCAGTCCCCTACCAAATCTATTCGAAGCTTTTGCTAAACTGAAATAGCTCTCTCAACGTCACTCGATGTTACTGCAGAACGAATTAATATGGCAGATTCTTTCTTCTTGGACCTGAGTAACAAGTTATTTTGGAAGAGCACTTTCAAAGCAAAGCTCTGTAACTAACACTTCCGACCTTTCTGGCGAGACTGAAGATCTTGCCTGCATCTTTGCTATGTAACTCTGTGAAAAAACATGCAAGTTGTTTTCCGACAATGAAGTTTGGTAAAGAGCTCTTCCAAACCAAACCAACTCTGCCTATTTCTCGGTTATGCATAGATTTTTAGGATCTTGATTTAGATACTCTACTATTGATAATGCTTCTGCTAAGTATTTGCTGCAAATATGCAGAAATGTATTTTTCCTTCACGTGTTTGGTTGTAAACTGTGAATAATGAACCCCAAACAATAACAATTAATGTCAGGGACTGTGCCTTCTTGTGCCACTGTTGGTCCCTTATCTGCCGGCAACCTTTTGGGCTAAGCATTTATCCCACATGGAAGAGCTACAGAAGGGAGACTGAATGAAAGACAGGTTATAACAGTTGCAAAGAAACAGTGTAACTCATACTTTTCTCGGTCTTTTGGCTAAGATCAAGTGTAGTATTTGTTCTTATCAGTTTATTAATTTTTTTCAGGTAGAAGAGCAACCACAGTAGCTTGCTACTGGGCTCTTCGAGCGTCGCCCACGCGTTGCACTGCCGCCAGGGCGTGGGGCGCCCGACCACTTTTAGTTTAAATATTTTTCCGTAAAATCTGCTTGAGGGAACATTATTGTATTCTTGTTGCTCTTTAAGTTCTTTTCTTCTGTTTCTTATTGTTTATTGACTGTAAGTTGACTACAACTTGGATTAAATATGAATATATCAGTCTGCCACGTGTTTAACCAGAGTTGATAACAGACTAAGGAATTGAATATTGTCACATCTCCTTCGTTCTCAAGCCTGAAGTTGCATAACCCAATCAGCTGACGGTGGATGAGTAAATGTATATCATCCCCTAGCCTGATCATGGCTAGTATGATTGTATAACTCCATGGTGATATTTTTCTATTTATTAAGGAAGAGAAATGGAGAAAGCCTGAGATACAACAGAGACAAACGGAGAGGATTTTATGACTTGCAGCCTAACCAAATTAATTCTCTTTATCTATCCTCACATGCTGGAGAGCAACAGTGGCTGTAAACAAGCCACCCCGTTGAAATTTTATGAGTGTATCCATTTTTTCCATGTGGATTACGCTGCGCATTGAGGTCCTATCTAGATTTCTGGTATGTGAAACACAATCTGTATTCTACAGATTTCAAATCGGACAAATTATCATTTACCACCATTATATTCATTTCCTTTTTATTCATATGCTCAAGCCTATAATGCTATAAATTAGAGTTTATACCAGATATTATATCTTTACAACTTGAGGTCACATGGAGAGTTTTAATTTTGTTTCTTTCGGCAATAATCATCATACTTTAATAACTTTTGAAATATTATCTTTGAAAATCAGCTTATGTCCTTCATTATCAAGCTATCTAATAAAAATCAGATTTCTCATCAACTTTGACACATATCTCACATTTTGAATTTTTCAGATATTCTCATTAATTTGACATTTTAATTTAACATTACCTATACAACAATATTCAAAAGTTCTTCATTAGCAAGATAAATCTTTTCATTAGTGCTAGCAACATAATTCTTTATTATTTTGCTATGTGCAGTGGTATAAAAAGATTTCCTAAAATTTAAAACTCAAGACTCAAGATAATTATCAATAACCAGAAGTAATGCACCCTCTACATTATTTGTGACACCATTTGCAGTATTCTCAGCTATTTTCTTTAGTGACTGATAATTCTTCTTTATGTGATCCGATTTCTCATGGTTCTGGCATTTTAGATTTCTTTCAGATTTAGATACTTACTTATTCTTTGACTTAGATATGCTTCTATTCCAGATCTGGACTTGTTTTCGTGTTAATACTTCTTTGTCTCACAACAACAGTTGCTAAGTTTACACCTAAGATAGCTTTTTGTTCCTTAAAGATAAAATGGTGATAGTGATCCTTATTAAACATAATTACACCTTGAGTTACTAATTTGCAAGGCATTATTGATCTTTGCCCATTGCACAAGATGTTCGCAGGTTCCTGCTCTGTAGTTTTGACTCAATAATTAGCAACTCCAGTTAGTACCAAATCACACAACTATCTTCACTAAGTAACATTAAAGACAAACAACAATGATGCATACCAATTAAGTATTTTATGTCAACATATTTTTAATATTTGACTTACAAGAACAATCTTCTTCATATTCTTTCCAAAATTTTTCATCGTATACAATCATTCCTCTCTAAATCAAATTGAAGGTACTCTCCTTGAGAGTATAGCCCAATATACATAGTCTAATTTTATATACTTAATGTTAAAACATTATAAATTTTTTAGGCCTACTTCTTTTGTCCATAATTATTTGAAACCCCGGCCTAGTTAAAATAGCCAATATGAAAATCACAGCTTGAACTGTGATGAGATTCACATCTTGAACAATACTGGAGTCATTCTTAGGCATGACATTAAGGGCTCCATCAATATTTGATGATATAGGTTCATTTTCATAAAAGAAGTTAAAGCCTAATTGATGACCAGATTTAAGAAGAGGTTGTTAGCCTACAAACTTAATTTCTCTACTTCAACACTCACATTACCTCTGGTTGCATGAAAAAATAGGATGGTTCCTATAGGTATACAATGCATTGATCATGTAGGTTAATTTCTCTGCAAAATAAAGCATTTTTTATTTCAAAATAGTGAAAAATGTTCATCTCCATAGAAATTGTCTTATGACATTTCTTAATGATTCTATTAGTGAGAAAGAGATCCAAATATGTGGTTGCATTGTGATGATGTGTTTTCGATGAACTCCACTTTTAAAATAATCTCTAGCTCATAGTCAATATAGATAAAAAGTAATTTGTTTGAATGTGTTATATGAGAATCTTTTTATATGGATCACAAATAAACTAATAACTGAAATATAAAAATTGCATAACTATAGCAAGTTGTTATTAACCATTTCTAGAAAACTAATATTATCTTGTTGTATTTACTTTAAAAAGGTAGTCTCTAGGTGCAAATTTTTTCAACTTCTTGCAGAATCTAAGACATATTTTTAACATTCCTTGTCTTTGATATTACGAACTCCTAATTTTTTCTCTAAGCACATCAAACTTGGTTTTAGGCAAAGCTTTTGCAAAAATGTTGACCACTTGTTTATCACTTTTCCAATGTACTAGCCAGGAAAACTTCACATTTATTTTGAATTTAATTTTAAAATGCTTTGTCTTGTCGTGAAACATTGAATTTGAAAAAATTGATATGATTGCTTGATTATTTACAAAGATATAAGTTGATTTTTGTTGTACCAAATTCAGATCTTAAAGAATTTTTTCAAGCCATATTGCATGATTCACTATTGTAGTTGCAACTATAAATTGATCAGCTTCTACAGTACTACTCTGAACTGTGATTTCTGCTTTTTTAAACACCAATTGATTATACATAGACTAAAATTGAAGTAATAACTAGTTGTATTCTTTATATCAGTTGAACCTACCCAATCACTGTTTAGAAAAACCTAATAACTTAAAATTCAAATATTTTTTATACTTAACGCCATAGTCAACAATTCTTTTGATGTATCAAAAAACACGTTAGTAGCTTACATGTGTTGCTCATTTACAGTGTATTAACCTGGACAAGAGACTCACAACTTGCATAATATCAGGTCTGGAAGCAGTAAAATACATGAAACATCCAATTAAACTCCTACAGAGGTTGTCATTCACCTTGGCAGCTCTATTATCCTTACAATACTTGACTTTAGGTTGTATAGGATTATTAGTAAGCTTACAACCTTCTATATAAAACTTTTTAAGGATCTACTTCGCATTTTTACCCTGACTGATAAAGATTTTATTTTCAGTTGCCTCACTTCCAAACTAAGAAAGTAAGACATCAATCCTCAATCAGTCATATTGAATTTCTTCAATATTTCAACTTCGAAAGTATCAATAAGCTCTTGATTGCTCCCTGTGACCAAAAGATCACCAACATAAATAAAAACAATAATCAAATTAGCACCTATCTTTTATATAAAAGGTTGCTTCACTTAAAATTTTGATGAAGTCCAAGCTCAATAGGTGCTCATCAATACAACTATACCAAACCCTTGGAGCCCACTTAAGACCACATAAAGCTTTCTTTGATAAATATACCTTTTGTTCTTACCCTTGCATAATAAAGCCTATAGGTTGGTCAACAAAGATCTCTTCATCTAAGAGACCATTTTAAAATGTAAAGTTTATATCTAGTTGAAACACTTTCTAAACTTTTTATGCTACAGTAACAAGCAACAAACGTTGATGTCAAGCCTTGCCACAAAAGTAAAGTTTTTGAGTAATCTTCACTAAAAATTTATGCATAATCTTTCACAATAAGTTATGCATTATACTTAACTGATTCATCAGCATTAAACTATCTTGAAAACCCATTTCAACCTAATAACCTAATCATTCACCGCTCTTCTTCCATAACAACTTTCCCTTTTAACTCTAAAGCTGTTTTATTAACATTTGTTCTTTCATATACTGTAATGTTGCATCTCGCATAAATATCAGAGAGTAGTCTACTCTTTCTGATTGGCTCATCATTAACATCTTTTTTATTTGGTTGTAATCCACCAAAATGTTGATCTTCAATACTTGCTTTCCAACTCTGTTGTTCTTTCTCTAAAAATAACATCTTCACTAATGATTATTTTTTCTATTTAAGGCTAAAATATTCAAAAAGCCTTAAGATATTACTATAGCCTATGAAGATTCTAAATTCAGACTTTTTGTCTAGCTCGTCTCTCTTAACTTGAGGAATATAAGAAAAATACAATAATTAAAAACTTTCAAATTTGAACAAGAAGGTTTGTAACCATACCATGCTTCATAAGGTGTTTGATTATGAAGTTTTCTTGTGGGCAATCTATTTAACAAAAAAAATATATATTGGCTGCTTGTACTTAACAATTTTTAGGCAAATCTTTCTCATGTAGCAAATAACGAGTCATTTCCATAATGTTCTTATATTTTCTTTCATTAACTCTATTTTGTTGTAGAGTATAAGGAGTAGTAAGTTGATGCTCTAATCAAACCTCTGCACAAAATCCATTAAACTTTTCTGAGCTATACTCTTTGCCATTATCTAACTTTGATATCATCACTTGCAGTACCTTTGATTTTTTGTCAAAGCTTTTAAATCTCTAATATAGGAGCTCCTTCATATTTGAACTTGATAAAGTATATCCAACACATTCTAATTCAATCATCTATGAAGGCAATATAATACTCACTACCTTTTAGTGATAGTGTTCTGAATGGCCCTTAAATGTTTGCATGCATTAGTTAAAGCTTATGAGAGGCCTTCCAAGCCTTCTGTGAAAAAGGCAACCTTGTCTGCTATCAAATTGACAAGTTTTGCAACTTGGGATACTTTCTTCCAAGTGATCCAAGCCTTGCACCAATTTATGCTTCTACATTGAAATAATTGCATAATGATGACAATGCCCTAACCTTTTATGCTAAAGGTTAATGGTTCTTGCAGAAGCTTGCATGCAGATTGCTCTTTCTTAATTAAATCAATCTAGAAATTCCTTTTATTTTAATAGTAAATACTTCTGGCCCATTTGCATCATTGATCACACTTGTCCTATTCTCAAAATGGACATTAAAACCTTTCTAAAGTAATTGACCAACACTTAATGAATTTGATCAATGTCTAAAACAAAAAAGTACCTTATTAATCACTTTAACACCATATAAAGTTTCAATTGCAGCATAATCTTTCCCTTTACCAAATATATTATCCCCATTTTCCACTTTGACTTTGGAAATTGATATTTTGTGAAGCTCTTTGAAAAGTTCAATATTATTGATCTTGTGATTTGTATAACCTGAATCCATTAACCAAGTTTTTTGCTCCTGTTCACATGTAAGAGCCATAAATAGTTGTTCCTCATCTTCGACTCACAGTTTGAGCTTCATTTACTTTTTGCTTCCTTTTAGTTCTATAAATTCTTTCCATATGACTTATTGGGTTGCATTTATCACACTTTACATTAGGTTTGATCCAATACTTAAAATGAGGATGATTGGTTTTGTCACAATGTTGAGAAGGAGAATGATTGACTCTTTTGTTATAATTTGCACCATTGTTGTTTGCATCACTACTACTTGCTTCATAAGTTCTATTGTTGCTAGTATCAACTTCTAATTGCTTTTGTTTTTTTTCCACTTTTTCTTTTAGCTTTTATTGGAACCCTGAGCTTGTAGTGTGACTTTAATGGCACCTTTCAAAGCATCATTCTCTCTTATTTGCCTTTTTTGCTCATGAGCTTCTATAGCACTAAGAAGTTTTGCCAATGTGATCTCTACAATTCTTTGACTTCCTCTAATATATTTGACTTCAAATATTTCACATAGAGTCATTAAAAGTTTTTCATCTACTGTGCTATTAGGTATATATTAACTAAGAAGGCTAAGCTTGTTAATGACTTCTAATAATCTATCTATGCACTCCTTGATGGTTTCAGAGTCTTTCATCCTTTGCAACTAAACTTTTTCCAAAGATTTAAGACTCGTATGTTTTTTGGTTCTTTTATCGCCTTGAAATTCATACTTGAGCTACTTTCATATTTGAAAAGCTGTTTATAGATTCATGATCTTCATAAGCAAATTTTCAAACACAGTTGAATCTAGGTAAGTTTAGCCTTAAACTTTTTGTAGGTTTTCTCTTGATGATTCTTGATTTGTTACTTTGTAGGATTTTTAGGTAATGGTAGAATTTCTAGTTCTTTACCACAACATCCTAATAATCCTAAGCCTAAAAGTAAGGAGTCATCTTTGTAACCCAATATCAATAAGTTTCATTAATGAATAATGAGGCAAAACTGGTGCAAAATTCTTTTAGGTCATAATTGTCACTCTAGTTATATGAGTTGGAAAAAGGTTATGTTTGTTCAGAAATACTCATACTCAACTTACTATCAACTTGTAACACAAATCCTTTAAGAAAAGGGCTTTGATACCATTTGTTATATAAGTTCCTTTCTATCTAGATAAAACATACTAATTTCATTGATCAAACAAATTTATATATGCAATGAACTCAACAGAAAATTTAAAATAAGATGACTATAGATCATAAATAAATCAACAACTAAAACATAAAAATGGCATAACTGTAGCAACTTACTGTAACTATTTCTAAAAAACTGATTTTATCTTATTGTATCTAAACAAGTAATCTTCAGTTGTAGATGTTTTCAACTTCTTACAAAATCTAAGGCATACGTCTAATAAAATGCCTTCAACAGCCATGCACAAGAGATGCCAAAAGAATTCATGTTGCAATAAAATAAAAGACTAGCTCCTATAAGTCCCTTAAACCTTATATAATGTCTTAGAAACATGCGAGAGTTCTTCTTATGAAAATGCATAAAGAGAATTATCAAGACTGTGGATTAATTAAAGAGTCCACTTGATGATACATCCTTGGGTCACAAGTAGAATGTATATAATAAAAATGTTTTCCATTTAATTCACCACATTTGACTTAGTAATTCTAACATTTTTTGTGGTCATTAAGGAAGGTTCAACAAGCTCCTTCAAAAAAAGAAAAATACGTGAATATCAAACATATTGCATCAATGAAACAAGAATTGTTATCCATATTAATGCTGAAAAAATTACAAAAAATAACTAACAATTTTTATAGCCATCTAAGAAAACCGTTCTTTTCAATGATTAATTTAATTTAATTTAATTTTATTTTATGATTGGATAACCTCTCTAACAACTTACCATTGTCGCTAGAGAAGACTTTAGCTACACATTTTTCTCCATGCCAAATTCAACTTTGACAATTACCAACATGTCATCTTTGGAATCGATAACCTTAGCGGATTCATCTGGTGAGAAGACAATGTCCCCACAGGTGTTCCTCAATCTTTAGGGTCTGTTTGAGATGGTTTGTCAAGTGTAGGCCTACCATGTCACCAATTTACCTCCTCTTGTTGTTAATCCTCCAATGATAACCTTTAGGACCCTTTCTATGGGTCATGGTGAAATTTGCTACGTGTTTTGCAGTGCACCCTTTATTGTCACTTCCTTGGAAGCAGTTAGTTATCCTTTTTACACATAGTGCCTAAGATACCCCTAGTTAATGAGCTACAAAATCTTTTCCATAAAGTGTTGACATTCATTAGTATTGTGCTTAGGCTCATGATGGCATCGGCAAAAACATCTTATATACCACCTCATTGGATTAATAGCCATCTTCCTTGGCTAATGAAAATACAATGTTCATTATTACCCTTCTATCAAGATTTATAGTTATGTATTCAAAGGTGTGTATTTGAGCTCAAAAGATCGAGATGTTGTGGTCATGGAAGTAGCAAAGGTTGATGGTGAGATGGCAAAAAAGGTGGTCTTATCACATCACGGTTGTGGTTAGATTGTTTGACTAGTAGTCATTTTGAAGTGAAGGGCTCACCCCTATTGTGGTGATGCTTTTAGGCCTTTAGCTCTTCCATTTAGATGTACTTTTCAACATAAGTCAACAATTCGAATAAATCTTGTGACTTTTTTGTTGGTCAATGAGATTAAAAAAAAAAAAAGGAGGGGGATAAGAGCAACTTGTGCTTGGACTACCACGAAGGTGAGTGGCTATTACAAATCCAAACTTGTTTGTTTTTGCATTGGACCTTAAAATGTACTCTTATAGAGACTCTTTAATGGCGCCAACTACTTGATGGCCTTCAAGTGACCATTATATGCATGTCACAAAGTGAAAGATGAACATTTTGCTAAACTACTTGAAGGTGTTGATGGATGCAACAAGTAACAGAGTTTGAGGCCCCGTTGAAAATCATTAGTCTCTCATAGCATTCACACCCATTTCCCTTCAATTCTATTTGAATACTATTTATGTTGAAAATAGAAATTAATTATTTTATTCGATCTATTACCAATATATTAAAGTAGTTTTATGGATCTTTAAACCCATTTTAGGACTCGATTTGTCAAATCTTAACAGCTCTTGGTAGCAAGGCCTGTAAGACGTGAACATAAATAGGGATTCGATGTCTTTTTCATATCCCTAGATGGACTCTTGAACTTGAGCACCCTAGGCCCCTACTTCAAGATACTTTTATAAGCCATCATATCTTTCATCATTACTCGTCATCCAACATGCTTCCATCACCTGACATCGATACTATTATCGATGGTTCATTCACTAGCTAGTCTTCAGAGTCCCAAGCTTGGCCAAGGGTGATTGGAAAGTCTGCCAAAGGTTGTTCGCATTAATTAGTGATCTTCAGTTGGAGTTGTTCTATGGAAACAGGAGTAGATGCAAGAGTTTCGATGGCTGAATCCCTTACATCGATATTCTAGGCAGTATCACCCATCAAATTCTATTTAGTGACTACTACTGAAAGTTGATAAGTTAAGGGAGCTAAAGGCCCTCCTTCTAGCAACATTTGCTGATGTTACGGGTGTGAAGATTTGTTGGATATTAGAGAGGTCTAGATAGCTATAACTCACAAGTGAAATGAAAATGTGTCTTTCCCATATTTTGAGAAATATATTGTTAGGCTCTTAAGCATCTTTATTCATTGCACTTCAATACAAGCTTGGAAGATTGTTACCAATTCAGTCAAAATGTTTCTCTATAAAATTTATTAAGGAAAAGTTGTAATAATGCACATGGTTTCTTAAAAAGTGTATACTTGTCTCCACCAGAGGCAATTTTGCATTACTGCAAACCCAATCATAATGAGCACAGGGTCTCTTACTTTCGATAATTTATGGAAATTACAACTAGCAGTATTATTAAAACATCAATACTGCTATAATAGCTACTAAGTTTTATATATGATGATAACGTGCTTTTATTTGGCTCTTTTAACCAAATAAAGACCAAGAAAGTTAAAAGCAAAACATTTAGCTATGGAACTTTGGTAGGGTCGTGCCTTTGGTTTAAAAAATTGAGTGATGAAGAAAAAAATTTATCAAAATCCAACCATTGAATAATTGAACAAAACAAAGAATATCATCAAAATTTGATCACTGGACGTAAAATTATGTGCTTTTGAAATTTCAAAAATTATTTCAAAAAAATCCCATACATTAAGTATAAATTTTATGAGGATATTTATCTTAAAAAAAACTTATGAAGATATTATGGCCATGTTTTTTGTTATTCTAAATATGCTAATAAAGTCTAATGTAAATTGCCATATATATATATATATATATATTTTTAGTGTGTTCTCTCCTTTTTTAACCCTTTTTACCATTTTTGACACATAGCCATTGAATATTAAGTTGACTAAAAATTTGATTTTTCTAGAGGTTCTTAATACACCACGCGGTACTTACCGTTTTTTAATTATTGGTCTAATAGTTATAAAGAGGAGGCATCTCTTTTTGTTTCTCCACACATCCAAAAGTTCTCATTGTTGGATGAGAACAATATTGATACATAGTGTTCGGCTTCTGTGTTGATACATGGTATTCAACAAATTAAACACGGTGTCATGTTCTTCTTGGTTCTCTTCTCCCTAAGAGGGATTCGAGAAATCAAGGGTGATCCCTTTAACCTTGCGAGAAATTACGAAGTTATTGATATCATGCACGTCGTTTGCAAAGCTTCCAGGCTTGGCCAATGAGAGCAAGAACTTGTTGGCTTAAGGATGTAGATAATTCGCAAACCAATGATGCACGAAGCTGAAAAAGCCTTCTTTCCTACTTTTCAACTGATTGTGTCTTTGTCACAATCAATTCAAAGAATGGTTTTGTTAACTTCACGTGTCACTAATTTGTAAATTATCCAAACCCTGAGCCTGAAAAGTTTTTGCTCTTATTTTTTATGCGTGGAAGCTTTGCAATGACGAGCACGATTCACTAACTTCGTCGGTTCTCATAAAGTCAAAGAGATCGCCCTTGATTTCTCGAATCTTTCTTGAGGAGAAGAGGACCAAGAAGAGTACGAGACCACGTTTAATTTGTCAAAAACTGTCCATCAACCTGGATCTTATCCAAACAACGGTGACTCTTCGATGTCTGGAGAAACAAAGAGAGATGTCTCCTCATTATAACTATTAGACCAATGATTAAAAAACAGGTAAGCAGTGGTGGAATAAAAATTTGAAAATATAATTTTAAAAATATAATTATTCAAAATATTATTAATCTCATAAATTAATTTTAGAATAAATATCATTTAAAACCCTGAGTTTTATCCTCTCTCTCCAATCAAACCTTAACTTTCAAAATATATTCAAACAAACCTTGATTTATTAATTTTATCTAAATTAAATCTTGACTCAAAATAATTATAAAAAATTAATAATTTTTTCATTATTAAAAATGGTTAAAGACTCTTCAAAAAGATTTTATACTTTATTTTGATTTTATCTCCCAAATTTGAAAATTTTTAACTAATCAACTATTTTTTATGAATTTTTTAAAATTTTGATAGTATATTTTTAAGAAAAATATTTTTAGTACTTAAAAAATTTTAAATTTTTTTATGATGACAGCTTAAATTTTTTTATTACATCCGTGAAAAATTACAAGTTAAAATTCATTTAAAATATCTTTAATTTGAATATCTTTATTATTTGAATTTTTCAATAAGGTTTAATTTTGACAAAATTGAAATGCTAAAATTTGTTTGGATATATTTTGAAAGTAAAGGTTTAATTGAAAAGAGATTAAAAAAAAACTTAAAGTTTTTGATAATATTTATCCTTAATTTTATTATTAAAATTATTTTAAAATAAATTATAATTAAATAATATCAAGATAGCACTTGGCTAGTAACATCTTACTATTAGAATACTTTTGAATCAAAGAGGTAAAATTTTCTGATTTAAGAACCCCTTTTCTACATGAAACAACTAACTATAATTCACTTTGACAATTTTGACTTCAAACATCATAAAATAGAAGCAAGGAAACGAAGAAACTCCAGCCTTTCTC
This sequence comes from Moringa oleifera, assembly GCA_021397835.1. Lineage (NCBI taxonomy): Eukaryota > Viridiplantae > Streptophyta > Magnoliopsida > Brassicales > Moringaceae > Moringa > Moringa oleifera. The sequence goes on from JAJFZO010000579.1 coordinate 3,235,361, forward strand.
GATCTTTTGATTAAGATCAAGCGTAGCAGTATCTTGCTCCTGGGCTCGTCAAACGTGGCCCATGCGTTACACTACTGCTTGGGCTTGGCACACACCTGCCAGCTCTAAATTTTAGCTTTTTGTCTTTTATTGGTTTTTCATCTTTTTTGTTATGTGATGCCTTTGTCTTTGAATTGTTTTCTTCTGGGTAACTGCCCTGATGAAGCCATAAAATGATTTGAATTGCTATTTTTACTGTCTAAAGACTGAAGAGCAATGCAGGATAAAATGAAAGACTTTTGCACTTAACATTACCCTGTTTCTCCATTTCCAACATCAAAGGGTGGGGATCTCCTAATAAATTAAATTATTCATATGGAATAATTCTGTAAACTAAATATGAGTTGAGTTGGTATAGCAGTTCCATAAAGCCGAAATGGGATTCTTTCCGCACTGGTTCTACAGCAACTTGTTCGGTTTGTTCTACCTATAATTATTTTGAACTTATTTCCATGATACTGCTGGCTTTTTGTCAAAGCAACAGTGCTTGATGTTAGAGCTATATGGATAAAATAGGACGAAATTGCCAAAATTGGCAGTTAGATACCGGTCATTTGGGAAAAAAACATGTTTTATTAAGTTTGGTTTTTTTAGCACTTAAATGTCTTGGAAAGTCAAAGATACCCTTGCAAAAGACAATGATACCCTTAAAAATTAAATGAACTCGAAAATTTATGAGATTTGTCCGAACACATTTCTTTTTTGGCGGAAAAATCTTTCCCTCTTTCGGCCACTCTCTCTCTTCGAGCTCTGTCTTTCTTCGCCCTTCCTTTGAGTTTTATTTCTTCCAATCTTTGTATCCAAGATCTATCAAATCAAGATCCCAAGAAGAAATCGAAGGCTAGTTATCTTGCGCAGAGAAAGAAGCTCGTGTTTTTGACAATATATTCTTCTTCATAATCAGACCGTGCTCGAATGGGTAAAGAAGGTGACAGGTATACCGTTTAAAACTGTAATGTAGCTTAAAACCGTGAAGATTTCAGTTGTAACTATTTATATCGTGATCTCCTCCTTTGTATTTCATAACATTGGTTGAGAATCGTGTCATGATCTTAGTTTCATGCATGTTTGAAAATCGTATCTTACTTTGTTTATCGTAACAAGTTTTCAATCGTGACTTATTTGATAACATCATTATGAGATTCGTAACATTCATAAAATCGTAACAAGTTTTCGTAACATGTTTTTCAATCGTGACTTATTTGATGAAATCGTAACTTAAGTGATGAAATCGTAACATGCGAAATCATATATTCGTCTTTGTTATTTAAAATGTTTTTTTTTTTCATTACAGAATCCGGATCATTATAACTTGGAATGGTGAGTGGTCCGAGTGTAGAGGAAGTTTTGAGTATATTGGCAGAGCCATCAAAACTAAGGGGTATGTTATTCGGAGGGATTTGAAATATGTACAGTTGTTGGATTTGGTTAAATGTTGCGTGGAGGCTGATTTCTCTAATATTGATATTGTACTGCATACCATAGTAAGATCTGAAAAAACTGCTGTCAAAATTGAGTTAAGGAATGATGAAGATGTTGAGTTTATGTTGTACGATGACAGTATAGTTCCACGTATAATTGTTGATTTGGTGCAGAGAAATTTTGTTGGAAATAGGCATGGTTTATGTGAAGGTGAAATTTCAGGAGGAGTTAATCCTTTTAACTCTTGTACGGGAAGTAATCCTACTGTGCAATTGGACGTTTATGGCCCCGAACCATTCATCCATAGTGATACTCCTGTTGACACTCAGCACACCGATGAGATAAATTTGGATGAACAGGTGGACTATGATATTGGGTGTGAATACCCAATCATGGGAACTCAACCTACTCAGCCTACCAGTGAAGATCAATGTGAACTCACTGTAGAGGTAGAACTCGACAATGAAGCGGTGAATGAGAACTTACGTACTGTCCCACCTTATATCCCAGTTGCATGCCCAGAAGTACATAATAATTCAAATAATGGTGTTGTCAGACGATACAATGTGTTGGGTGCTGAATTATATAGTCTTACTCCGACTCCTACTATGGAATCAGTGACTCCGATTCATACCCTTACTAGAGGTCAGTTTTTCCCAAACAAGAAAGAGTTGAAGCGATTTTTGGGTATGCATGCATTAACTGAGAACTTTGAATTTAGAGTCACTAGGTCTAACAAATCAGTATTTGAGATTGCTTGTAGAGAAAGAAATTGTGCATGGAAGGTTCGTGCTGTGAGAGTTGCGCAAGGGCAATTCTTCCAAATTAGAAGGTGTGATTTGACGCATACTTGCACGGTTGAAGAGTTGCATCGACGACATCGACAAGCAAGTTCTGCTGTTATTGGAGAAATTGTAGCTCAGAGGTTGTCTACCAATGCTAGAATCATTAAGCCGAAAGACATCATGGGAGATATGAAAGAACTATATGGCATACAGATTTTATATAGTAAAGCTTGGAAGGCTAAAGAGTATGCATTGTCTCTTACTTATGGTGATCCAATTGAGTCATATCAACAATTGCCTTCATACTGCCACATGTTGCAAACTGTTAATCCGGGAACTAGGGCTCACATATGCATCGAGGATGGAACTAATCGATTTAAGTATTTATTTGTGGCTCTTGGACAATCATTGAGGGGATTTCATTCGGTAATTAGACCGGTCATTGCTATTGATGCTGCTCACCTAAAAGGGAGGTTCCACGGTGTAATGTTTGTAGCGGCATGTAAAGATGGGAATGAACAGATATATCCAATAGCATTCGGTTATGGTGACTCGGAGAACTATGAAGCATGGGAATGGTTCTTAGGGCAGCTAAAAGAAGCAATTGGTTCAGTTGAAGACTTGGTTATTATATCAGATCGTCATGCCAGTATTGCAAAGGCCACCGCAAAGGTCTTTCCTAATTCTTGTCATTGTTTATGTTCCTGGCATATGGCTCAAAACATAAAGAATAAGTTTAAGAGAGAAGATGTATCTAAGATATTTTATAGTGCGGCTAGGGCATATCGAGAATCTGAATTTAATAAATTAATGACTGAGTTACAGGCTAATCACCCTAAAGCTTTTGAATATATCATGAAGGAAGATCCAAAAAAATGGTCACGTGTGTATTGCCCCCGGAGACGTTATCAACTCATGACCACTAACATTGCCGAAAGTTTGAATTCATGTCTTCGATTTGCTCGTGAGTTGCCCGTTATGGCTTTATTGGAATTCATTCGAGATATGATGCAACGTTGGTTCTATGATCGATTGAAAAAAGCTAAGGCTTGGAGGTCACAACTCACAGAGTGGGTTCACTCATTGATGAATGAGAGACAAAAAGTTTCATTACAAATGACGACTTCCAATGTTGATTGGAACGTTTTTTTAGTTAGGCACAAGGGTAAAGAGGCAGTTGTGAACCTTATCGACCGTACTTGTACTTGTAGAGAGTTTCAAGCTGATCTTTTGCCATGTGCACATGCACTGGCAGCTTCCAGGTGATACTGATGGTTTTGTTAATTTCATTATTCATGTTATTTTTTTCATTAACTTCATATGTTGTGTACTTTTTGCAGGGAACGTAATATTGATTTCATAACTCTTTGCTCTAACTACTACAAACAGGATCAACTAGTAGCTGCATATGCTGAGCCGGTATATCCAGTTGGTGACAAGTCTGATTGGAATGTACCCGATGAAATCAAAAGAGTTGTGATATTACCACCGAATAATGGTAATTCAGTAGGGCGTCCAAAGAAGCAGAGAATACCCTCTGGTGGGGAGAGGGCGCGTAAAAAAAAATGCTCTAGATGCTTTCAATATGGGCACAATCGATTAACATGCTCGAATCCACAATATTTTGATGGGGTAAGCCACTGGCAGTCGTCAAATGTCCCTGATCAATTTCGTCGTAAATGCCGTAACTGTGGTGGAGTTGGTCATAACGCACAAACTTGTCAAATGCCTCACAAATTAAATTCACAAGATGATTGCACCATTGACTTATGATAAATCATAGTAATTTTTTATGATATTGACGATTTTTAACTTCCACGGCTTCACATATTCGGATTTTAGGTTAGGTTTTTATATAGTTTCAATTGTTACATGCAGATGAGTGTACCTTATTTTTGTCCATTGAATTCGTAACTTGATTAGAAAATCGATTAACATGTTCGTACCTTATTTATTTTACGATACTTGTATATGAAATCGATATTGAAATTCGTAAATCATTATGAATTCTTAACTTGATTAGTTAATTATGAGTAACATTCGTTACTTGATTATGTATTCGTTAGTAAAATTCGTAACTTGATTATGAATTCGTAACTTCATTATGAATTCGTAACTTGATTATGTATTCGTTAGTAAAATTCGTAACTTGATTATGAATTCGTAACTTCATTATGAGTTCGTAACTTTATAAGGAATTCGTACCTTGATTAGTAAATTATGAGTAATGTTCGTAACTTGATTATGTATTCGTTAGTAAAATTCGTAACTTTATTATGAGTTCGTAACTTTATTGTGAGTTCGTAACTTTATTATGAATTCGTACCTTGATTAGTAAATTATGAGTAATGTTCGTAACTTGATTATGTATCTGAGATAATTGTATATGAAATCGATATTAAAATGAGGAAAATTCTTTATGAATTCTTATCTTGATTAGTTAATTATGAGTAACGTTCGTAACTTGATCATGTATTCGTTAGTAAAATTCGTAACTTTATTATGAGTTCGTAACTTCATTATGTATTCGTTAGTAAAATTCGTAACTTGATTATGAAACAATTAGTAAAATTCGTAACTTAATTATGAATTCGTACATTGATTAGTAAATTATGAGTAAACTTCCGTAACTTGATTGATGAGTTAGAATCATATGGAGACGTTACCAAAATTCATAACATTATTAGTACATCATACATCTATTGACAAAAAAAAAAAACTGTTTCAATTGTAAAATTTGGCTTATATATACAAAATAATGTCATATACAATTGTAAAAATGTTATATACAATTCTCAAATGTATATACAAAATGAATACATTGAATAAGAATAAAAAAATTTAATCAATGACTATCATCTACAGTGGAGTTGGCAAATATATACATTGCCATGTGATTTCTAATAATTGACATATCCTTGTCAGTGTATTTTAAATGTCTCCTAAGTAGTAAATGTTCTATAATATACAGCATGTGAGGACCACAATTGCCACTGCAAAAAAAAAAAAATAAAAAATAAGAATAAGGAAAGACATTCACCAGAAAAAAATTTTATAATAACACATACTGGTAAAAAGACTTACCTTCTTCGTTGCTGAGGGACCTTGTTCTTTGGCTCCAAAGTGCATGAAAGTGGAAGATCCGGCATTTTGGCATCTGATTTCCGAATGAAATATCCGCCACTCGCCATATAGCTAGTTAGCATCCATCTGAAAGGATTTTGCTGCCGAATCCTCGCTTCAGTTGGTATCTCTTGACGGAATGAGTCAAAGACACGCAACGAGAATTTCCTCAGATCAATGACAACTAGGAGCCAGTGAGATCCGCCAACGTGGCAAGGAACCATCAGCTACATTAAATAATGTTCAAATATCATTAAGTACTCATAATATGAAAAAAAAGTATAAGTATATAAATCATTACTAATGAAGATAACTAACCTTATTTACAGTGTCCCAAGCAGGACAATCCCTTGAAAATTTGCCTCGCACACGGTCTAGGAAATCTTCTTCCCATTTATGCGCTTCAAAGTTCGAGTGTGCCGGAGGACAATCAGCATCTGGATCCTTCTGATATTCGTTGTAAATGTAATAAAATGCTGTCTGTAAATTTGAACAATAAAACAAAGTCAACAAATAAATTGAATAGAAAATCAGATAAATAGTCTTAATGATCAAGGGACTTACATATAGTCAAGGATCACAGATGCAGATATCTTGTGCATATTGCTCAGGTAGCTCCTTCTGCCTTCTCCGCAATATGTGCAAATATGCATCAATGTGCTGGTGTAGATATTAGAAAAGTGATATTATCAGTACTATGAATATACGGAATCAAGGTACGAATTCTAAATTTAGTTACGATAATATGAAACATGTTACGATACTATGAAACATGTTACGATAATGTGAAACATGTTACGAAATAAAGTTACGAATTATAATTTTAGTTACGATACTATGAAACATGTTACGATACTATGAAACATGTTACGATACTATGAAACATGTTACGATACTATGAAATATGTTACGAAACAAAAGCATGACATTTAAGCAAGGAATAATAATGTAGTGCAAAAAATTGAAAACTTACAGAGTCATCGATCCACTCATCATTGTCGATAAGGGCTTTGAACCAGTCCACGCTCACTGAATGACCAATGCCTACGTTGCGGCTGAAGGAAATAAATAAAAAGAAACTGTGAGAAAAGAATTCAAAAAAATTAAATTAAAAAAATTAGTATGCAACACATATGCTATGCAATACTTACTATGACTGGCCCTTCATGAAGTCGTTGAATGCAGCGATGATCTTATCTGATATTTGCAACTTCGCGCTGACCATGTGAGTGGACTTGGCTTTCTTATGCCCAGTATGAAGCTCAACATATGGACTGCACAGTTGTCTTGACCGTTTACGAGTCCTGACAACCGGCATCACATTGTCGGTGGCCTCAACTGGGACAAGGGCCAAGTCCCTCGCTGCCGTCCTCTTGGGTGACTCTGCAGATGGCAATTCTTTATCTACCACAGCAGGAGCCCCGAAGTTGTCACTGCATGGGAATGCAGTGACAACTTCTTCCATTGGCCCTGCAGTGGCTTCTGTTTCGTCGCATTGCCCTGCAGGAGCCAAGCCCTCTCGGGCTGAGTCTGCCATACCACCCTGAAAAAAAAACAAACAATGTACTGAATTAGAAAGTCATATTTAATACATACATTTAATAATGTTCTAAAGAAACAAAAAATACAGTTGAAATAGATTAGAGAACTACCTCATTGGGAATTGGATTTGACATGGGTGGAGACGGGTCTCGGTCACCAAATCCATATCGTTGTAGAGATAATTGGATGGATTTCAGGATCGCCATTTGCTCCTGATGGCGTCTTTCGTTGTCTGAGTCCATACGATTTACCTTCGCCTCAAGAAGTTCCAATTTCGACTCCATAGCTACGAGACGACGGTAAACATCTGGATCCCGTTCAACCCTTTCAGCGCCAGGTGCCTCCCGCTCAACATCCTTTTCCCTCAGGTCCGGCTCTGACTCGTCGACAATTCGTTCTTCTTCAGTAGGGATCCTCTCCCTTACCTTCAAAGTTTTGCGCAAAGAAGAAGACGAATTTGTAGCCCTGATCCAAATGGGAGACTCTACCATTTCGTCATCCCGAATCGATGGTTGGCCGGGCACAACACTGTCTTCAACCCCAACATAGTATGGGGCTTGACGCTCGGCAGTAGTTGGCTTCAAATTAAGCTTAGCCCCCATCTGAAAATACAAATAAAGTTACGAAATTAAGAATGAATATACGAAAATGAAACGTTAAGGCACAACATAAAAATTAGAGAAAGAGGGCACGAAATTGAAAATGTAAGGCACGAAATGGCTGAATGAAGGCACGAAGTATAGAAAGAAGGTACGAAATTTAGAAGGAAGGCACGAAGTAGAGAAAGAAGGTACGAAATTTAGAATGAAGGCACGAAGTAGAGAAAGAAGGTACGACATTTAGAATGAAGACACGAAGTATAGAAAGAAGGTACGACATTTAGAATGAAGACACGAAGTATAGAAAGAAGGTACGAAATTACTTACACTGTTTGTGAAGATTTTCTTGCAATCTCCATTATGGGGCCTGCGATGGAACCTCCATCGGCAAATTCTTGGCAATGGCAAGTCGGATCCTGACAACCTCATGCCATGCATGTTGGTAGCAGGAATCACTTCAAATGCAAAAACCTGTGAAAAAATGAAAATGAAGTTATAATTGATTAATATAAAATTCAATGAAACTTTAAAAAATTAAAATAAAAAATTTCAAACAAAATCCTTACGTGTAATGCCCATACAAAGCCGTAAGCATTATAGCTCACCCCATCAGCATCCCTGATTCGATTTGCAACTGCCTTCTTGAAATGCGATATGGAGTTGCAGTAGACCCAGGTGCCCCATGGAAAGCCATTGAACGCCTCTAAATTGTCGACTAAATTAAACTGCCATGTAGGGACCTGCTGCCGCTCGTCGTGGCCTTTGATGAACCCGTTCAGCAGATACAACAACCCCAGCTTTAGTTTATCATTTTCATCCTCAAACTCCCCTTGTAGTAACCTCGTCTTGATGCTACTACCAGTAACCTTATCCCTCCCCCCGAAATATTTGGCTAGGATACCAGATGGAGTAGCTTCAATATTCTCTGTATCCGGTAGCTCGCCAAACTTCAATCCGGTGATTAGGCAAAATTCCACTTTGCTGAAACGAACTTCATTCTGCCCAAGTCTGAACCACATTTCGTCCTCGCGGTTCTGCTGAATCTCCCGAAGTAGCAGATTATGGACAATAATCCCTGAGAAGTTAAAATCGGCGTGCAAATGTAGGAAATGCCCTAAGCAGGTCCCTCTGAATTTCTCCTTCTCAGAGTCATCCAAAATTGTCCTTAGAGTGGGGATGACATCATTGTCACAGTGCTTTAGTATCTTTCCAGTCTTCCACGACTCTTTGGGGGTCACATATGGCTTCTGAGAAACAGGGCTACTTGCCATCTGCATTTGATCCAAAAAAAAAGGGTCAAAAAATCGATTTTTCATTCAGTAATTATGGTACGGTTGTTTTAAACAAGGTACGATTTAATCAAATAAGTTACGATTTCAAACATATAAGGTACGATTTCAGAAAACAAGTCACGATTGAAAACAAAAAAGGTACGATTGAAGCAAACAAGTTACGATTTAAAACAAATACGATACGATTTCAACAAACAAGGTACGATTTATGCAATCACAGTACGATTGCATAAAAAACAGTTCCATTAACAAAATAGGTTACGATTTCGTTAAATAGATACGATTATTAATATTATGAGGTCACGAATGCGATGAACCGTTGCATATAGATGCACCTAAGCCAAGAAATTGGAGCCAACAAACCAGTAAATGAAGACTTAAGCATGCGATACCTATATACATATACCCAGAGAAATTTTTGGGTTTCAATGTATCAAAAGAAAAATGAAAAATAATACACCGCGATATACCCAAACATCGCAGATTCCAAAACCAATACAAAATCAAAAGAAAATGATTTAAAAACTATTGGAGAAGTTTTCAAACCCATAGAGTAAACTCAAAAAAATTAAGAAATCGTTGAATCAAATATGAGGGAAGGATTTCATCCGTGGGTATTCAATAAGCAAAAAACCCACAGAAATTTGAGTAGAATAGATGCTTGAAATCATACCTCTATTGTTTTTTTAGTGATTCAGTAGCTTGCGGATAGTATTGAGGAAAGGTTGGTTTACAACGAAAGCAAAGAAATCAACAGACACCGAATGAAGAGAGCTGAAGCTGAACGAGCTAAGTGGTAAAGCTTAGCGCCAGAATTAGGAGAGAGAAAAATAGAGACGTTTGAGATGTTTGACTTTTCATATTCTGCAGTTGGACAAGTAAGTAATTGTACATCTGCTGTGAAGGGTAATTTTGTCTCAAAGTATCTAAAAAGTGTTAAAAACAAATACATTAGTAATGTTAGTTATTTACGTAAATATCCTTATACGGGTGATTAAAATAGAATTTTCCCCATAAAATAGTGGGTAATGCAGCTGTTTGGTTTACATAAACTATGTAGGATTTCACATGGTTATGGATTTGACCTTTTGAAGGTGACAGTTCAGTACTATAGCTTGGTGCACAGTAGATTCCATACGTAATATCATGTTTTTCACTTATAAAGGCTCGTAAATTTTCTATTCAAGCTTTATGTGTATAAGATCTTGGTATTGCTGCCTACAAAGCATCTTCATTATTAGCTGAGGTCTCTCTCTCTCTTTCTTTGTCCTTCCATCCTCAACAAACCTTCATGGATAATAGTGCTGTGTCAAATTCCATTTGCATCATAACCCAACAAATTTATTCTTGGTAATTTCTTGACATCTCTAACAGTTTTAGTAGCTGACTATGGGCCATTAAAGTAGCAGATGCAAGGCTGCAAGGTAAACAAAAAGATTTAACACACACTCTCCCATTAAGTTCCCATTTTGCGATAGGCCTTCTCACACCAGCAACACCAGTTTCTGTGGGATTGCCCTGCACTATCATCTGGCTTCTACGATTGCTGGGCCTTTTTGGATATACAGATGACATTTAGGCTTAACCTCTAGGCATCTGGTGGAGCAGCACAGGAACTTTAGTTGTTTCTAATTCATTTCCACAGCTATACTACCTACAGTTTACAGATTTTATTAGACAACAGAACGAGAGATTTATTTTGTACACATGGAGCCTTTTAAATAGCCCACTGTCAACTTTTTTCTCTTTCTGGTTTAAACTTGCTACAAAATTTAGTACTATCATGCAGCCCACCAATGATGGAAGACCTTGCAAACATATCAGAGTTTGGTCAATCTTCAAATAACATGACTATTTATCTTTGCAAGTCTTCACCAAATTCCAAAATTAGGCACCACCATTTCGATATTCCATAATTTGATCAGGAATTAATACTTGCTATTATGACATCTTATCTCATTCTATTTGGGTAACTTCATACATTACAAATGGTCAAAATAACAAAGAAAACAAAAGGAAATTTTTTTTCCCCCTTTTCCAATAAGAACATTACTAGAACATCAAAGCAGACAAAATCTCTTAATAAAAGCACCTTTGCTACAAAGGCCATATAGACGCTGCTGAGATGAGCCTCTTGCGGGTCACTAACCATCAAATCAACACTCCTCTGGGCTTTAATTATCCCTCGCCTCTAAGAACTTCTGAAAGGGCTCCTTTTGGGATAAAGCCTTGTCCTACTTCTAAATATTTTCTTATTTTAACAATCAACATATCCTGACATTCTTTCTTGGACCCAGTCAGGTTAGGCCTTAGCGTTTTTAGAACAGTGGTATACGTTTCTTCCTAGTCTTAATGAAACAGTAACAATGCAAGTATTGTTACAATTGTTCTGGCAATCTGGTGGCTTGTTGTGAAGTACAATGGAAAATCTACTTTTTCATGAGGATCATAGTAATTAATGGCATTTAGTTTCTATTCTCCCTTTTGTGAGCTTCCCAGATCTGGTATTTTCTCAGGTAAGGAAGGTTTCAATATCGCCTGCAACTATTCCACTGGTAAATTCTTTTCATGGCATCCATGCCTTTCAAACAAATTTCCAAGAAGAGAGCCACATTAAAGTATTAGAGGATGTTGCTATGCAATCTGGCAATGAGAGTTAAGGCGTAGTCTGTTTCAAATAGCCAATTTAAATATCATAGCCTAAACTATTGTGACATTAACAGGGGTCATTTTCAGGCATGATATAAGGGCTACGTTAGTGTATGATGATATAGGATCATTTTCACACAAGCTCCTTCAAAAACAAAATTACACAAACATCAAAAGTCTTCTTCAGTGAATTACGAATCATTTCAAGAGATCACATACTACAATAACGAGTGGATGCATTATAATAAAACAAACTTCTTGATGGCTCAAAATAATTTTAGACAATGGTTCCAAGAACCATTGTCAATAGTAATGACTAAACACAGAATTATTTGCATTTTACAATCGTCAAGGAAAGTTGTTTTTCTCTATGGTTGTTTTAATTTTTTTAAAAACACTTTTGCATAGTGTCCCTGAAATTTTTTATTTTTAATTCAAATTTAATTTATTTGATTTTATAAATTTAATTTCTAATATTAAAAAATAATATAATTTTGCAAAATTCTCAATTACAAACAAAATTGAATTAAAAATTATGAAACAGTAAATACAAATGTGAACTGAATATGGTTACCTCAATGGTGATCTCAAATTAATCTCTCTTATCCTACAAAAAAGAAATAAAATATATTAAAAATTAACTAATAATTTGGAAATAAAAGTACAGCATATTACATAAAAAATCAAAAAAAAATACAAAGATGATAAAAATTAACTATTTATAATGATTTATATGTTTAAATGGAATGAAAATGTTGAAAAAAATAAATGACTTTTAGAGAGAGAAGGTGCCTTGTTAAAAAGCGAAAAGGTAAGAATGGACAGAAATATTCTTCTAAAAATCATTTATGTGAAGCAAATATGAAAGAAGTACTGAGCGTGATTTTGCAACTCAAATCATTCAAATGATGAACCAACTGGAGGATTTTGGGAAAGAAACAGTATGGCTAAAGAGAAAAGAAGAAGAGGGTTAGGTTACTCTTTAGGGTTTTCTCAATATGAAAAGGTGGTGGTAAGATTGTTTATCTGCAGAGACTCCATGTACCAGCTATTAATAGAATGGCGTAGCTGACATAGCACACAAATCCCGGAGTCCTCTTGACTGCTTTAAACTAGAATAGGGAGGGGCCGCGCGGACGCAGGCCCCCACTACCACAAATTATGACGTAGGTTCTCCCTCTTTGGGGAGACCTTAGGAAGAGCGCCCCTCCAAAGTGCAATGGAGGTCACCCGCCTAGGCCATAGGTCTTCTTGATCACCCATTGACCCCGTCCAGGTAAGTATGTTTTCTGTTGCTTCCTTGACTTGATTTGTACCTCCAATCACTTCTATTTCTTATCATGCTTCATTGATGTGGGATTCAATTGATTTTCAGATATAGTAGTACAGGGGCTTTCCAGTATCTCCCATGCGTTGGGCGAGGTACACCCTAGCAAACCCAGTTTCAGATTCCCTGTTTCCGAATATTTCCAGGGTATTGTTGAATTTGGCCTCTTTCTTAAATTTTTCTGGGCAGCTTAGTAGCTTTGTCATTGCTTTGAAACGTACATGGCTTAAATATAGTCCCACATCGTGGAAAGATGAAACTCAAACCGTGCACGCTTCGGTATTAAGGTGCAGCGATGTGTGAATCTAAAATTCAAGCAGCCGCGCGGTGAGCACAAAGCGAACTATTCTTTCGCCTTTTACTAAAGGATACCGTGTGCTCTCCGCTTTAAGCGGCATACTCCAATTTTTGGAGGGGTTGCTCTTTAAAAGAACAGCCCCCTACCAATTGTTTTCAAAGTTTTTGTTATTCCTTGTATCACTGGTTCTGTTGAAAAGCTTGTTTCCATTTTCTTGTTAGCAATATCGTGGAGATTTTTTTTTAAAAAAAAGTTGGTAGCACTGGGGAAGCTTCAACTAAAATAGGTCTCTCAATATGGTTGCACAACATGTGAAAATTAATATATAAGAGCCTTCTTTCTTGGACCTGAGTTAGATCAGGCCACAGCATTTCGGAGACAGCACTACTGGACCTTCAACTTCCAACCTCTTTGTTGAGTGTTCGCTGACTGAGGAAGATCCTACCTTCATCTTTACCATGCATGCAACTCTGTGCAAGAGTTGATGTGGTTTTCTTTCAATGAAGTGTACTAAAAACCTCTACTGAAATTCTAAAGCTTGAGATAACTAACTCTACATGCCATGTATATCAGTCGTCCGTTACGAGGAGTAAAGAGGATGAAGTTCCAGCTCAGTGCCAAATATGAAGTCATCAACTCTGCCTATTTTTCAGTTAAGCATAGATATGTAGGGTCTTGATTTATATACTGCTGTTCAGGATGCTTCTGCTAAGTATTAGTTGCAAATGTAGATATACATGTATCTACATGTTCCATCACTTGTTTGCTGATTGTCAACTGTGAATTGTGAGCTACAAAGCATAACAACGTCAAGGATTGCATCTTCTTTATGAAAAACCTATATGCATATATCCCACATGGACCAGCTATAGACAGGAGAGTGAAGGACACGTTATAAAAGAGAAGCAAAGAAACAGAGCAATTCATACCTTTCTCGGCCTTTTGGCTAAGATCAAGTGTAGTATCTGTTCTTATCAGTTTAATATCTGATACGTGGGTCATTGACTCACATGATATTAAATTAATTTTTCAAGGGAGAAGAGCCACCACAGCAGCTTGCTGCTGGGCTCTTCAAGTGTCGCCCATGCGTTGCACTACAGCACGGGCCTGGCTCACCCCCTGCCAATCCTAGTTTTTAGATTCTTAGCTTCTATCTGTGTTGGTTGCTTCTGGTAACAATAAGATGATTTGAATTACATTTATAATTTGAAGAAGAAAGAACAATGTGCTTGGGGGAAATGAAATGGCTTGTTATTGTTGGTATCAATGGTTCTGATAGAAAAGCTTGTTTTCATTTTCTTATTGGCAAAATGAGGGAGATTTAAGAAATGGGGGCATTGGGAAGCTTCAACTAAAACATGCAGCAGAACATGTCAAAAGGAATGTCATAGACTTCTCTCTTGGACCTCAGATAGGTCAGGTCTGGGCATTTTGAAGCAAAGCCTGCCAACTCCGAAGTTCTAATGGTTTTCTACCAACGAAGTGTGGTGAAAGCTTCGATTGAAATTTTAAAGCTTGAGTAACAACTACTACATGCCACCTCGTTGAAAGTTCTCTCTCATTGTTGCAGTAGCCATTGTCATAAAATATTCATTTGAACCTAAAAATTATTGGTGGTGATGGTTTTATAACAAAAAGTATAATCATTTTTTCAAGGTATGTAGAATGATACTAAGCTTTTAAGTTCAATTTACCCCCACAAATTTTAATCTCATTGGAGCAAAGGGATATTAGCAGATCCTTACGGGATACAATGAAGACCACCCTTAACTCGGTTTGTACACCCGTAATCAAGTCTAGCACCATTGATATTTTACAGAAATATAATTTTTTTTTAGTTCTTTCTATATATAAAAGAAGAAAGAAAGTGATTTGAAAATACAAAAAACTTGTCAATTTTATGTTAAAAAAAAGTACCCAATCTGCATAGAGAATAGTTTTATTTATAAACCTTTTCATTTACTTTGGGGAGGAGAAATATCCTTTCATAAAGGAAATATAACCTTTTATGAATGCATCCTTTTTTATGAAGAGACACATATTTTATGAAACAACATACCCAAATGAAAAGATGTTATTGTTCAAAAGCACACAATTCTTAGAACAAATTTTGGAAATCCATCACATCGGTTCGTATCTGTCCAAGGCCTAGTCTGGTTCAAATAACCAATCTGAAAATCATAACCTAAAGTACTATGATGATATTCACATCTTAAACAACCCTGGCATCATTCTAGAGCATGATATAATTACGGTTACATCAGTATTTGAGATATAGGATCATTTTAACATAAGAAGGTGAAGCACTTCTTATTTCACAGTCATCTCCATCAAAACTGTCTATCTACAAAAAACAAAACCAGAGCATTGTGATTGTTTGGTTCTTGTTATCTGCAAATCTGCTTTTATCTGCAAAGACAATGCTTATATAAAAGATTAGAAATATGCGAGTGCATGAGGAGAATTATCAAGACTGCCTATTAATCAGTAGAGTTAACATGATGACATCTTTGGATCACAAGCAGAACGTATACAATAAATAATTAATTTCGTCACTCACGTGAGGCATCACGATTCATATGTTGTTACATTTTATACGTGAACAATGAATAAAGTTAAATTTTTTTAAATTTTGAATAAAAAAATTCAAAAAGTTCTTTGCGTCTCTTTTTTAAATTTTGAATAGATACATAAGAGTGGCCCATGTGTTGCACTATTGCTTGGGCTTCGCGCACCCAGCATTATTCTAGTTCTATATTTTGCCTTGCTGGCGTAGGAAGTAACAGGGGCACACTGCAGTGGCAATTTGTATGCCCACCTGCATAATTAGTATTTAAGCTTAAATGATCTCTAACCTTCATGAATAATTTGTTTTAGAAATCTTCAGAAGGCTACCTCTGTCACCTTTAGCATAGAATGCATGCTTTGTAATGTTAATTTCAAATACAGAGCACAGAGCGGAATTTTCATTCTTATTCTTCTTTTACTTCGTTATTTCTCCACTAGTACAGTGGCATACAATCAGTTCAAGTACTGCTTCTTCAACAACTTGTTAGCCACTATGAGTCTTTGGTTCAAGATTTGAATATGGATAGATGCAGGTCTTTCTAGGAGAAGCTTTCTTGGATCGAGAATAGACTTCGATACCACTGTTGTAAAGAAGCAGCAGTGTCTAAGGTTTTTTGGAGATGTTTAGCTATTATTGTAAACCCAGCAACTATGCACCACAACTTTTTCCAATACGTGTTAATAATGCTCAGGTTTGTGCTGCTTCCATTTTCATCTCTATCAAAAACTGCAATACCACCATCGGCATTGAACAAATTAACCAGTAAATGTATCATTGGCATACATCAAGCACCGATAGTGAACATTTGAGATCAGTCAAGCTGCAACACCACAAAATATAAGAACTATGCCATAGGCAGAGGCCGCGCGAACGCAGGCCCCCACTACCACAAATTACGACGTAGGCTCTCCCTCAATGGGGAGACCTTAGGCAGAGCGCCCCTCCCAATGTGCAATGGAGGTCACTTGCCTAGGCCATGAGTCTTCTTGATCGCCCATTGACCCCGTCCAGGTAAGTATGTTTTTCAGTTGCTTCCTCGCCTTCATTTGTACCTCCAATCACCTTTAGTCTTTGCCCTGCGTTTCCGAGGTGGGATCAATTGAGTTTCAAACCAGCCCAATTAACCCAGTAATATTTTTGAAGATTAGGAAAAATATTATCAAATAATTGTTAACAATTTGCTCATGAAATCCATTCAGTGTTGTCTATGGGAAAGAAATAAAAATAACTCTGATAATTAGCTTCCCAATCTTGCAGATCCATTGACTAGTTAACCTTGGAGGGTGATCACATTATCATCATAATTATGATAATTAGTAGTTGATTTGTAATACTATTATGATACTATTAACACAGAGTTAAGGCAAATACAAGAACGAAACCTTTTGAAAAAGTCATGCGTTTATAAACCTTTTCAAGTGTCTGCTGTCAGTCATCTCCAGGAAGAAGAAAAGAAGAAATCAGGAAAGACAAAGGTGAAAAAGGACGCAGGTATCAGCAGTAAAAAAGGCTGCATCTAGTGAACTGAGCAGAGTACTAGATAATACGACATCTGTTATTGGGCTACTATTGTCCAGTATGCACTGATTGTGTATACTCCATTAGGTGCTTTATTTATTCCTTTGTATTGGCAGGGTTTTATTCATCCCACAACCATAAGCCACAAAAGGGACGGTAGAGACTGCAGCCATAAAAGAGACATTGAAACCTGTAGCATTGCACATTTTTCTCTACCTTTTTTTAAACAGTTTTTGATATTTGGTCTATCAAACACTTACATGAAAAAGGTGGCTTTAGATTATATATATAGTTATCTTGATGAATGTTCTCATTATGGATTATCATTAAATTTTACAGGCTTACATTATTCACCTAATCATATTCTCATAAGGGAATGTGTTTAATCCATGTGAAATATATTACACTGTATGTATTAGGCTATCAGATCATCAATTCACATTAAATTCAACTTTGTTGAGTGACGGATGGAAAAAATAGCTTGCTAATGGGGTTTTCCAGTATCTCCCATGTGTTGCGCCACTGCATGGGAGAGGTGCACCCTAGCAAACCCAGTTTCTGGATATTGTTGAATTTGGCCTCATTCTTAAATTTTTCTGGGAAGCTTAATAGCTTTGTTGTTGCTTTGATATGATAGTTATGGTGATCCTTGCAACATAATCATTATGCCTAGAGTTACTAGTTTGCAGGGCATGGTTGATCTTTGTCCTTTCCACAAGTTGTCCTGCAAACTCTCTGCTGTTGTGACTCCACAATTAGCAACTCCAATTACAATTTCAAAAGTTAAAAGATCAAGCAGTCATAACAATCACACCAAATGGCAGTGTCCATGGCTGACAAATAGTGCCACATCGTGGAAAGATGAAACTCAAACCGTGCACGCTTGGGTATTAAGTTGAAGCAATATGCGAATTTGAAACTCAAGCAGCCGCGCCACGAGCACAGAGCGAACTATTCTTTCGCCTTTTACTAAAGAATACCGTGTGCGCGCAGCTTCAAGCGGCATACTCCTATTTTTGGCGGGGTTGTTTTCTTTATGAGAATAGCTCCCGATCAAATCTATTCAAAGCTATTTTTTTCTGCTTGTATAACTAGCTCTCTTAGAATCGTTTGTTTTCTTTTTCTAAATAGCAAATTGATGGACATTAAATGTGGAAGTGGTAGCATTGGCGATGCTTTAGCTATGTGTCACTCAACGTGACTGCAGAACATGTCTTCTTTCTTGGACCTCAGTTAGGTCAGGCCTTCAGCATTTTGGAAGAGCTCTCAGTAAAGCTCTGAAACTTCAATTTCCGACCTCTTCTGGCAAGCCTTGTTATTTCAGTGACGGAAGAAGATCTTGCCTTTCATCTTTGCCCTGCAACTCTGTGCAAGAGTTGATGTCGTTTTCTTTCAATGAAGTGTACTAAAAAGCTCCACTGAAATTCTGATAGCTTGAGATAACAAACTCTACATGCCATCTATATGAGTCCCTCTTACGAGGGGTAAAGAGGATAAAGTTGCAGCTCAGTGCCAAATATGAAGTCACCAACTCTGCCTATTTCTCAGTTAAGCATAGATTTGTAGGGCCTTGATTTATCTACTGCTGCTCAGGATGCTTCTGCTAAGTATTTGCTGCAAATGTAGATAGACATGTATCTACATGTTCCTTTACTTGTTTGCTGATTGTCAGCCGTGAATAATGAGCTACAAAGCATAACAATGTCAAGGATTGCATCTTCTTTATGAAAAACTTATATGCATATATCCCACATGGAGCAGCTATAGACAGGAGAGTGAAGGACACATTATAAAACAGAAGCAAAGAAACGGGGCAATTCATACCTTTCTCGGCCTTTTGGCTAAGATCAAGTGTAGTATCTGTTCTTATCAGTTTAATATCTGATACGTGGGTCATTGACTCACATGATATTAAATTAATTTTTCAAGGGGGAAGTACCCACAGCAGTAGCTTGCTACTGGGCTCGTCAGGCGGTCGCCCATGCGTTGCACTACAGCACGGGCCTGGCGCACCCCTACCAGTGTTAAGTGAAACGTTTCTTGATGATGTTGGGTAAATAGTAACAAAGCAAGTTTTGTCAGTGGGTCTGGCAATTGATGGCTTGTCAAGTGCCGTGGCAAATCTGCTGTCTAGTGAGGAGCATGGTAATTAATTGCATTCACTTCTTAGTCTCCCTTTTGTGACCCTCCCATATATAGTATTTGTGTTATGCATTGATTTCCAGGGTAAGACCAACAATTTGGTCCTGCAACTCAATATTTCTGCAAGATAAAACACTTCATACTTTAATCTCTACCATTATCTCTATCTGCAAAAGTAAGCCACAGCAATGTGAATTTTAGGTGTTTTCTAAAAACTTCACTTCCAAAATAGATTTATGCCTATAAATGCAATTCGATCAATATTGTTACAGTAGTTCGTTTGATATGTAATTCAATGCAAAATGTGTGAGTAAAACATGTAAACATGTGAATATCACCACATGTAGCAGCAGCTAGCATGCATGTGTAGCTTTTGGATCATCCTTTAGCTTCCTCATAATTTTCATTTAGTCTGTAGTCTTCGGAGTACTTTGCTGTTTATGTTTCACTAGTGTAGATTTTTAAACATTAGCAGCAGTCTGAATGTTAGTTGCTTGATATTGTACTTTCTTTTTGGTATGCTTTCTAGTGCAATCTTGTCCATCATACATACAGATTTGTTTTACCTTCAGATCAGGCCGAGGAAGAATATTGAAAATTTTAACCCTTTAGTCTTGAATTCCTCATCTAATTAGTAAGATTAGTTGTTTTGATTCGTGAATAATTAAGTTGTGGAAGTCATAGTCTTTCAAGGATTGTATTTGTATGTCCATCTAGTGTCTGAAACCCCACAAATTTTTTATATGCTTGCTGACTCTTACTAAATATAG
The DNA here is from genome assembly GCA_021397835.1 of Moringa oleifera. Classification (NCBI taxonomy): domain Eukaryota; kingdom Viridiplantae; phylum Streptophyta; class Magnoliopsida; order Brassicales; family Moringaceae; genus Moringa; species Moringa oleifera. The sequence continues at coordinate 3,255,436 of JAJFZO010000579.1, forward strand.
GAGTATTATGAATTGCTTAACTACTGCTAGAGCTTTATTTTTTTGCTGACTTCCATCTCATTTCTTTCTCCTCTTGAATATTGCATCAACACATCTTTTGAAAACTTCTCGGTTCAATGCAATATATCAACTTCGAGATTCAACATCGGACACTGATAATTTGATTCATTATTGGATACTGATCGTTGTTCAAATGGGCTGCTAATGATTAATTATATCTGTAAAAAAAAATGCATTGAGATTTTTATCCTTTCTTGACTTTTTTTTTTTCTCCTTTCTTCATTTTCTTTATATTAAAATTTAATGCAAGTTCTAAATCTTGATCATGTCTTATTGCTTCCATCTTAATTCAACTATTCTCTGATTACTTTCTATTGGCTATTTCTTTTAAATTTCTTTTATTTTTCGATCTGGACATGAAAGTTGATTTATATGTATGATTCGTAGTTGCATAATTTATATTATCAAGCAAGCCCTAATTAATCATAAATGAAAGTTGATTTATATGTATGATTCGTGGTTGCATACTTTATATTATCAAACAAGCCCTAATTAATCATAAATGAAAATATTTTATGATTTTAGCTTCGGATTAATCACTTCAAAATTTCTGTGAACAAATTCAAATAATGTCTTAACCAAATATTAAACTTCGTATTTTTGCAGCAATGTTGGCTGGAATCCCTTTGCTCCACCCTTACTTAAATCAAGAAGCGAAGGCATCAAGTACTCATGAACATGAAGTCAATTTCGTGGTTGTCGGATCCAGTTCTTTATCCACTGATCTCTTGGCAAGAAAAAAATATTTTAGCTCCGGTTAAAAAATATTGCAAAAACATTTTGCAAACTATGAGTGCTTGGGGGATATAAACACCCTCTCCACTCACTATGAGACTTACTACTATTTGAGCCATATTTGGTGGAAGTACAATGAGTTTGCTTATAGGCTGACAAAACTCTTTTTAGATGAAGATGATCAAAGGCTTGGGTAAATACCTTACCTGTTATCCTAATATATTATGTAATTAATATATTACTTTTTTCAATAAAAAAATAAATGTCCAATCATTTTAATAAAACTTGTCAGAATGAAGCAGGTCAGTATCTTTAACTCTTTAAACTATTTTATATATGTAATAATTAATAATATCTTAACAAAGATATATATATTCAGGGTTAAATAATTATGTATAATTTTATAATTATTTTATTAAACAGATTGCAAGGAGAAGCTTAGTAATCTCTTTTCATGGGGGGTGAGATTGGAAGCAATAACTATAACTATGCATTATTTCAACACAAAACTACCAATGAAGTAAAGAACATTGTTCCGGAGGTTGTCCAAGTCATTAAGGATGCTCTTAAGGTTAGTTCATCTTCAAATTTTACAGTTTCTCATCTGTGATTATTTATCTTACATGATTTCAAACTAACAATGACACTACTGCTAAGGATGAATTTCATTGCCTTAAAGACTTAGAACAACTTAGCCATGTATCACCACGAACTTCTGCAACAAGCCATCGAAGTGCTAAGAATGGAAGACCCCTAATGTTATCGTAATATACTAGTGACTGTTAAAATACTTATCAATGGATTGTGCGTCATTACTATTTTGAAATGCATAATATGATGTTGATGGTCTAATCCCACATGGAGAGGCGAGAAAGATAAACTAGGTGACACAGCATATAAAATAGAAGGGAGTTTCAATATATGAGCATCTTTGCGCTTGGAGCAATAACGCAGCTAGTGAGGTACTAAGTGAGGCGCGTCTATTGCTGGTTGAAAACTATTTCCAAACCCCCTCTTAGGCCTGGGTTCACCCCTGGCCTTAGGGAATTTCTGGAATGGCTCCCTTTAGGCTGATGCCCTACAATTTCTAAGTTAAAAGGTTTTCTCGTTGGCTTCTCATGAACACCTCAGACATATGACGTGAAAGGCGTAGCTGCGATCTGTTTTCTTGTGTATTAATTTATTCGTCCCATAAATGGAATTTCGGAGGATACATTGGGTGATATAACCATATTCATCTGTTTTCATTCTGAGTCTACCAAATCATTGGGTATGTAGCTGTATAACTGAAGTAGATATTGCAAGAGTGAACAATCACGTGCGAATAGCTTATTTTCTTTGATCGATAAATATATTGGATGATTTTAGCACATCTTGAAACATGTAGATCTGAAAATTGGAAGATGCAGTCCCACATCGTACCAAGATAAATTGAAGATTAGACTTGCCTACTAAAAAGAGCCAATCCACCCTATTGATACTGCAGAGCCGGGCGGTGAGTACAGAGCGAACTATTCTTTCGCCTTTTACTAAAGAATACCGTGTGCTCCTGCATATAGCTGCATACTCCTATTTTTGGAGGGTATACTCCTTGAGAGTACAGCCCCAACAAATATAGTCTGATTATTTACCTAGTAAGATAAATTAGATATAACGTTGATCCTTGTTTTCATGCGGGTAATAGGTCCAATCTGGGTAATATATTAAAGTTGAATGTCTAAACTGAGTCATACCAGTCTGGGTGTTGTCTCCGCTTCAACTCCGGCTGCCTAGGATGACTCTAAATTTTCAGCAAAATAACAAAGGGCAATGCGCAGAATGATGGGGTAACCTGGCCCATTTTCGTGATAATTTCATTGATCAATTAAAGATTAGACAAATATCCACCATGCAAAGTAATGTTTTGTTTCACAAATGCTTCATTTCCAAAATAATTTGTGCCTACCAAATGCCAAAACCAGAGAACTTCCTACACTGCAGCTTGGGGGAATCTTGCAAGATCCTCTGAGATTTGCAGGAAGGAGAGAATCTGCTTACTGCACCAATACCTTGGAAATTACCCGAATCAAGTTAAATCAACAATTGATTTAATAGCCTACATGCTGAGGATATTCAGATTTAGTAAATCATTGATTTACGGAAAAAATAAAGAAAGAAAACAATCACAGCCTGAAAAAGGAAAAGTTGGCAATTAAAAAGTAAAAGATAAACCCTCATGGTGAGGATAAAAGTTAGCTATCAAATGGCCAGCGCTGTTATCCCACATCAAGGATCTACAGAGGGGAGAGTGAAAAACATATTATAAAAGAGAAGCGAAGAAACAGAACAACTCATACCTTTCTCGGCCTTTTGGCTAAGATCAAGTGTAGTATCTGTTCTTATCAGTTTAATATCTGATACGTGAGTCATTGACTCACATGATATTAAATTAATTTTTTGAGGGGGAAGAGCCATCACAGTAGCTTGCTACTGGGCTCTTCAAGTGTCGCCCATGCGTTGCACTGCCGCACGGGCCTGGCGCACCCCCTACCAATCCTAGTTCTGAGGTTTTTATCTTCTACATATTTCAAAATGATTTCTGCAGTGAAGATTATTCTGTTTCTCCGTTTTTTTTTCTCTGGAAATGGAGTCCAGTGTTGCGCAGCTCACAATACCTTAAATGATTGATGTGGAGTAATTCCGGAAACTGAATATGAATCAAGTTAGTATAGCAATTCCCTAAAGACCAAAAAAGTGAGATTCTTTATGCTGTAGCTTGCCTGATTTGTTCTATCTATAATTATTTGGAACTTATTTCAATAGTACTGCTGGTTTTTTCCAAAGCAACAGTTCCTGGTGTTAGAGCTATATAGATGAAATAGTTGGTGATCCTTGTAACATAGTAATACTTGGTCCCTGGCATCTTGCTCCAGCTATTTGGTCTACACAAACTAAGTAGGCTTTCACATGGCTATGGATTTGATTTTTTGAAGGTGAGAGTGCAGCACTATAGCTTGCTGCAAGACAAGAGGCATACCTTTACAAGTTCTTGGTTCAATTATTCCATATGTAGTATCATGTTTTCCACTTGCGAAGTCTCATAAATTCTCCGTTCAAGCTTTATGTGTGTAAGATCTTGGGATTGCAGCCCATAAAGCATCTTCATTACTGGCTGAAGTCTTTCTGTCTCTTTGTCTCTCTCTGTCCTTTCACAGAAAACAAGCTTCATGGATGCTACTGCAGTGTCAGATTCCATACCTATCACAACCAAACAAATTTATTCCTGGAAACTTCATCGACTTCATCAGCAGTTTAATAGCTGATAATGGGCCATTAATGTAAGAGATGTACTGCAGGGTAAACAAAAGATTTAAAACACTCTCCCACTAGGTTCCCATTTTGCAATATCTAACACCAGCAGCACCAGTTTCTGTAGGATTGCCCTGCACTATCATCTGAATTCTAGGATTGCTGGGTGTTCTTTGACATGTAGGTGACATTTAGGCTGAACGTCTTTGCATCTAGTGAAGCAGCATCCGGACTTTCAGATGTTTCCGATTCACCTCTACAGCAGTACTACCATCTGTTTGCAGATTTTGTTAGACAATAGAACCAGAGATTTATTTGCACACATGGAGACTCTTAAATAGCCCACTGTAAACTTTTCCCTTTTTGGTTTAAACTTCTACAAAACTTGGTACTACAAAAAAAAAAAAAAAAAAAAAAGAAAGGCCTATCTATCCTGCAGGCTAACAGGTTTTTTCTACCTTCTTGTATGCAATTAATGGAAGACCACGCAATTGATATTAGTGTTGGGTCAATCTTCGTAACTTGGCTAATTATCTTTGCTGAATCTTTTACTAAACTCTAAAATTGGCCATCGCCATTTTGATATTCCATAATTTGATCAAGAATACTTCCCTTGCTATTGAGACATCTTATCTCATCCTATTTGGGTAACTTCATACATCATAAATGTTCAGAAAAACACAGGAACCTATGGGACAATTTTTTTTTTCCCCAATAAGAGTGTTACTGGAACATAAAAGCAGGCTCAGTATCTTAACAAAAGCAACATTGCTCCAAAGGCAAAGTACAAGCTGCTGAGATAAGCCTTTTGCTGGCCAATAGCCATCAGAACAGCCACTCCTCTAGGCCTTAATTATCCTTTGCCTCTAAGAGCTCGTGGAAGGGCTCCTTTTTGGGATAAAGCCTTATCCTACTTCCGAACACTTTTTATTTGAATATATTCTACAAATAAACAAATTATATAGACAAATGCCTGCACATGAAAATATCTAATTGTTTTTGGTAGCACGAAGGGTTAATAATGTCTAAAATGAAGTTAAACATGCCAAGTGTCAACTTCAATATGACATGCGACTATGACCAACAATATAGAAGCATAATATTAACAAAAAAAAGAAAAGAAAAAGGAAAAAAACAAGAGCACTAAATCTTTTCTAACGGAAAACGAAGTTAATTTCATTATGAACCAATTTAAGAAACCAGATAAAAGCTCCTAACATTTGTTTCATTATGTAATAGAGGCAAATTGAATGGTAATTCGACTCTTGTGTGCAATCTGTAGCATTGAAAACTAAGGACAAATATATATCGGTTGCATGAACATACAAGGAGAGAGGGAAAAATTGGCGGAATACTAATGATGGAATCAATAGACAGAGTCAATCCCCATAATTAGGACATACTAGAGAAGCATCATCTATAACTACTTACCACAGACTTCTTATCTTCTGGCCTGAATGGTGGTGATGGTAACTCATAAAGAAGATTTCCCATCTTCCAGGCCTTAAAGCTATTAGATTAGATCATATTTATACTTAAGTGTATCTTTCTCTTTACCTTTCAAAAAATACTTGTTCTTAGTCAACATAAAATAGCTTTAGAGTAGTCTAATTTCATTCAAATACTATTACTTCTAGGTCTATATAATCACCGTATTAGTGATATAGTGTGATCAGTTGATTGCAACAAAGAAATCTAATCTATTTATTTTTTTTATATTTTATTTTTTGATCTTTGATGTTCACATGGTATCAGAGCCCTCTCAATTTAGCAATTAAAGTTTGTTGACAAGCAAAGTTTGTGATTTTACATGGTTGGGCATTGGGAATTGGGCAATAGGTAGCAATTAATGCTAGTGATCTTTCTGTGTTGGCATCGGGTATGTTTTGAATGGTAGGGACTTGGTAGCCCCTTTCAAACCGTACTTTCAAGATTAAAAAAAAAAAAAAAAAAAAAGGTCTTGATGATCATGATTCCACACTAGAGAGGATCACCTCGAAGCGAATTGGATAAGCAGATTTATTTGCAAGAATTGGAGCCTTGGCAGCCTATTGTTTTTCCACAATTAATGAGGATTGGGCAGACTGTAACCTTGTTTATCCCACTACACAGAAGGTCACTGGGCCATGTTGGTCCTTCTTAACATCGCTGATTAGAAGGATCCTTCCCGTGATGGTCACTGCGCCACATGCTGAATCCTTCTTGACAGGCTTCTGCAAGGCAAGAGATGGCATGGAGGAGATCATGCAAAGTGGTGAACCAAAGCGAGACCTATAATCTGATAAGCACAAAGTTGGATTCTATGCAGTTTTTATTTTAGTTGCGGATATGGTTCGATTTTTTTCTGTTTTGTTTTAGTGCTATTTCCCTTTTCTTTTTTTTTTTTTTCCAATCAGGTGTTTATTTGCTTTTCGCAATTGGCTGGAATAACCGATTGAGAGTAAAGATGTTTCTCTCCAGGTTACTAATGTGTAGTTAGAATTATATTCCAATGCCTCAATCTGTCATTGACGACACCTCAGAAATTTCTTGCAAGAAACCACAAAAAGCTATACAGAAGAGTGGCTCCTAATGAATGCAGTTATTGCAAGCAGAAAGGACATTGGTCAGTGTCATAAACTGTTAAACAAAGCAATACTGCAGTCACACCAGCACTGTATAGAAATTTAGTAATCAATCATATCAGTAGACTTTCAATCTGCCCTTGTCTAATACTGTAGTGGTGATTTCATCGTTGGACCCATAGATGATTAAACAATTTCAGTAGTTCTATCCAACACAGCCACATGCACATCCTTACTTTCTCTCATATAAGTTTGTCGTTCTCTAGTGTTTAGGCATGTATTCTTCATTACGGGTCTTAAATTCTAGAGCTTCTCATCGTATCTCACTTGATTTTTTTCATCCTTTGTTTTCTTGCCTTCTACTTCATTTGTATCAATTCTGGTTGTTAAGGATCTCTTATGTCATTAGCAGGAGTTGGTTTTATTCTCACACCTTCTTGTCCTCTTTTTTATATCTATCATATTTCCAATCCTGCGTTGAATCTTGTGTTTATTAGTCGGTTATATGATTCTAGATAAATACTATTGTCTTTTCTTCTAGTGTTTATTAGTACAGGACCAATAAGCCGAAGCTGATTGGGACAGGCTCTAGGTAGGAGACTTTACATTTTGGATGAACTCCAAATGCTACTTTGTAGCTTCTAGTATCAATTTGTCATCTTGTCGTTTTTATCACTCATTTTCAAGTTTTTATTTGTGGCATTTTTGTCTTAGTCATGTTTCACCATCTCATTTAAAGTTTTGAATTTCTACATGAGCAAATGAGATTTTAAAACACATTACATGATATTGTAAATTGTTGCGACTTTAAACTAGGTAAATTTTTGCGTTACCTTTTGAGAGAAGTATTTCATTTGTTATTGCACCATTTGATTTGGTTTATTGTGATGTTTGGGGACCTTCTCTTGTAATTGTAAAAGGAGAATCACAATATTGATGATTTTACTCATTGTTGTTAGGTTTATCGTATGAAATATTATTTTAATTACTTTTGCATTTTCAAAATTTTTTTGAGCTATTGTTAAAACCTTATATTTTGTTACTATCAACTGTTTTCTAGGTGATTTAGCTACAGAGCATAAACTCACTAATTTTTGTTGGTTCACTTGCTTCTAATGGAACTATTTGCTACTGTTTACATAAATACTTTCGAGCAAATGGAGTTTTTAAAAAGAAAAATAGGCATCTTGTTGAGGTTTTTTGCTCTTTTTTATTGTCTGCCAACGTTTTTGGTGAATTTTGTGAAGAAGCCATTCTTACTATTGTTCATTTGATTATTAGGATTCCAACTAGATGACTCTTCCCTGCGTATGGTTGGCTCTATATGTTTTGTCTTAATTTTGACCTCACATCGAGCATACTAAATTATCTCCAAGTTCTGCAATGTACATATCTTTTGAGTTATGGTGCAAGTTCAAAAGGGTATTGGTGTTATGATATAATTGCTCAAAAATTATATATATTTTGTCGAGTGAATTTTCTTAAACATGTTCCTTTATGTTCTTTTCTCACTATATAGCCCTCACACTATGGTTAGGTCTAATGTCATTTATATTGATCATTTTATTTATGATAAAGATAATTCATCTATTGTTTCACATGCAGCCGCTCACCCTTTAGATCATGATTCTAATAGGCTTAAACTTGATAATTTAGCAGATACTCGTACTATAGTTCTTGTTGATGCTACCACTACTCCCTCTCCTTCAATTACCCTAATACCTTTTGAAATTATGGATCCTCTTCATTACCCATATTGTCTTTGTAAGCTAAATAAACTATCAGATTTTGTTTACTCTTGTTATTCTAGTTCTTTTGTTTCTTTGTTAGCTTTTGAGCCTCCATTAGAGGCAATTTGTCATCCTCTTTGGCAACAGGCTACGACAAAGAAACTTATTACTCCACATCAGATTTTTACTTGGGATTTGGTGCCTCTTTCACCAAGCAAATATGTGATTGGATCTCATTAGGTTTATAAGATCAAAACCAAGTCAATGGGATTATAGGAAGATACAAGGCCCAATTAGTTGCTAAATGTTATTCTAAGGAGTATAGCTTGGATATTAAGTAGACTTTTGCCCTTGTTGTAAAGATGACTATACTTCATACTCTTATTGTTATTGCCACTAGTAACGGGAGGTATATTTCTCAAATGAATATGGAAAAAAAAAAAAGAAAAAGAGGAAAGTGATGATCTTGATAGAATTGCAGTACTCGAGAAAAACTTAACATGTTATTTTGCAACAAAAGATTTAGGGTTATTACTATAATTTTTAGGTATTAAAATTGCTTTATCTCCAAAAGTTTATCTTTTATCTTAAACAATTTTTAACGTGCTCATCTTATTGATAACAAGACTGTTGATATTTTTTTAGAACTTTATGCCCACTATTCTCCTTTTAATGGTATTTCTTGACCTCATTTTAGTTTATATCATACTATTATTGTTAGTTTGGTTTGTCTCATCATCACTCGTTTAGATATTGCATTTATAGTTCATATAGTTAGTCAATTTATTGTCTTATCTAATAAAGTTCATTGGACTATTGTTTTCCATATTTTGAGATATCTTCACGGAACTCAATTTTAGAGCCTTCTACTTTTTTCTACTTTCTTTAACTTCCTTATTAGAGTTGCGTGCATACCCTCATGCTACTTGGGCTAATGATTCTATAGATCGAGAATCTAGCAACTACTAGATTTTATATTTTCTTAGGATAATTTCTTATTTTTTAGAAAAATAAAAAATTATTTTCAACTCTTCCACAAAAGCAAAGTATTATTTTATGACTTCTAGCACTTATGAGATAATTTGGTTGCATTGGTTGCTTGTTGAAATGGGAATCTTTCTTTCTCAACCCACTTTTATGTATCGTGACAATAAGAGTGCTATTCAAATAGCACAAAATTTGGTCTTTCATGAGCGGACCAAGCATATTGAGATTGATTGTCATATCACTAGGTATCAACGTGAGATTGGTGTCCTTATATTTCTTTTTATTCCCTCTTGCATGCGAATTGCTGATTTGTTTACCAAGTCACATTTGACTTTCGCGTTTTTGTTTGGCAAACTCTTGGTGGACCAACCTAGATGGATTTTTCTTTAAAAATCATATGCATTTGGTTTGCAAGCCCAGGAAAACTATATATATATATGGATGGAACAAGCCTCCTTTTAATGATATTTAAAGTTATCTCTTCCTTTGGATTTGTTAGAGAACATTAAGGATCAATGCATACACCAAAAGGTCAGTGGGAGTAAGTTTTGTTTCTTTAATCTATATGTGGATGGAATTTTACTTGCAATCGATGATAAGGGCTTGCTAAAAAAGGTGAAACAATTTCTATCTAAGAACTTTAATATGGAAGATATGGATAATGCATCTTTTATCATTGGCATTAACATACAAAGAGACACATTTCCAAGTAATTTTAGGTTTGTCTCAAGAGATCTATATCAGCAAGGTTGTAGAAAGATTTTGATCCGATGAAAGATTGTTCACCAGGTATAGCTTCCATCGTAAAGGGTGATAGGTTCAATTCAAACTAGCTACTGCCCGAAGGACGACCTTGAAAGGGAAAAAATGCAAACCATTCCATATGCCTCAACTGCAGGAAGCTTGATATGTATGCACAGGTTTGCATAAGACTTGCATTGCATTTGTTGTTGAAATGCAATTGGAGATATTAGAGTAATCAAGGTATGAACCATTATTGGAGAGCCGTAAGAAAAAGGGATGACGTATCTTCAAGGGATGAAGGATTACATGCTTATGGATTGATGAACTAACAATCGAGAAATGATTGGCTACTCATATTCAAGCTTTGTTGGTTGTGTTGATTCACAAAAATCAATATCTTGATACATTTTCATGTTAGCTGATGGAGCTGTATCTTAAAGGAGTACAAAGCAGACTGTGACCGACACTTTTATGGAGGCCAAGTTTGTATCATGTTTTGAGGTTATCTCGCAAGGTGTAAGGTGAAAAGTTTCATTTCTAGGCTTAGAATTCTTGACTCAATTTCCAAGTCATTGAGGGTATGTTGTGACAATATGGCTAAAAAAAGAAAGAAAAATGGCAGTCTAAGTAAACACATCGACATTGATAAAAGGCATGAAATTCAGTGATCATGTAAAACAAAAAAAGGAGAATTAATTTACTCTTTTATTTAATTTCTGTTATATAAACGAATTTCAGTTTGTAATGAAATTCTATTTATGTTACCATATTTGTCATTATCATTGTCCTCACATTTTTCGGTTGAAAATAATCATTCGTTTGAAATGATGAAATATATGGACTAAGTGATGGTCCATGGTCTTTCATCATGGTAACAGCATGATCAAGGTAACTCCCAATAATCATAATAACTCTCTTCAATTAGCGTCATTAATATATTTTAGGAGGGGTTGACGATACAGGGGCATAATTTTTTTTTTAACAGCATTCTCATATAGTTGAAAAGCCATGATCTTGTACTGCATGTAATCAAGCACCATTACAGGTTACTTTGACAAAAGAATTGATAGGTAGAGAACATAAGAAAACATACGGGAAAACAAATTGAAATTAGAAAATTTGGCAGGGGCCGCGCGGACGCAGGCCCCCACTACCACAAATAATGACGTAGGCTCTCCCTCTTTGGGGAGACCTTAGGCAGAGCGCCCCTCCCAAGTGCAATGAAGGTTACCCGCCTAGGCCATGAATCTTTTCGATCACCCATTGACCCCGTCCAGGTAAGTATGTTTTCTTGTTCCTTCCCAGCCTTTATTTATACCTCAAATCACGTTTAGTTTTTACCCTGCATCTCCAATGTGGGATGCAATCGATTTTCCAACATCAGGTTAAATTGTTGTGACCAGCGGCTCTAATTATTTGTTCATGTAATTCATTTAGTAACTGTAGCGTCTGGTATTGCCTGTTGAAAACTAATAAGAAATGTTGGAACCAACGCTCTTCAAAAACAGATTTCATACTGAAAAAGAGTTATTCAAGCATATCGCAGTATCTTATGAAAATGAAAACAAAGTAAAAGGATGCCCGACAAGTTTTCCAACACAAAAATGATAACCAGTCCAAAACAATACAAACAAGTACAACATAGCCGCGGTCCAGTTTGTTGTGCCACCTTATGCACCAAAGAAACATACAAGTTATGATCTAAACAGACTATAAGAAAATTTTGGTTAAACCTGTAGGTGAAGCTTAATAGGAAGCACTGAAGAGGACAAATTGTGTGGAAATGTTGCAAGATTGTTTACAGACGTCAAGGGAGGCCGGTATTGTGGCTATACTTATAGATATAAGAGGCAACTGCCTATCGGGCTTAGCTAATATTTGTAAAAGAGTTTGATGCTTGAGATGGACTACAAGGATGTTTCTGCAATGCCAACTACTGATAATTGGACCTCCACTCTGTCAGATAATTTATTAAAACCCTATGGTAAATGTTTAATAGACACAAAAGTCGGGCAGATGCTTGGACATCATGCATATACTGCAGAATGTGCAAATAATCTCAGATATCAGTTAGTAAATGACATGAAAGGCTTAGCAGCGATCTGGATACCAAATTATATAGCTCTGAACTATGGGAATTTTCTTTTTCTTGAAGTATTTTCTCATGCCATAAATGGGAAGTCCAGATGATTCATTGGGTGATATAGCCATATTCATCTGTTTTCATTCCGAGTCTAGCTCGATAACTGAGTGCGTATTGCACAGAGTAAATAATCAGCTGCAAATAGTTTTTTTCTTTGATTGATAATATTGGTTTGTTTAATTTTATATGAAAAACGTAGACTCCTGTTTTCATTTTCTTGTTGGCAAAATCATAGAGAAGATTACATATAGAAATGGTAGCACTGGGGATGCTTTAGCTCTCTCAGTCTCACTCAACGTGACTCCAGGACATGTCTTCTTTCTTGGACCTCAGTTAGGTCAGGCCTTTAGCATTTTGGAAGGCCTCTTTAGTAGCAAAGCCCTGCAACTTCCACTTCCAACCTTTCTGGCCAGACCGAAGAAGATCTTGCCTGCATCTTTGCAATGCAACTCTGTAAAAGGATTCGAGTGGTTTTCTTTCAGTGAAGCGTTCGTAAAAAGCTCCAGTGAAATTCTAAAGTTTGAGTAACAAAGACTACATGCCATCTATTTCAGTCCCCTACCACGCAACAATGGGAAAAAGAAGGTTGAGGGAGGAAGAGGATAAAGTTGAACCTCCTCTGCCCATTTCTCAGTTAGACATCGCCTTAGGGACAGATTCAGAGAGTTTATTTATATGGTGCTGCTCAGAATGCCGGCGCTAAGTTTTTGTGGTCAATTTAGATATACAGAACTGTTTTTTACTTCACATGTTTGATTGTAAACCACGAAGAATGAACTCCAAAAATTAACAGTGTCAGGGATTGAATCTTCGTTATGAACAACTTATGTGCATATATCCCACATGGAAGAGCTGTAGAAGGATGTTAAGTCAACGGGTCAACCCGTCTCCAAAACGAGACCCGCCTGCCATGATCCACAAGCCCAACAGGAGAAGCCCAAGGCAGAGAAGCCCAAGGAGCCCGCCTACACTGATCCACGGGCTCAACAAAAAAGGCCCAAATCCCAGAATCAGAAGAGAGAAGCCCAAAGAGATCGAAGCCCATGAAACAAATCAAACAGTATATCTTTGTGTACATAATACCATATTTAGAGAATTAAACCTAATGTAATCCTTACATGTATAAATACATCATATGGGGTCTCAAGGTTAATTGAGCAGCCACCATACCATTCTCAAAGAAGAGAAAAATACAGAATTGTTTACAGCAGTGTTCTTTACATTCTTTCTTGGTATCAGAGCAATACAGATCCGTTACCATGGCTTCCTTTGCAAACTCCATCTCCAACACCAATGCTGCAAACAACCAGCCCTCAAAGAACTCCTTTCCCTCTCTGCATCCTTGAGTTTCCAGTTCAGCTTTAAACTTGACAGAGAGAATTATGTTATCTGAAAAAATCAAGTCCTTACTCTAGCCAAGGGCCACAAAATAGATGGATTTCTACTAGGAACCAAGCCCTGTCCATCAGCATACCTGTACACCACAGATGATGAAGGAAAAACAAGAGAAGAGGATAATCCAGAATATCCAGAATGGATCCAACAGGACCAACTTTTGGCAAGCTGGCTGATGTCCATCATCTCACTGGACATTCTGAGTCAAATCAAGACCGATACCACAGCACATGGTATATGGTCAGGGGTGGAGAGATTATTTGGAACCCAAATGAGGTCCAAATTCATGCAACTGAAATCTACACTCTACTCCACAAAGAAAGGATCAGCCTCAGTCACAGCATACTACAATCAACTCAAAAACATCTCAGACAGTCTAGCTATGACAGGTAATCCACTCTCAGACCTAGAATTCATTACTGCACTACTCACCGGTATTGGAAATGACTATGATGCAGTGACCATCAACATACAATCCAGAACCGATGAACTGTCCCTACAGGAAGTCTTAGCACTACTACTAAGTCATGAACAGAGACTTGAGCAGTATAATCTAGAAACCATAAACAGTGTCAATCCAGTGGCCAACATAGCAGTAAACAAAAACCACAGAAACCTTACCCCTTGGAGAAGTGGCAACTTCAATCGAGGCCGAAACAGAGGAAGAATGAATGGCCGTGGCAGAGGCAGAGGCAAAAACAACAACAGGCCAATCTGCCAAATCTGCACCAAACAGGGACATACCGCCTATGACTGCTGGTACAGGTTTGAAGATTCTTTCCAAGCACCAAATAACAACAGCAGCAGTAATACAAATCAAAATGCATACCTTGCATCCACTGATTCCATAGCTGATCCCGCCTGGTATGCCGATAGTGGTGCCTCCAATCATGTGACCGCTGACTTGGACAACCTTTCTCTGAGAGCTGCCTACACTGGTAAACAGAAACTGGTGGTTGGTAATGGTAAAGCCCTCAATATATCTCATATTGGTCACAACACTCTCACCACACATTTGCCAAATGTCAAGTTGCATCTTAAAAACATCCTGCATGTGCCTACCATTTCCAAAAACCTTATCAGTATCTCTAAACTGATTTCTGATAATGATGTCTTTGTTGTGTTTGACAATAAATATTGCCTTGTGAAGGATCAGGTCAGCCGGAGAACACTGTTGAAAGGGAAAGCTAAATATGGTCTCTATCTACTGCATTCCCCTGCTGCCACTGCCACCACCAGTCACACCCTCTCCAACAAGAATCGCCTATTGCACACTAGACCAGTAGTTAATAAGGCAGTCCGTACTACTAAGTCTGAGTCATGTCAAGTTAGTCTACCCTCCTGTTTCTCTAATTCTATGTCAGTGGATAATGACCTTTGGCATAGACGCCTCGGTCATCCTTCGGATTCAATAATTAGGACTCTTAAGAGATCTTGTATCACTTTTTCTAAAGTAAATACAAGTTCTTCTTTTTGCTCAGCTTGTGCTATTGGGAAAAGCCATAACCTACCATTCAATCTCTCCCAAACTAACACAACCTCACCACTTGAACTAATCCACACAGATCTTTGGGGTCCTTCTCATGTATTATCTAGGGAAGGTTACAAATACTACATTCATTTTATTGATGATTACACTAGATACACCTGGATATACCCACTCAAAGATAAATCACAAGCACTGCCAGTTTTTGTGCATTTCAAAAAACAGATTGAAAATTTTTTAAACACAAGCATTAAAACAGTCCAGAGTGACTGGGGGGGAGAATACAGGTCATTCTCATCTTTCCTACATCAACAAGGAATAGGCTTTAGACATCCATGTCCATACATACATCAACAAAATGGCAAAGCTGAAAGAAAACATAGACACATCACAGAGTTAGGACTTACACTCCTCAGTCAAGCCTCACTGCCCTTACACTTCTAGTGGGAAGCCTTTGACACTGCAGTGTACTTAATCAATAGGCTGCCCACTCCCCTCCTGTCTCACAAGTCACCCATCTAGTTGCTCTTTCATAAAAACCCCGACTATAACTTTCTAAAAACATTCGGGTGCACTTATTATCCCCACTTAAGACCCTATAATAAACACAATATTGAATTCAGGTCTGGTAAGTGCCTCTTCCTAGGATACAGTCCTACTCACAAAGGCTATAAATGCCTACATCCCTCAGGACGTGTCTATATCACTAGGAATGTCACCTTCAATGAACTTGAATTTTCCTTCCCTACTCTCTTTCCCAATCCCACCTCAACACCCACTAATGTCCCCATTCCTTCATCCACCTCAGTGTCAGTTCAACCCAATCCCAGTCCCCCTACTGGTGGCAGCAGTGACACACAACAGAACTCTCTGGACTCTCCTATCTCACCCTTACTGGTTTACCCCTCTAGCCCTTCCTCCACTGCCCCTCACTCCTCACCCCCCACTACCCCTTCATCTCCAACACCTCCCCCTTCATCCCAACCTTCCTTACCTACCCGATCAATCATACCTCTCAGACTACCTACTCACCCTATGATCACAAGAGCATAAGCAGGGATATTCAAACCAAAGTTATTCCTTACCTCTACAGCTGCACCACAGCCTCTGCCAACCAGTACTGCTGCTGCCCTCACTAATCCAGTCTGGAAGAAAGCCATGCTTGCTGAATTCCAAGCTCTTCTGCACAACAAGACATGGGAGTTAGTGCCTAAACCTCCAAACCACAAGGTGATTGGCAACAAATGGGTCTTTAAAGTTAAATATCATGCTGATGGCTCTATTGACAGACACAAGGCCAGATTAGTTGCCAAAGGATTCCAACAATCCCCTGGTATTGATTTTTCACAAACATTCAGTCCCGTTATCAAGCCCTGCACTATCAGAATTCTACTATCTGTTGCTGTGTCAAAAGGCTGGGACATCCAACAACTAGACGTTCACAACGCCTTCCTTAATGGTCATCTCCAAGAAACTGTGTTTATGTCTCAACCACCTGGTTTTGTTGACCCCCTTCGACCTCAACACGTTTGCCGCCTCAGAAGAGCTCTCTATGGTCTGAAACAAGCCCCTCGAGCTTTGTTTCACAACATCAAAAAGCAACTTCTGGACTGGGATTTCCTCAACTCTAAGGCTGACAACTCCCTGTTTTTCCAACTCTTTGGTGATCACTGCCTCTATATCTTAATCTATGTGGATGACATCCTTGTGACAGGCAACAATCACACTGCCATCCACCAATTCATCTCCCGGCTCTACAAGAGGTATGCACTTAAAACCCTTGGTTCCCTTAATTACTTTCTAGGAATTCAGGTGCACCGTTCCCCTCACTGCCTATTTCTAACACAAGCCAAGTATATCAATGATCTCCTTAATCTCACCACCTACACCTCTCCAAACCCTGTCCAACCCCTATGTCTACTGGCACACCACTGTCCCTCACATCCGGCTCTCCACTCCCACAACCTACAGTCTACAGAAAACTCATTGGCTCCCTTCAATACCTCACCCTAACCCGACCTGACATCTCCTTCTCAGTTAACAAACTAAGCCAATTCCTACATGCCCCTACCACCACTCACTGGACAGCCTGCAAACACCTCCTCCGTTACCTCAAAGGGACTGCCAACCTGGGCCTCACCTTTCAACCCTCATCCCAGTTCAAGCTCATGGCTTTTTTCGACGCCGATTGGGCTTGCTGCCCTGATGATCGGTGTTCTATCAGTGGTCACTGCGTATTTCTCGGCAACAACATCGTTTCTTGGAGCTCCAAGAAACAGAATGTTGTCGCCCGGTCTAGTACCGAATCTGAGTATCGAGCCCTAGCTCAAGCTACTGCCGAAATTAATTGGATCAAATCACTACTCAAGGAGACAAGGCTCTTACCTGACTGTCCGGCCACACTCTAGTGCGATAATCAGGGCGCTGCCGCTCTTGCCGCCAACCCGGTCTTCCACTCCCGCACCAAACACATCGAGGTCGACGTCCATTTCATCCGGGACCACGTTGCCGACGGCTCGCTCAAGATCAACTACATCCCTTCCTCCGAACAGATTGCCGATGCACTCACCAAACCCCTCTCTCAACCTTAGTTTCGGGTTTTTCGGCACAAGCTTCGGGTCGATGAAGCTCCCCTCAGCTTGAGGGGGGATGTTAAGTCAACGGGTCAACCCGTCTCCAAAACGAGACCCGCCTGCCATGATCCACAAGCCCAACAGGAGAAGCCCAAGGCAGAGAAGCCCAAGGAGCCCGCCTACACTGATCCACGGGCTCAACAGGAAAAGCCCAAATCCCAGAATCAGAAGAGAGAAGCCCAAGGAGACCGAAGCCCATGAAACAAATCAAACAGTATATCTTTGTGTACATAATACCATATTTAGAGAATTAAACCTAATGTAATCCTTACATGTATAAATACATCATATGGGGTCTCAAGGTTAATTGAGCAGCCACCATACCATTCTCAAAGAAGAGAAAAATACAGAATTGTTTACAGCAGTGTTCTTTACATTCTTTCTAAGGAAGACTGAATGAAAGACAGGTTATAAGAGTTGCAAAGAAACAGAGCAACTCATACCTTTCTCGGCCTTTTGGCTAAGATCAAGTGTAGTATCTGTTCTTATCAGTTTAATATCTGATACGTGGGTCATTGACTGACATGATATTAAATTAATTTTTTGAGGGGGGAGAGCCACCACAGTGGCTTGCTGCTGGGCTCTTCAAGTGTTGCCCATGTGTTGCACTGCTGCACGGGCCTGGCGCACCCCTACCAATCTTAGTTCCAAGGTTTTTATGTTCTATTTGTTTTAAAATGATTTATGCAGTGAAGATTATTCTGTTTCTCCGTTTTTTTTTTCTCTGGAAATGGAATCCAGTGTTGTGCAGCTCACAATACCTTAAATGATTGATGTGGAGTAATTCCGGAAACTGAATATGAGTCAAGTTAGTATAGCAATTCCCTAAAGACCAAAAAAGTGAGATTCTTTATGCTGTAGCTTGCCTGATTTGTTCTACCTATATTTATTTGGAACTTATTTCAATAGTACTGCTGGTTTTTTCCAAAGCAACAGTTCCTGGTGTTAGAGCTACATAGATGAAATAGTTGGTGATCCTTGTAACATAGTAATACTTGGTCCCTGGCATCTTGCTCCAGCTATTTGGTCTACACAAACTAAGTAGGATTTCACATGGCTATGGATTTGATTTTTTGAAGGTGAGAGTGCAGCACTATAGCTTGCTGCAAGACAAGAGGCATACCTTTACAAGTTCTTGGTTCAATTATTCCATATGTAGTATCATGTTTTCCACTTGTGAAGTTTCATAAATTCTCCGTTCAAGCTTTATGTGTGTAAGATCTTGGGATTGCAGCCCATAAAGCATCTTCATTACTGGCTGAAGTATTTCTGTCTCTTTGTCTCTCTCTGTCCTTTCACAGAAAACAAGCTTCATGGATGCTACTGCAGTGTCAGATTCCATACCTATCACAACCAAACAAATTTATTCCTGGAAGCTTCATTGACTTCATCAGCAGTTTAATAGCTGATAATGGGCCATTAATGTAAGAGATGTACTGCAGGGTAAACAAAAGATTTAACACACTCTCCCACTAGGCTCCCATTTTGCAATATCGCACACCAGCAGCTTGCTACTGGGCTCTTCAAGCGTCGTCCATGCGATGCACTGCTGTACGCGCCTGGCGTACCCCTATCAATTCTAAGTAAAGACGTTTCTTTTTGGTATTGGGTAAATAATAACAGAGCAAGTTTTGTGACTTTTGCTGTGGCATTTTGATGGCTTGTCAAGCAAATAGCAAATCTGCTGTCTTGGGAAAAACATATTAATTGAATTCACATATATTCTCCCTTTTGTGAGCCTCCCATGTCTGGTATTTGTGTTATGCATTGATTTCCAGGGTAAAGACCAACAATTTGGTCCCGCAGCTCAATATCTGCAAAATAAAACACTTCATACTTTAATCTCTACCATTATATATAATAAACCAGAGCAACGTGAATATTAGGTGTTTTCTGAAAACTTCACTTCCAAAATAGGTTTATGCTTATAAACACAATTCAATGAATATTGTTACAGTAGTTTGTTTGATATGTAAAGCAAAATGTTAGTGAAACATATAAACATGTGAATATCACCACATGTAGCAGCAGCTAGCATGCATACAGGATATCGATGTGTAAGTTTTGGATCATCCTTTGGCTCTCGTAATTTTCATTTGGTCTGTAGTCTTCGAGTATTTTGCTGTTATGTTTCACTAGTTTAGGTTTGTAAACATTAGCAGTTTTAATGTTAGTTGCTTGTTATTGTACTTTCTTGTTGTTATGCTTTCTAGCGCAATCTTGTCCATCACACACACAGATTTTGTTTTAACTTCAGAAAGGAAGAAGATTGAAAACTTTACCCTTTAGTCTTGAATTCCTCCTCCAATTTTAATTTCTTTCTAGTTAGCAAGATTGATTGTTTTGGTTCATGAATAATCAAGTTGTGAAAGTCATAGTCTTTCAAGGATTGTATGCATTTGTGACGAAGCTCCATGAGGGCTACCTGGGCTATGGCCCGATATAAATTTTTTTCAAATGATGACACCTACCTATAGAGTACTTCAGAATTTTAGAAATTCCTTGAGCTACTAATTTGATCTTTGAATGCATGCATGCTCATGAACCTTATGTGTCTGACCTCAATGATTCACAGTAAGGTGGATCCAAGTAAGCAGAAGTCATGAAGGTAAAGTAATCATAATCTTGTTTCACATGCATAAATGTATCTTACTATCTGGCATGAGAGAAATGGTGTTATTACCAGTACGCTCCTGCACTATGTTGGTGCAAAATTTACCCATTTATTAATGCCTATTGCATTATGCTGTTACCCCGTGCCAACACTAGGATTTTGAGATGCATAATATATAATGTTCATGGTCCAAAATCCTGCATCGGGAGGTGAGAAAGATAACTAAGTGACATAGCATATAAAAAAGAAAGGAATTTCGATAATTAGACATCTTTGCGCTTGGGGCAATGACGCAGCTAGTGAGGTACTAACCGAGGCGCGTCTATTGCTGGTTGAAAACTATTTCCAAACCCCCTCTTAGGCCTGGGTTCGCCCGTGGCCTTCGAGAATTTCTGGAAGGGCTCCCTCCCGGTTAAAGCCCTACAACTCCATAAGTTAAAGGTTCCCTTGCTGGCTTCTAATGAATACCAAATTTTATAGGAAATGAGGTATGTGAATTGCCTCTTTCTTGACGTATCTTCCCATGCCATAAATAGAATTTCAGATGGATTCATTGGCTGATATAACCATATTCATTTGTTTTCAGTCTTGAGTCGAGCCGATCATTGTTAAAACAGAAGTAGGAGTAAATAATCACCTGCAAATAACGGAGATCTCAAAATTGGAACATTCAGTAAAGATAAAACTTGAATATTAGACTTGCCTATTAAAATGAAGCAATCCACTCTATTGATTCTACGGAGCAGTGCAGTGTGTACATAGTGAACTATTCTGATTATTGGATGAGGGTACAGCCCCAACAAATACAGTCTGTTTATTGCCTAGTAAGATAAATTATAAATAATGTCGATCCTGTTTTTCATATGCACAATAGGCCCAGCCTTGGTCATAAAGTCAAGT
Source organism: Moringa oleifera (assembly GCA_021397835.1). Classification (NCBI taxonomy): domain Eukaryota; kingdom Viridiplantae; phylum Streptophyta; class Magnoliopsida; order Brassicales; family Moringaceae; genus Moringa; species Moringa oleifera. The sequence continues at coordinate 3,276,715 of JAJFZO010000579.1, forward strand.
TGAATGTCTAGACTGTGATTTTGTTATTTCTAAACTTGACGACTCTGCTTCAACTCAGGCTGCTTAGGATGGTGCCTGACTTTATATTGATGGGATCATCTGGCCCATTTCTGCAACGGTTTAATTGATCAATCAAGACTAGACAAATATCCACTGTGCAGAGTAATGTTTTGTTTCACAGACGCTTGGTTTCCAAAATAGTTATTTGTGCCTACCACGTGGCAACATCCTCTGAGTTCTGCAGGAAGGAGAGAATCTGCTTACTAAACGAACATCTTGGAAATCAAAAGACTCAATCACCCAAATCAAGTTAAATCAACCACTATTAATAGCCTTCATCCTGAGGATATTCAGATTTAGTAAATCTGTGATTTGGGGAAAAAACAAAAAAAAAAAAAGGAAACAATCACAGCCTGAAAAAAGCAAAGTTAATTTGCAATTAAAAAGTAAATGATAAACCCTCGAGGTGAGGATAAAAGTTTGCTATCAAATGGACAGCGCTGTTATCCCACATGGGGGATCTACATATGGGAGAGTGAAAGACATATTATAAAATAGAAGCAAAGAAACAGAGCAATACATACCTTTCTCGGCCTTTTGGCTAAGATCAAGTGTAGTATCTGTTCTTATCAGTTTAATATCTGATACGTGAGTCATTGACTCACATGATATTAAATTAATTTTTTAAGGGGGAAGGAGCCACCACAGTAGCTTGCTACTGGGCTCTTCAAGCGTCGCCCATGCGTTGCACTGCTGCACGGGCCTGGCGCACCCCTACCAATCCTACTTCTAAGGTTTTTATCTTCTATATGTTTCAAAATGATTTATGCAGTGAAGATTACTCTATTTCTCTTTTTTTTCTCTGGAGAAGGAGTTCAGTGTTGCGCAGCTCACAATACCTTAAATGATTGATATGGAGTAATTCTGGAAGCTGAATGTAAGTTCTCTAAAAACCAAAAAAATGAGATTCTTTATGCTGTAGCTTGCCTGATTTGTTCTATCTATAATTATTTGGAACTTATTTCATTAATACTTCTGGTTTTTTTCCAAAGCAACAGTTCCTGATTTTAGAGCTGTATAGATGAAATAGTTGGTGATCCTTGTAACATAGTAATACTTGGTCCCTGGCATCTTGCTCCAGCTATTTGGTCTACACAAACTAAGCAGGATTTCACATAGTTATGGATTTGATTTTCTGAAGGTGAGAGTTCAGCACTACAGCTTACTGCAAGATAGAGGCATACCTCTACAAGTTCTTGTTCAATTATTCCATACGTACTATCATGTTTTCCACTTGCAAAATCTCATAAATTCTCCATTCAGGCTTTATCTGTGCAAGATCTTGGTATTGCTGCCTATAAAGCATCCTCATTACTGGCTGAAGTCTCTCTGTCTCTCTCTCTCTCTCTCTCTGTCCTTCCATAGAAAACAAGCTTCATGGATGCTACTGCTGTGTCAGATTCCATACCTATTACAACCAGACAAATTTATTCCTGGAAACTTCATTGACATCATCAACAGTTTAATAGCTGATAATGGGCCATTAATGTAAGAGATGTACTGCAGGGTAAACAAAAGATTTAACACTCTCCCACTAGGCTCCCATTTTGCAATATCTCACGCCAGCAGCACCAGTTTCTGTGGGATTACCCTGCACTATCATCTGAATTCTAGGATTGCTGGGTGTTCTTTGACATATAGATGACATTTAGGCTGAGCCTCTTGGCATCTGGTGAAGCAGCATCCAGACTCAGATGTTTCTGATTCACCTCTACAGCCGTACTACCTTCTGTTTACAGATTTTTTAGACAATAGAACCAGAGATTTATTTGTACACATGGAGCCTCTTAAATAGCCCACTGTAAACTTTTCTATTTTTGGTTTAAACTTCTACAAAACTTAAGTACTACAAAGAAAACAAAAAGGCCTGTCTATCCCGCAGGCCAACAGGTTTTTTCTACCTTCTTGTATGCAATTGCTGGAAGACCATGCAACTGATATTGACGTTGGGTCAATCTTCGTAACATGGCTGATTATCTTTGTTTGCTGTGACTCACCACATATAGGCATTTTTATAATTAAAACTTGGAAGGAAAAGTGATTACCTGTTTCGTTCCATGCAAGTTTACATCCTTTTTATTATTTTATTATCCAAAAGTGATGGTTAACTGTACACAGGGTTTGTATTTCTTTTATCTCACTTATTTATAAGGATAAATATGCAAGATTCAATTAATTGTTTGATCCTATTATATGTTAAAACTATTTATTAGATAGAGTATTTTAAGCCCAATTTGTTTTTTAAGTTTAATTACCAATCAGATTCAATTATTTATTGAGCATATATGCACATTAAGCCATACCCATTAATTCACTTTATTGATTTAGTTTAGCTAAACATTTCTAAATAACTTAGAATTTATAAATATAAAATATAATTATCATATATTATAATTATACAAATATTAATAAATCCACGAGGTGGGGATGCAAGTATATGCACATACTTTAAACAATAATCACCTAAAAGGCAAAAACAGAAAAAAGAAATGGTCAACCTTAAATCCGCATTGTTAATAATTTATTGAGTTTAAAGATTAATTAGGTTTAATAAAAATTTAAATTTAAAAAAGAACTAAGCCAAATAAATAGTGGGGGCTTATTTATAAATTGGGCCAATATATAATTGGTCCCTCAAATTAATTGACCGTAACTATTAATTAAATCTGTGATCTATGTATTTAGGCTTAATCAATCTGTAAGCCCAATTAAATGTTAGATCCAATTTTATATTGGGAGCAATTATTTTTAAGCTTTATTGAAGATTTTATATGGGAGTCTTAATTAATTGTAAGTATTTTATATAATTTTTTTAATTACTTATAATTATTTTCTTCTTATTCATGTAATAAATGACAAGTATTTCTTCATTTCTTGTTTTAAGGGTTACAATATTGATGCCCTGTTTTAAGGGGGGGGAAAAAAAAAAGAAAAACAGTCTTTTTGCTTCTGCAACGAGTTTTCTTAGATTTATGTCAAAAACCCAGCAATGGACAAGATAAAATATTTTGAACACTTAATTTTATCCGAATTATTTAAATAATAATAATAAAAAAGGAGAGAAATTTTAAAGATAAAGAAATAATTTGATTAAAAAAAAAAGAAAGAGAAAGAGATCGTGTGATAAAAAGATAATTTGACGTAAGAGATAAAGAGATATATTGGGAAAGAATAAAAGGGACAGATTTTTGGGATATTGAGATCATGTAGGTGTGGGATTATTCTCTATCTTTACTACATAAAGATAATCACTACTTATCTTAAGAAGTCACTTCTTATTCGATTGGAAGGCACGTCTTAGGTCGTCTCCAACGAAACGGTAAAACGGCATTTTGCAATCAAAAGTATAGTGAAACCGTTTCCAACAAGATGGTAAATTGGCTTCTTCAATTTGGTGCAGTACTGTAGCTGCACCAAATTGATCAAATCTTAAAATAATTTTTTTTATAAATTACTTTTTAAAAGTTTTTAAATCAAATATATTTTTGATTAATAATTTAATAAATATATGATATTATTAGAAAAAAATTATATCATTAAAAATATCTCATCAAGATCTTCAAAATAAGACCAATATTCAATATATAATTTTATTTTATTTAAATTATTATTAATAATAATTTATTTAATTAATAATAAAATTATATATATTATTAACATTATTATTTAAAAATATATGAAAATTTAAAATAATTTATAATTTATGATATAATTTAAATTTTTGCATGAACATGATAAAAATAAAAATTTTAAATTATATTAATTATTTTAAAAATATTTATAAATTAATTAATATTTATAAATATTTTTATTAATAATTATTATTTATATTATTAAAATAATATTATAACACTAATTTGGTGTAAATGGGTTGGAGATGAAAAAAATTTGGTGTTGAAATATTCTAAAAAAATTCTTTTTTAATATCAAATTGGTGTTAAATTTAATGTATTGAGTTGGAGATGGCCTTAAGAGCACAAGGCCACTTTCACCATGATCTCTCTCCCCATCAAACCTTGCCGAGATAAAGCAACATGATGAGATAATTGATGGGAGAATACTTATATATAGTACCAATTGATGGGTGATTTTGACTTAAACACATAAAGTTAAACTCTAATTTCAGTTTAGGTACAATTACTATAAGTTTTATTTCAATTTATTATTTATCTGATTCCTTAACTTAAGTTTATTTTATTTTGCTATTTTATCTTATTTTTTGATTATTTTATTTTGTTATTTATCTGATTGCATAGTTTTTATTGCTTAGCTTAAAAAACTTAAATATAATTTCAAGTTGTAGGTTTGTGTATTATAGCACATTACAAACAACTTGTACATATTGACTTATACCATGATATTAATTATAATTATTTTTATTTCAATGAATATTTTTTATCCTTAGAATCCATGGAAATATTTTTTACTCCAATTATACAAGTAAAGAATGGAATATAAGAAAAGTAATATTTCAATATATGAAAGAATGATATTGTACACCTTGACCAAATCTACAATATTGATTAATTTGGATTTTCACTAAGATTTTAAATCTTGGTATGCATGGAAAAAAATCTTGTTTATTATAAAAAAAAGTTGGTCAAACATTAATCTAAATCAGATTTACTTCTATAATAAGAGATATGATAAAGATTCAGTAATAACTAATTTACAGAATTGTTAAAATAATAAAGTTAATTGTAGTTATTTGAATTTCCACAAGGATAAGTTTTTCTAAAATTCTAATTAAATCAATTATTACAAAAAAGTTAAAGTTAAAGTTAATAAAATTTTATAATTAAAAAAAATTACAATTACATTGGCTAGCTCTATATATTTGTATATATAGAGCATCAACCTTTATAGGTGATCACTCCATCCATTTCCTACAGCTATAACAAAGACATGGCTCCAAAATCATCCCTTTACATTGTTTTCTTTCTCATGCTCTCCATTGCTCTTGTCGTTGATGCTGAAGCGTATCATCTTGTAAGTTAGCTTCATATCATTACCAAATAATATAAGATCAGATCTTTCTTTGTTTTTGTAGAACATCTTTCGAATGTATTTTTAAGAGAACATAATCATGCGATTATATATCATAATGTTTCAATAGGATCTTTGTTAATGATCTTGAGTAATAATATTATTGTTTGTATATTTACAGGCCGGTGGAGAGGGATCACTTCGTCCAGAAGGTAATAAGATTAAGTCCTCTTAAAGCTATGATTACTGTTTTTTTCTTATAATTATTGTCGTGGATGATGAAAAATTTATGGGATTTTAATTTGCAGAATGTCCCAAGGCATGTGACTACCGATGTTCAGAGACTTCACATAAGAAACCATGCTTGTTCTTCTGCAATAAGTGCTGTCAAAAATGTTTGTGTGTGCCTTCAGGCACCTATGGCAACAAGGAAGAGTGCCCTTGCTATAACAACTGGAAGACACAAGAGGGAAAGCCCAAGTGCCCATGAACATGAGGAAGCCGCAAATTAATCCTCTATGTTTTGAAGATTTGGTGCAATGTATCTTTTCTTGCTGAGATCTTTTTGATCATCTCCTATATATGTACTGATTCAATGGAGTGTTATAATAAAAATTTATAAGGATTACATTCCTATTTTGACTAAGTTTTCCTTTTTAAGGTTAATATTTTTTATTTTTGAAAAATATCCATTTATTTTATTTTTTATTTTTTTATAATGTAAGATAAACAATATGACACTATCTGTTGTTATTTTTTTTCATATATCAAGAAATCATTTAAGACAGATCATTTCATATAATCCCACTCGTAAGATAATTTTGGAAAAACTATCTTAATTTTGAAAGATTGACTATATTTATTGATATTAAAAGATAAAAAGTAAATACTATTTAAAATTCTGAAGAACATTCTCTCTCCTAATCTTTATCTTGAATATCTAATTGTTTTTAAATAAACTCTGATTGACCAAATTGAACCTTAACGACAAATGTTATCAAAAAAATTTATTAATATGTGATACCTTTGCTAATTTTTGTTTGTATATTTCTTACCTAAATAACAAACTACTTTTTTGTTTATCACTTCTTGCAAATCTCCTTAACTAGAAAGAAGACTTGCAAAACTAGTTGAATCTACTAGGTATAAATCTAATTGCTTCGCTATCACTTCTCGTAACCTTGATAGCGTTAGTTGTTTTTTAAGCTAATTTGGGCTAATGGAGAGCGAGGCTTCAGCATACAAGGCCTACCATTATCAGTGTGGCTTGAGAGTTAGACTGCGAACTTCAAGAATAAGTAAAAACATTCCTAGAAGGTTTTGAGGTTGTGAAAAAAATGTAGTAAGATTTTTGTTACTCTTGATATAATTGTTAGCTCAATCAATTATCAAACAAATCCATTAGCCTAGTTTGCATGTTGAATATCATCACCTAATATAATCTAGAAATAACATCATGCTTTTGAATTTTCTTTCTAATGGCTAATTTGCTTTATGTTTTTTGATTCATAATAATATTTGAAATAGGTCTTAAAGTGGTTTTTATATTTTTAATACCCAAAAAAGATAAAAAGTAGGACCTTCAAATATTGTTGGTATTCTGTTGATAGAATGTGTTTTCTATTGATAGAAGAGGTTCATAATTTATTAGGGGAAAGAATTGTGCTTTTTTTTAATTATTTTCAAAGTATACTTTTGAGAACTCATTTTTTAACTTAGGCACATTAAATATGAATTTGAGTTTTTGTCAGATCCATTCAGAAGATAGTCTAAAAATTTACCTTTTTCGATTTATTTCAACCTTATAGTGCATGAAATTGAATCATTATCTTGTTATCAATTAGTTATTTATACATTATAATCAAAGTTAAATTATTCATTTTATTAATTTATTCATTTGTGTTAACTGCTTTAATTTGTTCATTGTTATCATTGCAAAAACATGGGTTTTGCAATTATTTTGTATGTCTTTATGCATGAATTTGTAATGGAGGAATGGAAGTTTTATCAAAATTATTAGATCAAGTGCTAAAGTTACAAGTTCAAGTGGGGAGAGCTTTTATGACTGCACTCATTTTGATTATGTATCACATTAGCGTAACAAAGAAAATTGATTTGCAATATTAATGTTATGTTTTGGATTATCCACAATTAATGTATTGTAATTGAGTAATTAATATTTAGGTTTGAGTTTAATAGCTTCGTAATAACATTAAAATTAATAGTTTTTTAATGACATTTGAGGTTGATGGTTTTGTAATAATATTTGTGCTTGACATTTATGAAAAAAAAGTATTTTCCTTGATTTTCTCTTGTTGTATTCTCGAATTGAATTTTGACAAGTGCCATAGTGGTGTAAGTTTGTTTCCTTGATTTTCTCTTATTGTATTCTCGAATTGAATTTTGATTAGTAGATCCACTGAATCTCTATTTTGAAGAGATTCATCCATGGATATAGGTTTCATACCGAATCAATCCAATACAGTTATGCTGTTAGTGTGCTTGATTAGTGGATTATTGTTCTTTAGATGTGTTGCACACACACATAACTTGCTGGATTAGTTGCTGTTGCTGCTGAAAACTTGGATGATGAATTGATGTTTGATGAATGCTGTCCTGGAAGTTCAGTCTATCACTGGTCCAAGACCACAAATACACACAAGTGTCTGTTCATGTGCTGCCAATTGAATTGGTAAACTATTGACACAATGGTAGTTCCACTGCTGATTGGAACACTGATTCTTGTTCCACTGTTATGAATTGGTACTGTTAAATTGTGGAGAAACAAAGCTATGAAGGTATTGCCTATGGCATTATGGCTTTATGCTGTTACTCCCTCTTAGTCTTGGGTTCGGCCCTGGTCTTTGAGAATTTCTGGAAGAGCTCCCTCGGGGGTAAAGCTCTGCAACTCAAAAATTAAAGGTTCTCTTGTTGGTTTCTCATGAATATCTCAGACTCGGTTCAGCAAATGACATGAAAGGCTTAGCGGCGATCTGTTTTCTTGATGCATTTTGTCATGCCATAAATGGAATTCCAGATGTTTCATTGGGTAATGTAACCATAATTCATCTGATTTCATTCTGAGTCTACCAAATCGTTGGGTACCTGTATGACAGAAGTAGATATTGCAAGAGTAAATAATCACCTGCAAATCTGTCCTTTAGTTGTTCATATGGCCCAGTATGGTACGCATGATCAATTATACTAACAGAATGTGCCAATAATGCCTTTATTTTATTGAATGTGCACAAACTATCAAATGGCTAGCGCTGTTATCCCATATCGAGTTCCTACGAAGGGGACGGTGAAAGACACATTATAAAACTGAAGCGAAGATGCAGAGCAACTCATACCTTTCTCGGCCTTTTGGCTAAGATCAAGTGTAGTATCTGTTCTTATCAGTTTAATATCTGATACGTGGGTCATTGACTCACATGATATTAAATTAATTTTTTGAGGGGGAAGAGCCACGACAGTAGCTTGCTACTGGGCTCTTCAAGCGTCGCCCATGCGTTGCACTGCTGCACGGGCCTGGCGCACCCCTACCAATTGTGAGTAGAACGTTTCTTCCTGGTCTTGGTCAAATGATAAGAGTACTAGTTCTGTTTTCAGTGGTTCTGCCAATCTGATGGCATCTGCCCTCTTCTAAGGATGATGGTTCTCTTTGCTTAGGGATTTGTCATCTGAGTCCTGAGATTTGGGACAGGGACCTTTTTCTTGCTGGCTCTTTGACCTGCGAGATGGATTACCTGATACTCAGTTCTCTCAACAGACAACTTCTGTAGAGCAAAATCACAGATAATCTTCACGTATGCAACATTAACAGACAGACAATAGTGATGCATACCAAGTATTTTATGTTAACATGCTTTTTTTCTAAATTCACAGAACAGTTTTTTTCTTTCCATATTTTTCTATCTACCGAGTCATTCCTATACAAATCAAGATATGGTTTGTCTATTTTTGGAGAGATGCTCTTGAGAGTGCAAAACCCAATTAACATCGTCTAATTTTATGCACTTGCTATTAAGACGATATTTGCTGGGATCATTCTCAGACATGACATGGCCAGGGGCTTTGATGACATAGGATCATTCTAAGGTGAAGCCAGTTTGACAACCAGAATGAAGAAACTACAGGGAGTTGTCAGCTTATAAACGAAATTTCTCTGCTTCAACTCTCAGACTAATTCTAACTATACAAAGCATTAATTTCTAGAGTAACCACAATTAATTTGGTTCAGGAGCTCAATGTTTCTGCAAAATAAAGCTCACCTACCAAAATAAACATATCGGAGGTGAATATACACAGCACAAACTAAGCTGTTATTATCTGCAGATTCAACAGCATAGTTCACCTGTAAATGGATCATGGACATGAAACGCTAGCACCAGAAGTTTAAGCATTTGAAATCATTAAGCTCCAACACAACACAAAATCAAGAAACCCAAGAAAATATTAAACGATTATGGAATTGGAAGGGGCCGCGCGAACGCAGGCCCCCGCTGCCACAAATTATGACGTAGGCTCTCCCACTTTGTGGAGACCTTAGGCAGAGCACCCCTCCTAAGTGCAATGGAGGTCACCCACCTAGGCCATGGACCTTCTTGATCGTCCATTGACCCCGTCCAGGTAAGTATGTTTTATCGTTGCTTCCCTGGCTTCATTTGTAGCTCCAATCACCTCTATTTCTTATCATGCTTATTCGATGTGGGATTCGATTGATTGTCAAATTGGCCCAATTAACTAGATAATATTTGTGAACATCAAACAAATTAGTGTCACCAAGTGAAATGTAAATAGTGGTTGACAATTTTCTCAATTAATCCATTTCAGTAATGCCTATAAGAAAGAAATAAAAAATTTTTCTCAGACAATTAACTTCCCAATCATAGAGATACATTATCGCATTGATACTTTTAGTGAGTTACTCTGACCAAATAGATTTTGTAGTGTCCATGGTATCTGTACTATTTAAGAGACAGTAACTAATCTGTTAGTCATTAGTTCTCTTCCCAGAATTGGCTACAATCAATTATGTTAATTTGTTATCAAATTCTCCAGAGCTATATAATGCTCGTGATACTGAATCAATTTAAGTTTTTGATTTAATAAAAGTTCAAGCACATTTTTCTCTTTCTCTGTCTCTCCTTTTCATTCTTTCAGTTTCTATGTCTCTTTTTAAAGGTGAAGAATCTTGATATGGTACCAATTTGTCACTGTTTCTTTTAATCAAGCAACTAGCTTTTCTTCAGTGTTGACTTGAAGAGAAAGCATTTCAATGGTTTTGTCACTTGTTATGCAGAGTTGTCTACCAAAAACCAGAGCCATGATCAGAGTATTGGGGTCCTCTAGTGCGATAACATTGTCGAAGAGGAGAGAATTTGAATGTGATGGGTTGACAGCCATAAAGGGCTAAAGAACTTGATTGTGTTATACCAATCAAAGGGCTAAAAAGACCTTTGACAAGTTGATTCAGATAGAAGATCCTAACCCATGTCCAAAATGAGACTTAAAAAGTTCTTTCCATGTTTCTTCAATCAGGTTGAGTGGGATTGCTCTAGAGTCTCAACTTAATGCATTATTTAGAACACTTACGGCGAAGTGTTTTCTGTGACATATATAGCCATAGAATTGTCTTCTGCTTTGCATGTTATTTGATTTTAAATTTTGGATAATGAACTGCAAATAATGACACCACATGGGCTGCATCTCTGTGATTCCTTCTTACATAAGGTGAGAGATGCCTATGGCTAAGAATTTATCCCACATTTTGGAGCTACAGCAGGGAGAGAGAAAGAGAGAAGAATATAGAAGGAAAGTTAATGTTTATAAATTTGATGGTTGGGCGTAACCATGCAAATCGTTGTATGTGGTTGAGAGAAAGTTTCAAAGTTCAAATCCCTCCTCCGCAATCATCTCAATTCACATAAAAAATATTGGCCATTTAATTCACCATATTTGACTTGGCATTTCAAACACTTTCTGTGGCTATTAAAGGGGGAGCAACAAGGTCCTTCAAGAACAAAATGATATAAACATCCAACGTCTTGCTTCAATGAAATAAATCATTTCAAGGGATTGCATAATAGAGGCAAAGAGAGATGGCTACTAGTAATCTGAGAGAAGAGAGAAGAAGAAAAATTGTAGATAGGAGTTTGGATCGTATGGCTTTGATCACAGGCCGACTCCAAAGCCTTCCTTCATCGCCCTTGGCTTCACCATCAGCTTTTCATCAACGTTCAATCAGTGAAGCGCCTGCATCCACATTCATCTCTCAAGAGTTCCGACGTCAGCAATCCGTTCCTTCATACAACATCAAGGGTACTCACTCACCTATTCTTATTCGCCCATCTTTTCTTCCTAATATGACATTATAACGTTCTACGTTCATTACTCTGAAGAATCCTTTAAACATTTGGCAGCTGTACCTGAAGCTGTAAATGAAAGTTCTGCTTCTGTGGTGCTTGAACATCAGACCACTCATGCGATATTCAAAGAAAGCAAGGTGGAAACTCAACCGGCCAAACATGAGACCAGTAAGGATGCTACTACACAAGACAATGGAACCAAAGCACAACCACTGGATGTCATGTCAGTTGTTGAAAAACTAGCGGATTCTGCAAAGGATGTTCCACAACCATGCAAACGTCTTCCAGCTAAAATTTTCTCTTCGAGACGTCTCAATTCCTGCATTATAGCAACTGAAGGCACACGCAGTTTTTGCGCTCTCATGATTGCGCTTTTCGTAGTTTTGTCTTACATTGATTATCCCTTACTTGGGTGGAACATAGTGAGATCAGAAAGTGTTGTTGCCTCAAGGCCTCTTTACATCCTCTTACTTACCGATGTGATATTCGTAGTTGCAAGGATGTTTCTTGAAGCTCACGGAGCCGACACTGAGGAGGCCCCAGAAGAAATTGCCAAGGAAGGTGGGGATAACTGGGCAGGAGCCGAGAAGCTTTTGGAGAGAGGTTTGGTTGCATACCAAGCAATTCGTGGCGTCTTCATAGACTGCAGTGTTTATGCAGTTGTTGTCATTTGTGGTCTCTCCTTTGTATAGTTTTGGTTGTTCCAGTCTTATCCAGAATTGCTAAGCCATAGTATTGTTGACTGATGTTACTATAATCAGAAATAGATCTTATAGGATTAAAGTAGCTAAACTGTTTTGCTTTTAGTGACCTCAGACTGGTAGGAAGTCTCTGGTCTGACTTTTCACAAGTGAGCCTATGCTTTCTGCTGCTATCAGTATTACCAAATACATTACACTATATGTTTTAGGCGATCATCCATCCACATTATATTCAATACATTTTTCTGAGGGTGAGAGTTGGATATAGTAGCTTTCTGCTGTGGGGCTTTCTAGTGTCAGCCATGCATATTGCACTCTGCATAAGCACGATACACCCTACCAAACCCAGTCTCAGATTGTGTACTTCAAATATTTTCCGCTACCGTTGAATTTGCCTCATTCTTGAATGCTTCTGAGCAGCTTAGTAGCTTGGTCATTGCTTTGATATCTTTGATATGAATTGCTCAAATGTCTCCCACATGGAGAAAACATCATTTGTGAACAAAAAAGATAAATATTTGATTAATAAATATATATATATATATATGTTCTGCCAAAATTATCACTTAAAATGAAGCAATACATCAAATGAAATAAAAAATTTACTTGGAAAAGATCATCCCTTTTATACATCAAATGAATAATTGTGAAAATTGAATACGGGTTCATTTGGGATGGTAAATCCTTAAAACGAAAAGAAATTTATTTTTAAGTATGTAGTGGTTTTGTCACAGCTCTACTTCTGGACTTTGTTTACATGTTAATGCTTCTTTGTCTCAAAGGAAAAGTTGTTGAGGTAATTAGAGCCAAGACAGCTCCCCATACCCATTTGCATAAAATAGTGATAGTGGTCGATCCTTGCAAAACATGATTATGCCTAAAGTTAATAATTTGCTGGGGATGTTGATCTGTGTCCTTTACACAAGTTGTTTGCAGGTTTCTGCAAACTGTCTGCAATTACCACTCAACAATCAGCAACTCCAATTGCAATTACAAAATTAAAAGATTGAGCAGTCATAACAATCACAGCTACTGACAGTGTACATTGTAAATTGTCATTTTCTTTTTGGTTTCCTTTACCATTGTTAACGAGTAGTCATTGAATATTTTAGTTCTAATAATCAAAAGTGGACTAAAAGTGGGATCTTTCTGGAGGTATTTCAGGTGTAGTCATTGAATACTTCAGTTTCAATAATCCAAAGTTTACTAAAAGTCGGATTTTCCTGGAGCTATTTAGCATAAGATGTGTTACTTATCTTTTCTGAATTGTTGATGGTCTAATAGTTATAAAGTGGAGGCATATCTTTTTGTCTCCATCAGTCGCTATTGTTGCATGAGAATAATTGATGTTGATACACCATATTCGGCCTCTATGTTGATATATGGTGTTCGGCAGATTAAACACAACATTATATTTTTCTTGGCTCTCTTCTCTCCAAAATGGATTTGAGAACTCAACGAAGTTCTCTTTAACGGTACAAGAAATTGTGAAGTTGGTGAGATCATGTGTGTAACGAGAGCAAAAACTTTATCACTCTCAAGATTTGGATGCTATGCAACTTACAGATGATCTTGTAAATCCTAATGAGGAGAGACTCAAGTTCTCGTTAAACTCAGTGTTCTTCGTTGCAGGCCATCCACTTGATGAACATGTTCATGCTGTCAGCCATGACAAGAAGTTTCTATAACAAACTCATCAAATAATAAAGTAATCTCATCCACCCCCTAATGCACGCAGCGCTGTTGCTATCTTTGTAAGACTTCTCCCAAACTCTTATCCTTAATTTACAATACGTTAAGTAATACTCAGCAAAATACAAACCTTTTTTTTTTTTTCCTGTTTCTCATCTTTTATACTTTGTGCAGACAACATAGCTGAACAAAAACAAAGTAAACAACAGATTTCACGAGGAAGACATTGAATTATTACATTCCTATAAAAGTAACTTCTTAGTATAGCTCATTTACCATGTAATTTATCAATTTCTGTGATAATTAATTAACCATGCGCTGCACTATTGCCTGGGCCTGGCGCACCCCTACCATCTATTGTTACATCTCTGCAAAATCTGCTTGACTTAGCATTATTGTATCCTTTATTGTTTAAAGTTTCTTTCTTATGTCTCTTATTGTTTATTGACTGTAAGTTGAGTACAACTTGGACTAATTATGAATATATCATGCTTGTGAATTACCACTGGATTGATTATGGGTAGACCTTACCTACAAACATTCAGCTGAAGGTAGCTGAAGAAATTGTATTTCATAGCCAGCTGGCACTAGCACTGTTGCTTCTGGTGATCATAGCCAGTATGACTGTACATCTATCATTCAGATATTCTGCTATCTGCTAAAGAAGAGAAATCGAAAAAAGCCTGAGATAAAACAGAAAGAGTGAAGGGGAGGATTTTGTGATTTGCAGCCTATCTTCACATGCTAAGTCTTTAAATGATCCAACAGTGGCTGTAAACAGGCCACCATGCACCCTGTCGAAATTGTCTAGGTGTATGTATATATATCTATTTTTCCCATGTGGGTTATGCTGTACATTGGGGTCCCATCCACCATTAACTCTGGCACTGGATGACACAGTCCTTATGTGAATGGGGTAATGGAATTCTGTAATGGTTTAGTTGGGAAGCTACACTTTTTCATCAAGTTTCGGTAGCTGTAAGCATCAGCCAATGGTACACCAATTTCATTCAATGAATTTGGGGACCAAGGCACCAAGAAATTTTGGACCATCATCATATAACCAGCCGCCTATGGATAATAATGTTAGATTTTGTTTGATAATACTATCATATGAGACGTAATCTTAAAAATCAATTGATATATATATATATAAGAATTTTTGAAAATTAATGATCAGATCTTCTACTGATTTTTCTCATATTTGCGCGCTATGTTTGAGCACATGGACTTGATTACTAAGACCAAGACACAAAGGCTAAATAAACCAAAAACTTTGAAGAAAGATTCGGTGTGGATGATAGCTTTAGAAATATGGTCCCTTTAGTCATGACATGTGACTTGTCCTGCATCCTATTTTATTGCCCATGGTTTTAGATCACATATACCTTCTGCTTCTGACTTAAACCTAATTTTAATTTTTATATAACCTAACTTATTCACCTAACAGGGAATCCGAAGAAACAGTGTCTGCTTCTTGTTGTTTCCATACTATAATATAAAATAACAGTAACAAATTAACTTCATCAACCTTAGAATATAAGCCCTCTTCTTCAATCATTGTACACAAAGTAGATCAGAATTTTTTACTAATTTTTTAAAGAGATGTCAAGACATGATGATTTAATAAAATTAATTATTAAAAATTTTTATTTTTATTTTTACAATATCAATATAAGATTAGATCAATGATGGACCATCTTCTGTCATACAAAATAGGTTGCGTTTTAACTCTTGTCCTCCTTTCTCCTCAGCCATTGATTATAGCTAAGGGAACTCCCTCTCTGTTCTCTTAATTATACGCTTGGTGGGGTTCTTTCATTTTGTCCACCGGAGTTGGTTGACATATAGTTTGCCATCAAGCATCAAAAGGTGAAATAATCTTTAGGTATAATGAGACTCATTTCATGGTTGTGAACGTTGATGGACCTACCACTTTGAATAGCATATTTAATAGCAAGAATTTCAAAGGGACACAGCTGGGTCCTCCTTTGTAAGAAGATACGGCTGCATTGTGACTTATCATCACATGCAGTGAACCCACCCCACCACAGGAACCCTACAGACAGTATTGCATCTCAAGGTAACCCCCCCAAAAAAAAGTGAATGCGAAAGACAAAAACAAATGGTTTTCGTAAGAAAAAGGAATACTTTTGTAAGTTTCACACTATACAAAGACAAGATTATACCTTCAGACTATTCTTGCCTTCAGTTTGACTAAACGCCAAATTTTTAGCTTAAAAAAAGAACAGATCTTTCAGGGTATTATGCCCAAGAAACCCAGCATTACAGGATTTTCATTTTTTTATTTAGCATGCGATAGTTTACCAAAATCAGCCATGTTTCAAGCGTTGAACCAATAGAGGAAGTTGATTATATTAAGTTTGTTTTGCAGCTTGATTGCTGCAATACATTCAGCATTCAATTATTGCTTTACAAACTTTGCTGGGTATTGCTTTATATAGATTCAACTGATCTCTCCTGTTTATACTGATCCTTTCAGATATTTCTTTAAGAAGAAGGAGAAGAAGGAGAAGGAGGAGGTTGAAGATGACTCTGTCATGGTTTTAATCATCACAACATCACCCAAGTAGTAAGCCATCTTCCCCTACTTATGATCATACAATTGAGAGAGATAATAGATACAAGAAGATGATGAAGCTAGAAGCCTATTAACTAATAAGTAATTATCTAAAATGAGCAACAACAATTATCAAAAAGAGAGAGAAGGAAAGGAGGGGGGAGGGGGGGTGTGGTTCGGCATGAACCAGAATCTTACATCAACTCACCACTCTACTCTCATCAAAGATCCTTGACGGCACCGCAAACCTAGCAGAAAACGATCGAGACACCGTATCAGGGTCTGCCCAAATTGATCCCTCGTCAAAATTCTGAGCATAAGTGTAAGGATCATAAGGAACATGAACTATTCTTGTACTGGTACTGGTGGCTGATGAACAATCAAAGATCTTCTTCTTCTCCCTCATTATCTTCCTCCACAACAATCTCCACCTTGGCGTCGTCTTGGATCCCGTCACCAACATCTCAATGGAAAGAATCCGATCGTAGCCGGTCTTGCCATATCTCTGGCTCCAATCATTTATTTGAGTGCCTGAGTTGCACCACTTGGTGAGGTCCATGATGAGGAAAGTAGGCAAGAAATGTGGTCAGAGATCTTGGTAGCATGCTATTTATACAAGAAATTATGTTTGTTCAAAGTCATAAACATCCTGTAACTACTAACTATGAAGAATCCTTTAATTATTTATATATACAGAAGCACATATATGCTACAAATTAGACCAAACAATTATCCAATTTTATATAAACAAGGCAAGTTGCAGCAAGATTTATGGAATTTTTTTATAATTTAGTGCTCAAATTTATATGTATATGTAACATGTGATGTTAGGATTTGGTTGCTTTTCTTTTTAAGTTTTCAGTACAATCTACAGCTGTTTGTGTGGTAGGGTTGGAGAATATTTTGAAGGTATAATTGAGGGACGGTTGACTTAGAGAAAAAAATCAGAAATTCAATTGGCTTTTCATAGTTAGTCTCTACAGTTTAATTAATTTTTCAACTGCTATGACCCGTGACTGAGTAATGCCTTCACCATTTAATTTTGTCAGACTTGATTACCCACAATTAAACATCTTAATTAGAATCTTTTTATATATTGTACAACACTTTCATAATTCTCAAAGTTGCTTGGTCCCGAATCAAATTTGTTTATAATTATAAGCAAATTAAAAAGATCTTAATTATAATTTACTGATTTTAGTTTAACTTGACAGCGATAGCTCATTTTTGGGTTACCCACAAAGGCTGCCGTGTAGCCCAGTTGAGTATCATCAGACCTAATGGGCTGCAGCCTGCAAGATCGCAGAGATCAGACAAAAGGCTATCAAATCTTATCACCTCACAAAAATTTAGGAGTCCCCAGGGAGACTGTCACAACTCACCGCGGCCCCTGCTTTGCCAATTTGTTCTCAACAGTGCTCAGCCTGCTCTTCGGATAAGCCTCATTGGCTTCTCGCCACCACCCACACTGACTTCCCAACGAAAGGCCTCCAGAAAATGAAAGAAAATTATGCCTTTTCTGTTAATTATGTGCCTCATCTTTTTCTTGGCCTTCCTTGCCTCTACTCTGATTTTTTCTTTCTTGTATAAGAATACAACCATGCTCATCACATTTCCACTCTCAAAATTTTCATTTCTTCCAAGCAAAAATATAATTAAGACGAGAACAGAAACAGTATATTCATGTGCCACCCAAGTTTTGAAGATCCTCCTCTCTGTGTCACCTACAGCCGGGAGGCTGATGGGGGCAGGCAGTTGGCGGTGGCAGAGCCTCCCGCGATGTTGGTGGCAAGGCAGCCGGTGGCAAGAGAGATAGGTGGAAATGCAATGAAGAAGTGTGTGTGTTCACCCACAAGGCATCCAGGGTCTTTCAGGTGTAGGTATCATCAAAGTGAGTATTTATGGACCGGTAGAGTAGGATCCAGGCAGAACTAGTTAATTTTTTAATTCTCTCTCTTGATATTATTATATCTAACATATATATGCAAAATATAAGTAAAGGAAATAGTTTATAAACTTTTTTATCTTCAATTATTATCAATAATTGAATTATCACTAATTGTTTTGTTGAGATTTTAATCTATATATATGAGATTCAAGATATATTTTTAACTTTTGCACAGCACATGTTCATGATATGCACAGATCTCTAATTTTTTTATATTAACAAAATTAATTAATAAATAATTATAGCATTTTTAATGATTGTGCACCAAATCACTCAATACCCTTTTCTCATTTCCCCTCACAGTTCACTCCAATAAATAGGCAAATCAACAGTATACCCACAATTTAATCTTAAAAGGAAAAATCAAAACTAGCATTTTGAATTGAATATTTTGATCAGTAATACCGAAATGCATGCTGTATACATTATCTTATCGCATAATTATTATGATATGACATGAATTCAGAAACGGCAATCAAATTCACTTTCCCAACTATGTCACAATTAATTAATTAACCTTGCAAATGCAAATGACACAAAAAGAGGAATTCAACATTACATATCCAAACTTAACACTTTGGTATACACCTGTTTCAATGTACAAAGAGAAGCGAGGGGGTACAATACTTAATTAATCCTTCAAGTAATCTGCTTCTTCTCATGCATTAATTGCGTATTTCACGTTCAATGTTCCTGTCGGAATAAAAGACACGGAGGGACCCAAATCAGATCAAAATATATATGTCAAGATTAGGATCCTCCATATTGATAATCTGATCGATCATCAATATGACGAGCTTTTTAACAAATATAAAAAAATATATATTTTTATAATTTATATGTTAACATAAAGAACATAAATAAATAAATCATAACTATTCATTTCATTAAATTAACATAATATTATTCATTTTTTCAAAAGCTCAGGACAACTTAAAATTAGCGAAAAAAATCTAATCTCATGTCTTTCAATCGGTTTCTTCTCACCTTAGAGTAACAATTTTGCCTGCCGATCGTCTGATTTATTGTGTTTACCAAAACCTCGCATGATACTTTTGCCTGTTAAACAATCAACAGCATCACCATAAGAGCTTCATACCATCAAAATATCCAATTCAAAAACTTAAATTATTAAAATTTATTTCTAAAAAAAGCAACCAATGTCATCTCTGAAATTCTTGGTTGGGTATCCAATTTTAAGTAATTATGAAACTTATTTATTTTTTACGGCTATGAAATTAAAAGAAGCATGTCATCCTTGCTTATGACTGGATTTACCTTCAAAGGAAAGTGGAAGGAGAGGAACCCTAGTTGGCCTGTGACCTCCGTGACAGTATCAAAGGGAACACTGCCCTTCGCCAAGTCCTCGAGCAGGTAAACCAGGTTAGGGAACACCTCCACCGCGTCGAGCTCCAGCTCGGCGTCAACATACGACGACCCACGTGCCCTCACGTGACCCTGGTGAGACCAGACGTGCCCTAGCATCTTCCCCCTGTAGCCCACCGCCACGTGGAAGGTGGTGTAGTCGAAGGAGTACACGTCGGCGTTGGACACTCTGAGGGTCATCAATAGCGATACGTCGATGACGACGACCGGCGCCGTGTGCACCTGCATGCGGTTCACGTGCATCCGTACGATCTTGAAGTCGGGATCGGACGGCCAGATTATGTAGAGGAGAGCAGCAAACGCGATGAAAGACAAGGCGCAGGCGATGTAGCACCGTTTCCAGGGGGTCTCAGGGCGGCGGTGGTACTGCAGAACGATGTAGTCTTCGTGCTCATGAAGTATCAAGGCTTTGTAACAGCGGCGAGGAGATGATGTTGGTAGATCATCTGGTTTAGAGGTCGCCATGAAAGTATGAGAACAGTAACTTCTGTGTACGTTTAGTGCAGATACGGAGCCAGAAAAAGAGAGGAAGGGGGAGCGAAGCGAGAGGAAAGTGGGTGCTTTGTTTGTTTGCTCTTCATGACATTGCTCTCTTTGGGTCAGAAAAGATTTTCCATTTTGGATCAACAAATGTACTTGTTGCCATGTGAATGACTTGGAGAAGCTTATTGGGCCTAGTAGCTCTCGCATTAGTCCATTACTCACTACTATTTTTTAAAAATTTAAATTTACATAAAAATATTTATTTCATCTTTTTCTGTTAGTAAAGATTGGGTCAGCAACATCGAGTTCCTACAAAATTTATTGGTAAAGGTGATTTAAAATTTAAAATTTTACTTTTTTTAATTAAATAGAAACTTTTAAAATATATTTAAACAAAATTTTATATAGTGATTTTATTTAAATTAAATTTTGATTTAAAATTATTATAAAAATTAATAATATTTTTATAAGTAAAATATTTAAAAAATTACTTTAATAATTTTACATTTTAATTTAATTTTTTTCTTAAAATTAAATAAATTTTTATTAATAAATAATTTTTATAGTAAAAAAAATTTTAAAAAATATTTTTTAGTGTTCAAAAAATTTTAATTTTTTTAATGGTAACTTGAATATTTTTATACTTCTTTGAAAAAATTAAAGTTAAAATTTATTGTAAAAAAATTTTAATTTAAATATATTTAAATTTATTAAAATTGTAAAAATAATTTAATTTAAATAAAATTAAAATATTAAGTTTATTTGGATATCGTTTTGAAAATTACGGATTGATTAGAAAGAAAATAAAACTCAAAGTTTAAATTAACTTTTGTCTAAAATTTATTAAAATTTTCAAACTATAGGTTAGATTGAACCCGTCCAAAAAAATATATTATTCTTGATTGTAACTATAAAATTGATTCATATGATCATTTTCATAAGCTATATTGTTGAGTCTTATATGAATTAATATAATAAATTCTGAACTGGCCATACATAAACTGACTCAATACATCATATAAAGTCAATTTAACAAGGAATCTTATTTGTTATTTTTTAAAAATAATATAAATAATAATAATAAATCTTATAATATAATAAATAATGATAATAAATCTTATAATATAATAAATAATAATAATAAATAACTAATAAATAAAAAATTTTAAATTCTTAAAATATGAATATATAATAAATTGGGTATAATTTCTACCTGAAAATTTTAACTTATAAAAATTAATATATACCCTTGTCCAACTGTTAAAAAAAAAAAAAAGAAGTTTAAAATGCATAGTAAATAATATATATAAGCATTTAATATGATGTAAAGATCTCTTTAGTGGAGAATTGACAGAATAAATAAAATTACATTCATTTTTTTGGTAAATGTTACTTAATTTTTTTATATATATTTTGTGTGTCAAATTGAATCTTAATTTTCAAAAAATAATAAATTAAATTTTAATTCATTAATTTAGTTTAAATTAAATATTGATTCAAATAACTACAAAATTACTTTTATGATTGAAGTACCTAAAATAAATCAAATAAAGTTCACATTTTATTTTGAGTTCATCTCTTAATTTTGAATAAAATTTAACTTAATTATAAATTATTTTTATAATTTTTTAAAAGTAATTTTTTTAAAAAAAAATTTACAGTACTCAAAAATCTTGAATTTTTTTGTATTGGTACTTTACATCTAAAAAAAAAAAAAATTCAAATCAGATTTCGTAATGCAAGATTTTTAATTTGAATTTTTTTATTTTTAAAATTTTTAATAAAATTTAATTTGATTCAAATTAATGTATCAATATTTTATTGATTATTTTTGAAACATCAAAAACATTCAAAGCATAGTTCAAAGATTTAAATATCTTTTACTTTTCATTTTATAATATGAAATAGTTAATAAAATAATAGTAAATATATGTAATTTTTTTACAAAATAAAAAATATTATTTAAATATTATTTTATTTTAAAATATGATAAAAAAATTTAAATTTGGTAATTTTTTAAAATCTAATTTTATATTAGTGCTTATTATATTAATTTAATGTTTATGAATAAATATTTTATAAAAATTATTAATGAATCATATAATTAAATATTTTAATTAATAAAATATATTAAATAAAATATAATTTTAAATATAAATATATCAAAATGATTGAATATATAATATAATTCATTTAACTTATTTAATTGATTTTAACTCATTTGATCATGAGATAAATTGATTCTAAATTTAATATTCATTATCCAATTCATTTAAAAATAAACAAATTTCACAAAGCCGAGGCACAAACGAAATCAAACAATCCACCATTAGCTTGGATGAGAAAGCCATATTTTGGCAAAATAAAGACAACATTTTTAATAATAACAAAATTTATTATGCAAATTGGCTCATTTCTCTTTCCAAAACTTGAGTTAGGTTTTGCAGTAGGTAGCTCCATCTTAGGAAGGTGTGGTCTCGAGTTATAATGTAAATAATTGGAGTTAATGGAGGTAGTGACTTTGTTAAAGTTAATCCGTCCATCCAACAAAATTAAATAATCTTGCCTGGTTTCATCAGTTAGGAAAACAGACTTCTTTTTTAATTAATATGAAGCTTAAGTAATTCATTTAAAATTTTAAATTAAGCCAGTTTCTCACATTAATTCTGTTGTTTATTAAAATGGAGGGGAAGGTTAATCTAAAATATGATCCTTTAATTGTTTTTATTAATTTTTGTCTTCATTTATTTGTTGGATGTTTTTTACAATAATAATTGCTCTGTCAGTATAAATCACAAGCAAAATGTTCCATTAAATGCATAGATTAGATTATGAGTCCACTATCCTTCAAAGCTGTATACTTCATCAACCTAAAGAAATTTATATTAATGGAAGCCTATCATTCTCCATTCTGTTTTATTTCCTGTGGGTTTCTGATTTTGAGCAATAAATAACATATGTTTAGCTTGCTCTGCCTATGAACATCTCTTTCTGTCTTCAACTTTCTCCCTCTGTGAAGAGCTTTGCACATCAAATGTGGAAATGGCAAGGCCAGGCAAGAGGACCATACAAGGCAAGCTGGTGGGTATTCTTTCCCTTTCTTTCTTTTTCTTCTCAGCTTTACTTTCCTGTCATTTCCTTCTCGCTTGTGCCTTCATTGGTTTGTTGTTTCATTTGGGTCATTTACTTGATTATTGTTGCTTTCTTTCCTGTTGATGGAATGATTTGTGGAGGCTGAAGGGTGTTGTCTTCTTTCATTTCTTATTTTTGGCACCTCCTTAATAAAATCTTTAATTTACCTCTCTTTTTTTTTTTCAAACCCTGAAAATATTTCAAGTTTTTACGTGCAGTTTATGCGTGCAAATGGGATTCAGTTACTGGGGAGAAGGAATTTAGGCAGGAAGAAGTATCAAGCTTCAATTCCTTTTCAAAAGCTCATTGAGCATTAGAAGATTAGATGATTTCACTGTAATTGCTCAGGGCCTTGACTTAGTTAATCACACTGCAGTGGGGGCATTGTCTGTGTATTCAGTTTCTAAAATTCCATTGGGAACATGAATGAAAATGCATTCAAATTTTAGCTCAGGTAGAAGATCTCGCTTGCTAAAACTTTATGTGATTTTCCAACATTGCCGCAAATCTCAATAGATGAATGATCTGGGAGAGGCCATTAAATTGATTTTCTTCTGCGGGTGCTTCTAGGGGATACAGGAACCGGGAAAACAAGTTTGGATCTAACATTTGTCCAAAGCCGGTTTTATGATGTCCAGGTTTGTTCTTTCCTTTGTAATTATCTTCTATCAAAGCTCAATTCGTGTTCAAGTTAAACGCATTGTAAATTTGTCTATGTCTAGGAACTGACTATTGGAGCAGAATTTTCAGCTCAGATATTATCACTGAATGAAGCCACTGTGAAGTTTGACATATGGGATACAGCAGGGAAAGAATCCTTAGCTCCTATTTTCTATCATGGAGCTGCAGCAGCTATAGTAGTGCATGATATCTCAAGCATGGTGAATATTCCGATTTCTCCATGTTTTTCTGTTCACTCACCTCTTTAAATAACAAACCTTTACTAATATATGCATGTATGTTGTTTTAGCTGCAGGATACACTCGATCAATGCCAAAAAATGGGTTCAAAGAACTGCAAAGTCAAGGTTAGCCATTTCTTTGATAACTCCCAACACTTTCTTTAATCTTCTGTTTGCAATATGTGGATAGTTTCATGAAGCAATTGAAAAGATATCTTGTGGCACTTTCTCCTTTGTTAATATATTTTTGTGTCTGAACTTTGAATGGAGATTGCTCATTTTCATCTTTCCCATGTTATTTTCCCTGGGAAATGCAAATTTGATGATGGCATTGGTGGGAAACAATCTGATTTGAGTCTGGGAAATAGTAGTGGGTAGTTTTTCCTATTTTTCTTTCAGGAACATTTAAACCTGCAAATATTTTGATCCTGCGTTTTTAAAGATTTATTTCTTCGTCCTGGCAAAAATTAGGAGTGGGCTCCATACGATCCTGATTGCCAAATTTGTATCTTACTGCTCCTAGAAAATTATTTTCACCATTAGTCTTATGTTATCCCCATGAAAGCCAGACTACAAATTTAACTTCTCTTTGAGGTTAGCATCTGTTGCCCCTACTATATCCTTATGTTCTTTGGTAATCACAGTTACTAAACAAAGGACCTGGGTCCTTCTCATGCACAGGAAGAAGAGCAATTTGCTCAAGAACATAGTATGCTATGAGATATCAGCAATAATGGCACAGAGTATTAACAAGCTCTTCTGTGAATTTGGTGAAGTTTTTCCTCCCTTGGTATTCTAAACTTTAACCTGGCATTCATTAATTACCAACACATCCATACAGATTTCAACTAGTTTACATTGTCAAGATAACATAGATAATTGACATCTCTTAATGCTTCTGTCCGGATTATGTTCTTGTTCCTGTTTCTCATTTTTCAGTTGATTTTTAAATGTCTTTCTTTCCTCCTCTTTACAGCTAAGAGACTGGCAAGATCTGCCCCTTGGTTGACCTGAGGGATAAATCTAAGCAATGAAACACGAGTTCAAAGAAGAAAACTATTTTGTTGCCTGTGACGATTTGTAAATAAATTGCTTGCAGGCTATTCATAGTGATTACAGGAAAAAGAACTATGGATTTCAGAAATACTGTGTACCACTTTAGTTTACTTTGGTATCAGGCTGCATTACTGAGGTTATGTAGTTTGTGAATCTGTAGAAGCTATGGTTGTTATGCGGCAGATTGGAGACAGAAGTACTGGTACCAACTAAAAGGCCTGAAAGTAATAAATTATAATTTTGATATATAATGCAATTGAACAATTAGTTGAGCAAAATGGTCATTCATTTTAGATTTGATGTAAATATCAAAAGGTTAGAATTTGCAAAGTGAATATATATAAAAAGTAAAATGATTTCTTTTTTTTTAAAAAAGGTGCATTTTTCAAAATCTTTATTTTATCTCCCAAAATTCTTAACTCAATTAAACAGACAAAAAAATTAATTTGATTAAAAAATTCATCCATCAAAATTTTTTAAAGCTTATTAAAATTCAATATGCATTAAATAAGACAGTGTACTTGAGGAGTTTCAATGACTTTTTTTTTTTATAGCAAATTTCTACCATAAAAAGTTTAGATTAGACAAAGTCTACTACCCGTCAAAGCTGTATACTTCAGCTACCTAAAAAAATTCCTAATGAAACCTACCATTCTCCCTTCTGACTTCTGAGTCTATTTCTTGTGGGTCTATGATTTTCAGTAATGATAACACTTGTTAACTCACTCTGTCTACGACTCTCTTTCTCTCTTCGACTTTCTCCCTCTGTGAAGAGCTTTGCATATTTTGATCGAAGTGTGAAAATGACAGGGCCTGGCAACAAGATCATACAAGCCAAACTGGTGGGTATGTCTTGCCCTTTCTCTCTTTCTTCTTCTCAGCCTCTACTATCGTGTTCCTCCCTTGCTTTTGCCTTATTGTCTTATTATTATTATAATTACTTCTTCTTCTTCTTATTATTATTATTACTTTGTTTCATTTGAGTCATTTACTTGATTAATTGTTCCTTAGGATAGAATGGTTTGTGGAAGCTGAAGGGTGTTCTTTGGTTTCATTTCTTTGGCATCTCCTTAATAAAGCTGCAGTTCCCCTTTTTCTTTTCTTTCAAACCCTGAAACTACTTCAAGTTACATACAGTCTATGCATGCAAATGGGATCATGTGATTGGGAAAAAGGAATTAAGGCAGGAAGAAGTTTCAAGTATCAGTTCCTTCACAAAAGCTTGCTGAGCATTAGAAGATTAGGTGATTGCAATGTAATTGCTCAGCGCCTTAAGTTATCTTTTTACTCTGCACTATCACCAGTGTATTCAGTTTCTATAATTCCATGGGGAACATAAAATTGTTAACTGAGGTAGAAGATCTCACTTGCTAAAACTTTATGTGCTTTTTCAACACAGAAGCAAATCTCAATAGATGAATGATCTAGGAGAGGCCATTAATTGATTTTCTTCTGCAGGTGCTTCTTGGGGAGATGGGAACTGGGAAAACCAGTTTGGTATTAAGATTTGTCAAAGGCCGGTTTTATGATCACCAGGTTTATTGTTTTCCTTAGTAATTATTGCCTTTCAAAGCTTAATTTGTGTTCAAGTTAAATCTTAGAAATTTGTCAATGTCCAGGAACCAACTATAGGAGCAGCTTTTTTCACTCAGATATTATCACTGAACGAAGCCACAGTGAAGTTTGATATATGGGATACAGCAGGGCAAGAGAGATATCATAGCTTGGCTCCCATGTACTATCGTGGAGCTGCAGCAGCTATTGTAGTGTATGACATCTCAAGCATGGTGAACATTCCATTTTCTCCATGTTCCTCTTTTCATTCACCTCTTTAGGTAATGACTTCTTTAATGTATGCATATATGTTGCTTTGGCTTCAGGATACATTCAATCGAGCCAAAAAATGGGTTCAAGAACTGCAACGTCAAGGTTGGCCATTTCTTTGATAAATTCCAACACTTTCCTCATCTTTTATTTGCACTGCATCGATAATTTCAGAAAGTTATTCATTATATCTTTTGGTGTTCTCTCCTTTGTTGAGATGTTTGCTTATCTAAACTTAGAATGAAGCTTTGTGAAGCAATCGCCATTGCTCATTTTCATCTTTCTGATACTATTTTCCCTAGGAAATGCTAACTTGGTGATGGCATTGGTGGCGAACAAGTCTGATCTGGGTCCAAAAAGAGAAGTGGAGAGCGAGGTACTCCAATAGTTTTTCTTCTGTTTTTTTTTTTTTTTTTTTTTCCTTCAGGACTTGTAAACCTGCAAATATTTTGATTTTATGTTTTTAAAGCTTTATTTATTCCAACTGGCAAAAATTAGGAGATGGGTTCCACCTGAACCTGATTGCCAAATTTGTATCTTGGTGCTCCCAGAAAATTATTTTCACAATTAAGCTTATATTATCTCCATGAAAAGCCAGAATATAGATTACACTTCTCTTGTGGTTAGCTTCCCATTGCACCATTGTACCTTATGTTCTTCGTTAACCCACGGGACCTTAACAAAGGACTTTGATCCTTCTTATCTTTTTCTAATTTTCTCTTCTCATCTACAGGAAGGAGAGCAATTTGCTGAAGAAAATGGTATGCTGTTCATTGAGACATCTGCAAAAATGGCACAGAATGTTAACGAGCTCTTCTATGAAATGGGTAAAGTATTTTTTTTTTTACTTGACTGGTTTCCATGAGCTATGCTGCTATTGCAAAATATGTTACAACAGAAATGGGTCATGTCCCCCTGGATTTATATGCAAATTGTCCATGTCTTCACCATTAGCTATCCTAATTTAGTGGGAAATGTTTCTGTCCTGTATATGTTCTTCTTCTTTAATTTTCAGTTGATTTTTTGGTATCTGTCTTTCTTTTTCTCCTCTTTACAGCCAAGAGACTGGCAAGATCTATCCCTTCAAAGACCTCTGGGATAAATCTAAACAATGAAACACAAGATCAAAGAAGAAAACTTTTTTGCTGCCTTGGATGAAGGACTCACCGCAAGAGTTTAAGGCTGACCAATAAGGACCTCCTTCTTGACTTCTATGTTCCTCAAGAACCATTACATCTTACTTGCAAAGTGGGATAGGGACTTCAGTTGTTACATTCTAAATTTTATAAGTTATTATGATTGTTGTAAATGAATTGCTTACAGGCTATTGAAAGTGATTACTAAAAGAGAACTGTGAATTTCTGAAACATCTTGTACACCTTAGTTTTCATTGGTCTCAGGCTGCATTGCTGTGTACATATAGAAGCTATAGTCAATCTGTGTGCAACAGATTGGAGACAGTAAGTGCTGATTCCAAATGGAAGGCATAAAAGTAGACAAATCATTTCTGCTTTGGGGCTTGTGGCATCAGATTAGAATCAAACCATCTTTTGTTCTTCCCACTTTATGCTGCAGTGCAATGCCATAATCTCCCAGAAGCAGAATCTCACTGAGGATTCCCTGGATTGATGGAATCTGATGGATGCATGGAACATTTAGAAGCGGAATCCCAGAGGATACCATGGGTTGGTTGAATCTGATTGAATCCATTGAAATGTTTCTGCTCAGACACAGACTGGGTGATAATGAGTCAGTCGTAGGCAGGCAATTTGGGTAATTCCATCCAACTCACATCAGTACAGTTGACAGTGAGGAAAAAAAAAAAAAAGAGATTTCCTTACATTTAGATCATATCAATTTTGGGTCGATAAACATATGCTTGTCTTGTATATCGCGTACAGATTTACATGAAGCAAAAATTATACAATCACAACTTATTTCTTATGAACTCTCACTTGGATTCTGGGGCTGCGATGATATAGACCTTAAGTAGCCATACATAGCTGAACAAGCAGAAGCAACACCTGACATTGCCCTAAAGAGCTCTGGCAAGCGAGTTTTCAGACTGGCCAAGGACTTCTCCCTTACCTGAAGGCATTGCCTCTGGTAGGCTTCCTCCTCATCTTCCAACCTCTTTTTAACTGTATCCACCAAAAACTGCCTCTCTGCAACCGCATCCTTGTGAGTGTTATCCTCTGGCCTATCCGGATCAAACTCATCCGGTACCCTCCGCTGCATATATTTATGATGCCAATCTTCAAATTGCCGGGTCTTGCGAGCAAGTTCCTTCCTGGTCTCCTCGCATTTTTCCTTCAATTTCATTTCTTCTTCTTGTTGCTGCATTATAGTGCTTATTACAGCAGCAAAATTAAATATTGCAGTTCTCGCAAGCTCATCTTGAAGTTTATCAATGTGATCATGCCAAGCAAAGAGCAGTCTCTGAATGGGGGCACTCTGTACTCGTGGCGGTGAAGAAACCTTCTCCTTCAGGCTACTTTCTATGGGGATGAGATTTAGCTTTAACCAATTGTTAAGGGCTTTTATGTACTCTTTCTGATGGTCTATAAGCCCACAAAACTGTCTGTGCCACTCCTGCACAACAGCCAACAGCTGGATGGTGCGCTCATGGTGGTGCTCACTTGTTTCCTTAGGCGATTGGGAAATGTCCAGAGATCTCAGAGCAGCGGCTATCTTAGACTGATGCTCATGGTGAATTCGCATGGTTTCCCACATTGTAGCCATCCTGCAATCCAAAAACCAAATATTTATGCTTGTTCATGCATACATCCATGCCTGTATAATAATACAGCTTCAGGCACAAAGCTTGCAGGATTCCAGCAGGACCAAAAGTCAACAAATTGCAAGGAAAATATCACTTCAACAAAACAGTACTTCCACAAAATGGGAAAAGAAAATAAAAGGTGGGATTTCCATACACGAAAATAATGCTGCCAATGCATTAAGCAGAGAGAACAGGATCAATAGACAAACAAGAGCGTTACTATCAATGCAAATCACCCAATTATTAAAAAGAGTAATCTGTAGTCATGATAATAGAACCAATACAGCTAATTAAATGTCAAATGGATGAAATAAACATCTACACAAATGAGGAGAACTAGGAAGTAATGAGTCATGATAACACAAAACCAGAACAGAAAATGCTACTTAAGTTCTGCCTCCTTGCAACTGTAAATCATCGTCTTGACTTATTAAACCATCTATGAAAGTCCAATAATTGCTCTTTAATATTAAAAACTAGATTCTCTCGTTGCTTAGCTCAGGAAAAATTGTTAAAAATAAAGTAAGGAAAATCATTTTAAGCAATGGGAAAAGCTGAATATGTTACTCAAGAAAATATAGCCTCAGACGAAACTAGAATGATACAGCAATAGTTAATCTTGCAAACACATACAAGTTGATTTCTTCTTCCCAATTCAACTCAACTTACCCACCAACAAGCTGAACTAGTTTTGGATATAACTGTTCATCTCGTAACCGGTTTATCTCTGAAACTGTTGAATCCATGGATTGCATGTCAACTATGTATCTTGTATGCAGGTGACTTACTGCTGCTTTTGCTCTCTCTAAGGCATCGGAGTTGGCACTTCGTTTCTTTAGCTTATTCAGGGTAGCAACTTTCTTTTGGTAGTCAAATTTCATAAGTTCACCGGCCTACCATATTGACGGTCAAACCCAAATAAGATTTTGAACACAACCAAAAACATGTATGGTTTCTTTATAATCTACTATTACTAATAATCAGTCAAGTGTAAGCATGCAAACTGCACGTAGTAAAAAGTTGTGGAGACATGTTGGTAAACTAATACAAGAAGGTCACTTAATGTCAGCCAAACTCATTAGTCTACATCCACAAATAGGAGAGTAGAGGTCATCACAAAAGGCTCATGCCACAATCTGCATGACTAAATATCACAATCAAAGAAATGAGAAGGTAGTATTTGAGACGAGCTATGCTACCCTACACCAAAAAAGTTGCAAGTTGAGGGTAGAGCAAGAACCAGATAAGCATTTTTGTGTGGCACAGCATTGTCACAAAGTTGCTCATTTCAGTAAAGGACAACAAGGCTTGAAATGCTACAAGCCTTGGACATCTGTCTGTTTAAGTCGTATCTTCTAGATGTTACCTCTCATTTGGCCCCTTACAATTCTCTCTCTCTCTCTCTCTCTCTCTCTCTCTTGGGGGTGATCATAAATACAGTCAGGGAGCCATCCATACACGAGTATAGTTGGCTAGTACAGAGAGCAAAAGTTCCATGAACTCCACAAAGTCCACTAAACCACACTACAAACTTTATCAATTCATCTCTTTGATTGAGCCAAAGACATCTCTCTAAACAATCAATTAGGATTTACTCGGCAGGTGAATCCCAAGCTAACAAGCAAAGCATTGCATAATATAAAAAGATAGCTGCAATTGCATCACACATGAGCATTCCTAACAATGATTACAGTTTGCAGAAAAAGAAAGTTGATAGTTGGATCTATTTCTGAGTTGTACCTAACATAGTCCATTCTATTGGGCACAATTTGCCCAAAGTGACTTAAAAGTTTGGTTTTGGACTCTTATAATTGTTATTTTCTCCGTACCACTGGAAGAAGCAAGATGAACATTAACAAACAATATGAACAGCTCACAGCTCTGTATTATTCATGATGTTCAATGTGCCATATGGCAAAGTAGCAAAGTATTAGTCAACCTATGTGTCTCCAGTAAAAGAGATGCCACTTTCTATAACTTCGACTGACATCTCAGAATGCCCTTGCCAGAATGTGCAGAACATATTTAGACAAATATAATAGTTCCACACCCAACAGAAAAAGGTTGCAAGAACAAAGTTTTCTGGAACATACCTTCACTTCATCGTAAAGTTTTTTCTCCCATGCTAGTAACTTATCCAAAATAGTGGCGTGAGTTTCATTCTCTTCTGAGTCAAAATCATCATTTCCATCATCATCAATACCAGGCATCCCTTTGAATGACCTATTCCATGTAATGACGCGCATGACTCTAGCAGAGTGATTAATGTGTCCTGAAAAGAATATGGCAGAGTAAACTTTTCAAGAAAAAATATACCAAAAGATGAAAAATTTATGAACAATTCCAACTTCCATACTTCAAAGGGCATTCAAGGGGATTGAAACTATTCGGGGACTACTGGTTACATACACTAAAATTGTGGGTTTTGGCTACTCCTTTTGTAAATGAGAAGGATTTGCTAGGTTTCCCAGAAATCTTAATTCTCAAAACTAAGAATACTAGTAAATGGTTGCACCCCCTTGGTGCTATGTAAATAATATGTAGGTCTACATATTGGCCCTGAAAAAAAAAATGCAGGTTTTTAATAATGCCATCAAAAATTTCAATTCCATGTTGAGAAATGACTTTCCAAATGAAAGCAATGTGAGTTTTCCTCAACTTCCTCAGCCTTTTGGCAAAGTCCAAGTAGTATGAAGCTTCCTCTTCACCATCACATAAGAAACATAGTAACATTTTAACGGCAAAGTACAAGTAGTATGATGTTTCCTCTTCACCATCACATAAGAAACATGGTAACATTTTAAGGGCAGCACCTACAACAGAGGCAAGAGAACTAGCAAAAATTTGAAGCCCAAAAGAATTTGTGATTGACTTCACACAACTCTTAGGATGCTAAAAACATCAGTGCTCCAAATTAAAACCTTAAATAATATCACTCGAACGAAACTAACACAAATACACAATCAGACAATTATTACCTCTATTATCAGCAAAATTTGAGTGGTAATGCAACCTGGTGGCTTCCAGCATCTTGGAAACCTCGTGAGCACTCTCCGAGGCCTTTAAGAAATGATCATCAAGATCTGTGAATATCTGCAAGAGGTTGACTCCCCCCTTACCCACCCTCTTATCCCCTATCCCCTTCCCCTTCTTCAACCCTCTACCCGACCCGCCTGCCACGGCGGCCACAGCCACTTTCTCGGCCTCCACTGCCTTCTCTACCACCTCCTCCTTCATGCCACCAAGGTTCTCCACTGTCTTTGGCATTTCATCCAATGTCTTCCTTTCGCGAACCGGCTCTGCCTCCACCTGCTTTGCAGGTGGCGGTCTCTCCATTCCCACCTCCTCCAGGGTGGTACCCGGCATGTTCTCCACCGTGGGGAATAAATAATGGTACAAGCTCTGCTGCTCTTGGTCAGTCGGCGCTGCCTCCCTGCTCTCCAGTACCACTGGTGGAGGTGGAGCCCCATCATCGCTTTCCTTCTTCCCTCTGTTGCTACCACTGCCACCACCAGAAATAGTAGTAGATTTTCGACTCCTAGATTTTCGAGTTAGTCTTTCTCGGTTTTCCAATTCCATATCGTCCTCTTCGTCCACGTTACCGTCCTCCTCCTCGATGATCGTGCTGGTTGTGGCGGAAGAGGCCTTCTGAGAGATCTTGATCTCGGGGGCGCTGATGGTGCGGTGAAGAGGGGGTGCCGGGTTGTCATCGAGGGGAGGAGGGGGTGCTGGGAAGCTGTCGTTGAGAGGAGGAGGGGGAGGCGGTAAGAAAGGGTCGACAACAACGTGGCCGACCGAGGATTGCGGAATTGTGGCTGGGGACGCCGACGAAGGCAAAGAAGACGAGGGGGGACCGGACTGGCTCGGGTTCTGAACCTCGCCGTGGGCATAGTCACTGAGGGCGGCGCCAGTGTTCTTGAGGGCCATGGCATAGGCTGAGTGGGCCGCCGCAAAGGCGTTGCGGGCGGCGAGAGCCTCCTTCATGAACTGCTTCCGATCCTTACACCGCGAGACGGCCTCCTCGTTCTCGATCTTCGATTGCGTGCACCCCATGTCGCTGCCGTCTTGCGGTTGTTACGGATCCCTCAGCTCTCACTATTCTAGTGACTTTGAAAGGATATGTAACCTCAGCTTACACACACAAACAGAGAGATAGAGGGAGAGAGGGAGAGAGAGAGCTTTTGGCGTTTACTTACTTTTTGGGTGTGCGCCACCAGGCTAGACAGTTAGGTATAATGGAATAATAGAAGGCAAAAGGTAGGAGATGAGCCGAAAACGGTGGCGTTGGGGCGGCTCCAGCCGTAGGAATTTAGGAGGAGGAGCTCACCGGGATTTGCAGAAGTGATCAGGAAGAAGTTACCCAAGTAATGGCATTGGATCAATAAAATAAAAATAAAAATAAAGATATTATAAGGGTATCAAGTCAAACTGTAAGGACAAATTAAAAAACAAGGTTTGCCTTGATCAAATGGATTAAAAAAGCCTGATTCGTTATTACCCCAATCACAGCAACTATATTATTAATAAAATAATTTAAATTATGTCGTTTTATTTTT
Organism: Moringa oleifera; assembly: GCA_021397835.1. Lineage (NCBI taxonomy): Eukaryota > Viridiplantae > Streptophyta > Magnoliopsida > Brassicales > Moringaceae > Moringa > Moringa oleifera. The sequence continues at coordinate 3,311,174 of JAJFZO010000579.1, forward strand.
AATTATTTAATAAATATGAAATTAAAATATAAATAATTATTCTGTGAATAATACAAAGTATGAGGTGTTTGGCATTTGAAATTACGAAAAAGTAATGCTTATTATCAAGGTGTGACCGAGGATCTAAAATGGATTTTGGTACTTTACTTAGCACTCAAACTGCACTGCTTCACTGTACCGTATTTTGTTCTAGAAGACAGCAGAGAATTGCAAATGATATTCTCCTTTTTTTAATAAAAAAATAAATAAATTATATATATATATTTATATATTTGTCTTTTAAAGCGGCTTTGGGTTTGGGACCGACCGGTGGAGATTCTTCTTTAGATTTGCCTAGAAGCCTCCTCGGCCGGTTTCTGTCAGGTGAGAAATTTGCAGTGCCAGTTTTCCTTTTTCTTTTTTCTTTTTTCCCTTTTCTCTTTTTATTTTTCTTTTTTTTCCTTTTCAGTTTATTTTATTTTAATTTAACTTAGCTGGCTATTATTGGCATTTATTTCAAAGTGATCATCACCTCTTTAATCTCTATTATTTATTTATTTATTTTTAAATTTTCACTGTAAAGATTGCCTCTGCACACTTTACATAATATTTACTGTTTTAAAATTCAGATCCAACTATTTTCAAAAAAAATTAAGATCCAACTCGTTGGTTAAATCATGAATTAAATTTTTAATTAATTTATTTCACTTTAAAATAGAATAATTTATTCAAAATATTATAATTAATTAATTTTGTTAAATTATATTATTTTTACTAAATCAATGTCATTTTTAAAAATAAAATAATAATAAATAATTGTTTCCATTTTATTTTTAAAAGTAGTTATTATATTTATTTTATATTATTTATTTTAATAATATATAAAAAAATTATAATAATTTATTACATCATAAAAAAATAAAGATTTAATCTTTTATTCGACTTCAGTCTGATTTTGAATTTTGCTCTGATTTAATCTTCAAAACATTGATGATAATATATTATTTATTTAAAAATATCTATTTTAATATTAAAATCAACAAAATATTAAGAGAATTTCAAATTGGAGCTTACAAGTTTTTTTTTAAAACAAAACCTTTCCAGCATTTGTTTTAGCTGTAACAAAGAGGCAAATTGCTAATAAGAATCATTTACCAGTATTCCATGGAGTAACTAGGAATTCAGCATTTCTTTCCTTTGTATCTAATCTGCCAAAGCTCAATGTCATTTCCTCTATCGTAATCCTTTATGTACTGAGGAATTTCTGAAAGATCAACGCATTTTCCAACGAAACAAGGCAAGCTCCTATGCCATTCACCTTCTGCATTATCCACTGCAAAGCCATCATTGATGGCAGAAGCCATTGATGCAGAGAGGGAAGAAAACAAAGAAAGAAAGAAGGCTTACCTCCCTCCTGGTTTATGTAACTTCTGAAATGTGAATAACCATTAGCAACAACGTCAAGGTCGTCGATGCTGAAGTTGTAGCGCTTTTCCAATGCCAAGTATAACACCTGAAAGTCGCAGAAAAAATTCAGAGATTGTCCTGCAAATATAATGCAAGAAACAAGTTGTCCTTTGGGTACAACATCAACCAGAGGTGCTAACATTTTCAATGGCATTAGGACAAGAACGGAGAAGGCTTGTCTGGTGGTTGACCCAGAACTCTCAATTGGTGGCATTTCAGCCAGAAAAGTTAAGATTTCTATTGATCTATCTGGATTTTATATAAGCTATTGCCCATTGGTGAACATTCTGCTATGTTCAATGGGTACCTTTTCTGCTCCCAGAGACATTAATTTCTCCAAAATACTGAAAAGGGCATCTGTGAGATCATCACTGTAGATCACATCGGCAGCAAAAATCAGTGAAGCTGCCTGGACTTGTTTGATTTCTGAGGAGGTCCAAGAATACCTGAACATAACCATTGGAAAAAGTGTCATATATTTCTATAATAGCAAGATAATGCTAATTGTAGAAGACATTATAAAAGCCAAAATAGGTAACTGAAACATTCACAATTTTTCATAGATTGTATTAATAAAACCAAGTATCTCTTACCCTTACCGTTTTGGAGATGCAGGATTTCCTGGGCTACCATTGGCAGGCCAGGGGTTAAACCAATCGAGTTCACGTACATGGACTGCAGCTCGAGGATTGAACAATCCAGAATTAAGGCTGACATTCTTGAGACAGTTGTCAAGGATTTCATCCCCATGGTCTGTCAAAAATAAGGAAAAAATCTTGGTCAAAACACAAATTGAATTAATAGTTGAAGTCCTAATTACAAATCAAATAAGAGTCTTCTTCTCAGTATATTTCATCTATCACAACTGTAGAACATGACTTGGACTATTCACTATACCCTGAACTACCCATGTTCATATTGACAGGTGCCAGGGTGTGACAATATGAAGGGGCATGACCGATGATGATCCAAAGTAATGGAAAATCAAAACTTGAGGAATCGGACATTCAGGCAAGCACGGGCATTAGTATCAATCCAAGCAACATGGCAATCATATAAATTGTCTTACTATAAAGCTGGAAGCTGAGCATTCACTAATTTATCATCCCACATGGACTTGTCTGCACAGATGTGATTGAAAAAAGAATCATTTCATGACCATGAGGAAACACACAAGCTTAATAATATGGCTACCATTGTCCAGAAGTTTTCATAATAGGACAAGTATTTATAAGACAGTTGAACATCAATATGCCCTCAAACATGCCAAATATTTGAAATATTAAGGTAATTTGCTAGTTGAATACACCATTTTGCATTACGATCAACTTCAATGCATGTGTAGAAACAAAACCAGACACATTTCCCCATGGCATATTTCAAATTAATCTTTTGGACATTAAGTCCTGGGATTTTTCTTTACCTATTCAGGGACTTCCATAAATTTACGGCCTTACAGGCCACACCAAATAATTAAAGAGCATAGAACTAGAATGTCAATTGAAGCGTTTCAAGGCCAGAATGACAATTTTGTGACATCAAAAGACTATAGTTTCTAGCGAACAATCGTATAATTTCTAATATGCAGTAAAAAGAAAAATGTGAATGCTAAATTCCTTTCTTCGGTTTTGGTTGGTGAGTACAGCTAAAAAGGTGAGAGAGGCACTTTTATAATCTAATTTCATCCATGTCCTTTCCTAGATTTAATATCTTCTTTCCTTCTGTCAGTGCTGAACAAGTAAGAACAGAAATAAACAATACACACATACAGCTAAAGGGATTTCAGTCGGGAGTAACTTACAGAAATGAAGTAAACTTACATAACGTTTACAAATCTAAAATTTTGGGTTACTTTATCATTTCTCTGCTTTCTCACAAACAAAACAAATAATACTTAAAATGACAACTACGCTCATGTGCCCCTAAGCCACTGACATTCAAATGTTACAATCAAGCAAATATTAGTTCTTCAAACAATGAGAAGACGCACAACCCAAGCAATTGACATAAAAGCATTATAGACAACAAAGAAGAATAGATGCCAGTTAAGATGAAAATTATATAGTTAAAGTCATTCTATACCAGTTATGAACACAGTCTGAGCAACTCTTGCAAGCAATATACCCAACAGCCCTGGACAAAAGAGCAAAACAGAACCCTGTCATACCAGATGTGATAATGTGATTGGAGCTCCTCAGAATCTTCAAGCTAGAAAAAGAATTTATGACAGTCTTGGCTGAATTAGTATTTCCAAAAGCATATTGAAAGACAAATATGGTCAGAAAACTCTATCTGAATGGTTCTTTCTTTCTGTTCCCCTTAGGCTAAAGAGAGATAAAGGAAAAATAGATTTTCAATGAGTTCAATTGATTTCTGGTCAGCTGGATTCAATTGATATATGAAACTATAATATTTTAGCAGGATCCTGTTCACTGAGGTTCAATTTATAGAAAAAAAAAAACAAAAAATAACACTATGACACTGATAAGAATATTTGAAACTGAGGCTTTTAAATCCTACTGGTTACCTCATTCAACAATCACATTAAGTTGCTGAGTTTCCTAGAAAGATATCACAACTCAGAACATTTGCAAATAATACCGCTTACAGTTTATGCTTTCCATGACAAAAATGTATGTAAACATCTTCACGAGTCTGGCCAGTATGAATGATTTCTTTTCATCGGCACATAATCAATCTTGATCATGACTTACGCATATTTCATCAGAAAGGATTAACATGACCAGAAGGCATGAAAGCAGGTGGCAGTGACAAACCTGTGCCAGCACCAAGTTCTAAAGAAATAATTCCATCAAGTTCAGATGAAGTACACATTTTATGCAACACGAAATCAGACAATACTAATTCTGCTCTCCACACCTAGAAGGGGAAAAGAGATTATATTTCAGCATGTATCACATTGACCAGAACCAAACACTGCAAGTAACCAAGTATTACCTGCAAACCGACATTAGGAACTGATGATGTGATATTGTGTTGGACGGTCATGTTACAACAACGAGCAGGCAATTCTGTAGATTTAAATTTCAAAAGAACAAAACTTTGAAGTTAATAAATTTGAAATTGCAAATTAAAGAAAAAGAAAAGGGTATTCTTCTCAGTATTTTCTACCTTTCCTTTGTAATAATCTCATAAAGCCAGCAGTAGCTTAGGTCAGCTGAAGAAATGAACCCCATACTAAGCAACTAAATATACATAAGCCATGGAAGTACTGTGATTTTGTTTGCTCCCAAGGCTAATCCTATTTCTTAAACCCAAAATTCTGAACTGAATCCAGTTACTTAAATCAAAATGGATTGACCAGAAAATTGTAATTTTAGGTAGTTTTGCCAGTGCTAGTCAGAATTTGCAACCTTGATCCTAAAAGTTTGATTTTTCAAGAACAATTTTATTGTGAGGCTGATATTTTCCATGAAAGAAACTCCTATTATCAAAAGAAGTGCCACAGAGGCACTACTATAAGGATCACCAGTCCGACTAAAAGTCTAATTGAAAGAAAAAATTCAAAAAAGAAATACAAAAATGTGGCAGACATAAAGGATCTTAGAACTTACTGCTGCGTCTGGGTAGAACAAGGTCACCATCTTCATCAAAACTAAGGACTTGTTGCATTGCAGGAACCCCATCATCTTCAAATAGCAAATTATATCTGCTGGATTCAACTCCTAAAATAATTAAAAAATAAATGAGGATTAATCAATTTCATTTCGAAAGTGTTAAGGGTAAATCTCCATTCAAGTCCGCATTTTTCAGGATCCCACTTTGATAGGGATCTTAACCAGTTGAAATTCCCTTATATCTTTGATCAATCACAAAACCTAGGTCCCCCACAGCCAACAATTGGAAAAGAAATTCACTCAACAAGCATCATATCATATCATCCTCAGATACATTACATTCACATGCTTTTTTTTTTTTTTTTGCATTTATCAAGATTTATAGGCGACCACACGCAGCACCACTTATCAAGCATATTCTTTCCTCAGGAAGAAGTAAAACAGAAGGAAAAAACAAACCCATCCTGGAAGTGGGTCATGTTAATACTTTCACATTCATGCACATATGTAATCTCATTTGAGTAAGGAAAGAAAGACGACGAAAATCTTTTCTGATTTAGTTATCCAAATTTCCAAACTGAAGTTATTAAACCCAGTTCGTTTTCGTAATACAATTCTAGCATCCAAATGAAAATAAAACTTAAAAAAAATCAAATGCACTGATAAATACTGGTAGATAATAGTCCGGGTTGCACCTCTCTCCGTTCTTCGGGAGAAGAGAAAAAAAAAATGTTAAATAGTAGACAATAGTAGAAGTACCGGATGGGAGAGAGATGATGAAGCGAGAAAGGTGGGGTCCAGATGTGCCAGGTGGGCATCCAAGGTGGACCTCACTCATCACATGCTCTTCCTCTGAATCTCCGCCGTGCATCTGCCTCTGGTTGTCCATGGCTGCTTCTTCTCATGGAGCCCAAAACTCCACCCAGGACGATGCCAATGTTAATTTTACTTGTTACCACAGGAAACGGTGCGTTTCTAGACAACAGAGACAAATTCCAATATGCAGAAATTTGTGAAGCCTTTTGGCTTTTCCTTTATTAATGTTCAGTAAAGTTACTGATATCATTAATGTTCTATAAAGTTACTATACCATTTATTAGATTAAGAAGAAGGCTATATGACTCCACAGCTGACCAGCTTCACAGGCATTCTGCTCCCTTTCTTATCATTTGTAACGTGAATAAGTAGTGCAATACATAGAAAGAAAAGCTAGAACTTTCAACATCATGCACCAGCAGAGCTATACCACAAGCTTCTTACCCACAAATATTTCCACCCAAATCCTGGAAACTTGAAACAGGATTATGAACATATGGAATCTGAAAAGTTTTGCACAATCTGAATCTAATATTTATATGCTTAAACACGTAGAATCTGGGTTTTTACCATTGACCGTGCAGTGTCACAATCTTTACAATCTTATATGATCAGAAGACTAAGATGTTGGAGCTCTATTAAACATTGAAAGAGAAACCACTAACTTGTATCTTTCTTTAAATGCCTGGAATTAGATGAGCTAGAAATAAAGTGCTAATATAGAATATGAGAAAAGAATATAATGAATTGTGTTTTGTTCCCCAGGAGTTCTTGATGCTGTCTTTTCATCTCCCTCTAAGTGTTGCAAGCTGAGCTGCCAGTTCATCATAGTCTGGGAGCTTAGGATGCACGTGGTTGGACAATATCTCCGGCTGCAATGAATTGGCTCGAGCATGCCTTCTTGAGGCCTCAGCTGGCGTTTGTGGCTCTGGTGGAGCAGACACTGTCCTGATTGGTGGGACAACAGACCTAGATTTTGCATGCTTATACTCTGTGGCTTCACCACTGCTCCTTAATTCGTAAGGCGACTTTTTCTTACTGTAATGCTTCAGAAGACCATCCATTATCTTCTCGTCATCTGTTTCACTATCGCATGTAAGAACAGATCGCAGACCTTGTCTTGCCTTAACCTTAGCAGCCCCATCATCAGCAGTGTCCATGTTGTCATGACCAGGTGGTGGTCTAAGAAATCTGCTCCTGACTGATCTTGGTTTTGGCTTAGCTTCAACAGCTGAATCACCTTCTTGCCTTTTCTTCTCCTTACCAACATCATCACTTGGTTTTGCATGCTCCTTCAAGCTGCTTTCATCTTTTCCAACTCTGTGTTTGCTATAAGGGGGAGGGATGAATCTGTAGTAGAATGGTTTCCCACCATCGGCTTCGTCTTCAGAAGGACTCCCAACTGAACTTGATCTAGTCTGGACCGAATCTAAGTCAGTGCTGTCTCTTCTGCTGGAAGCAATTGCTTCATCTTCGCTGCTACTCTGCTGCCTGCCTTTATCGGAACCTTTTCTTTCATCATATGCGAGGTGAATCTCATCTCCTCTTGAAACAGTATACTTCCTCCTTGTTTCCTGGCTGTCTCTAGTTTGGAAACCATTATTCTTGCTATCATGCCTTCTGTGTCCATCATCAACAGCATCATCTAAAGGTTCACTCTGCAAAAGGTTATGCATTTCAATTATTATTAAAAATATGGGAGACATCAAGATACGCATTCAGAGATATAGAGCCTTTCTGGAAAACAGAAGCTGCAAGAAAGGGAGTTTTGGCCTCTTGAGTGTATCCAACAGACATGAAGCAAAGTTGGATACTGGACTCATATCAACTGATGTAAAAGTGCAGGACACCTTAGTTTCAAGATCGTCCCTAATACTCTTTTTGTTGTACATGCCCCAGTGCATTTCACTTAATGCGTGAGGACATCCCAAAATTTGACCCTGTTAACATATCAGGTTAAGCAGAAAAAACTACTTTGTGAATTAGTTTCCAGGTTTCCTTCCCTTCCTACATGAAACTGCAGCAATTTCAAAGTCGCAGAAAGAGAAACTCACTTGCTTGATTGAAGGTGGTTTGAAAAGTTTCTGTTCCAAAGCCTTTGAATCCCATTCTATTGAGGACTCTTGCGCAATATCATGCAGTAATTGAAGCTTCACATCCTTTGAGGGAGGCTCCGATTTGAATTTCTCCATAAACTATAAATAAGCAATTTCCATGTCAGTGCTAAAACAAGGTCTCATAGGAGTATGGAGTATTTTTACGTAGGGGTTAAGCTGCTCATCACCTCTTGATTTACAAATGATTCAAGGGAATTGCCATATCTTTCAGTGAATAGTGATCTGAGGTCACGTAGTTCTGGCAGTTCAGAAACCCTAGCTGCAGCATATATCAGAGAAGATACAGCTTCCCGGCACTCTTCAGGACATTCCCTGCAAAAAGAAAGAACGTAGAGGAACCATGTCAATTGTTGCACTGAAATTGAAATGGCTAACTGTGGAAATATAAAGTAATGAAAAATTCAAAAATACATAAGAAACTAAAATTCAGCAAAGGCATGAAAATGCAAAACAAGAATCAGATTCAATATAAATTAAACCTTCAAGTTGAACCAAATATATAGCATAAAAAACCAAGAATCAATCCTTGAAGGTTGGTGTTCTCTACTGCCCTTCTTCTAAAGAGATTAGTTCTTTTGGACGCTTCTATAGAAATTACATAAGATATATAGAGATCAAATAAGCAGTGAATCCCAGGTTACAGATTTGAACCACAAGAATCAAAGCACTTATTTTCATTTGCAAACAAGTCTGCTTAGGCAACTCAACCCATTTTGAGCTCTTGTTCAAAGTCCATGCACATTGTATTAAGCCTTAATTAAAACCCAGTAAAGAGAGGTGGAAACAGGTTAACCATGAATATAATAATCAGCTAGTAGCAGTCACCAAATTTTACATGGAATCAACTGATGGCATGCTTCAGGCATATAATAAATTTCATAGAAATTGTTATAATTTAGTTCATGAATGTTGAAGCTTACAGAAATTGTTTTTTTCCTTTCCTTTTTTTTTTTTTTGGCAGATGAAGCAGAGAATTATGCCACACGTTGGATAGTCATAAATACCTCTCCTTCCCAATGAGTGGGAGATTGTTAACAATACAGTCAGAAAACTTCTCAATGAAATCATAGACAGATAACCTGCTCTGCTCTACCAGAAGCCCTTCAGCCTGTTTCACCATCCACGACAAATTAAAAGGCTTGACATGTGAAAAGATAATATAGAGGTTTTCATGAGAACATCAATCTACAAATATATCCAAACAGCCTGCAACAAGAGGCAGGTTGATTATGCAGCTGTTCTGCTTAAATTGGGGAGGGAAGCGATTTTGAGGTCCAAAGCAAATTAATCATTATGTATTCCATAACTAAGACAGACAATCCCATGGACTGTGAAAGAACATACAGAGACGAAGGCTACTGCAGAGTAGATTTTGAAACAAAAAGCTTTGCTCAAAGGATGCTGCACTTGGATCTCAGACCCTAAACCAGTGTGTGGTTCATACCAGATCCTTTTGGTAGTGTTGTATAAAACATGGGGATGTGAAATGAAAGGAAACACGGAACAGGTGATCAAGATAATGGTACATCTCACGCATGGAAGGAACATGTGAATCAAAGAAGCAATGAGCAAATTGTGCCAGGATACTATCAAAAGGTATGTAAATTAAGGGAGAGCTACAGAACCTGTTAGGCTGACATGTTAAAACAAACATTGGCAACATTCCAGAAGAAGTGAAGGCTGCTCCGTTTAGAAAAAGATACAAAAGAAAAGTACTTGATAAAATTTAAAAGCATCATTTTTGAGCAACTTTCTGGTTATGAAAGCCAAATATTGAACATTCAAAATGGGATACAACAAACTCGAAAGAAAAATTCATTTACAAGTGCTGGGAAAAAAACTAATTACATTGGATACTGAGGCGACAATATCAAAACACCGAAAATTTAACTGTTTAAACATTTGTCTTCCCCGTTAAAGGTCTCTATGAAACAAATTCTACAAATACTCTCCCACAAGAAGAATAAATGCAAATATATGAAGCAGAGCAAGCAAAATAATCGATGGCTTTGGAAACTCATGCCCCAAAATCCCATTATAAACAATGAAAGTCATGAAGAACAATGAAAAACCAATGGGTTCAAATTACTGCTCATCCAACTGACAATATCCAAAAAGGAAAACCAAGAAATCCTGCAGATGAAGAACATATAAACCAGAAATTACCCTTCCATAAGCATTGTAATCAAAACCGCTTTTAAGAAGATCAGCAATATCATTCTTCAAATACTTGCACACCGCATTCTTCTTCTTCCTCACCGTCTCAAGTCGTATCTTTGTCAGCTTTATCAATGATTTGCTGCAGAAAAGGAATGACCAAAAGGGAAGACAAACCAAACCAATCAAAAAATCACCTCGGAAAAAAATGAGGCCATAGAAAAGGAAACAGTTCAGGTTCTGAACTAACCATTTTGCAGGGAATTTCGGTTTCAAAAACACATTAAACATTTTGCTTATTTCGAAAGCAGCAAATGAGAGATGGGTCTCTTAAGAGACAGATATAAAGAGATCAAGTTTTTGGCAAAGGTAAAGAATTCTGCTGTTTTGGGTTGTATTTATATTGAAAAACAAGGTAGAAGGAATAACCGCAAGCCTTGTAAATGAGATTCAAGTAAAATCCAGCATCTGCATATGGAAAAGCTATGAAGCAAAGAAATGAACCAGTTTCCGAGAGAGGAAAAGGCAAGAACTTAGAGAGAGAGAACAGAAATGAATATTCAGTATTTACTTGGAAATTAACCAAGAGAAAAAAAAAACGAGGGAAAGAAACAGATAAATGGTTCTCTAAGATTGAGCAACAAGAAGCTCAAAACGAAAGGATTTTTGACAGGCTTTGGAGAGCAAAATGCGTGGGTGTGTTTGTGTATAACTGTATTTACGTGCAGAGAGACAGAAGCCAGAGAGACAGAGAGAGAAGTGCAATAAAGGAAGAATCTCTAAACCGGCATAAGAAAAGGCAGCTGAAAGCCAAAAGAAGGAAAGCTAGCGTTGTAAAAGAGAGAGAGAGAGAGAGAATACCGCCACGTAGGACCGATGGCCCTCCCGCTGAAAACACCTTTGCGCGCCCTTTTAACCACGGCCATCGAGTAAGGGTACTTTGTTCATTAAACAAGTCCATGTCTTTTCCCTCCTTATGAATTAATTCTTATTTTTATATTTAATTGAAATTTTCAGTAAAATTAAAATGACAATTAGTACTAATTCAACAATAAATAAATCTTTTAAAATATTTTTAAAATTAATTAAAAATTAAAAATTAGTTTAAAAAAAAGAAGAAGAAAGAAGCGAAGTTTTATTCATAAGATCAGACAAAAAGAAAAAGTACCTAAAGTTTGGTGATAAGATCGACAAAAAAATTGTAGTAGCCCGTTAATATCTGGCCTAACTTAAAGGGGATGCATTAAATTTTGCTGATATGACGATAATGTCCTTCAAGATGGGACCAGGAAAATCAAAGCTTTATCCTTTTTGTCTGAAGAAATTTCCAAGTAAACGGGACTTAGAGCAACAAATTAAATGTTACCATTAGAAACCGGCAAGTTGTCTTAATCCCTTTTGTTTTATTATATAAGCCAGCATAAGGTTTTTTTTTTTTATTATGCTGTGTAAATAAAATATATGATAAGGTTAATAAATTTGAAATAATTATAAAATATATATGTTCTAAAATAATTTCGAGATATATATATTTTAAAATAATTTTGGTAATAAATTTTTATGATATTTTGGAATTGTTTAATTTTTATCAAAATTTTAAAATTTTAATTGCATCAATTTATCAAATCGATTAAATTGTGAATCTAACTTTTATTTGTTTTATTTTATTTTAAATTATTTTGACTTATTTAAATAAAATTATATTGTTAATTTTCATAAAAATTTATTATTTTAAAAATAAAAGTAAAAAATATTTTTTCTAATCATAATATTATATTTAAAATAATTATTTATTTTAATAATATATTATAATATTATAAATTATTACGCGATTCAATGATAGATTTTTTTAAAAAAAATTAATTTTATGATTTTAATAAATACACTTATAAATATATCAATATGTGAGATATTCTACCATCAATCAATATTTACAGTAAGATATTCGATCATCAATCACAAAAAAATAGTTAACTTATGGAGATATCACAATCAAATGCAAGTAGAAAGTTTGTATATAAATTAGGGTAACATCTTTATTACTTTATTTACTTGTTCCTTGTTTCACAAGGAAATTCTATCAACTTCAACTTAATCCTATTGGGTAAATTAAATTCCACTACCATGATGCATGAAAATTTGATATTTATTCATTTATCAAATAATTTATAAATATTAAAAAATAAAATACCAAAAAATAAATAATACCCAAATTTTAATTTAAAGAATATTTATTTAATATTTATTTTTTATATTTTTGAAAAATCTTGTGTCAAAATTCTTTGTATAATATTTTTAAATTTTAAATTATTCAATAAAATTCAAATAGAATCAAATTAAATATATAAATATAAAATTAAATCAATTTAAATTTTAATGTCTAAATTGAAATTCGGTAAGAATTAGTTTTTTATACACACATGATCTCATAATAATATTTACTATGTAAATATTAAAAAAAACTCTATAAAATAGTTAACTTATAGGTAAGTTCCTTAATTTTCAATAACATTTGTGAAAATCAACTTAATCTTATTCAATCAAGTAAATTTAATCACCATTATATATGAAAAATTAAAATTTATTAATTAAATAACTCTGTAATATTATTTTAAAATTTTAAAATAAAATGAACATAATCAAGATATACATAAGAAGAGATTAGTAGGCAATGGTCCCAATGGTCACCTCACTACTTAAAAGGGTGTCTATGCTAAGCAGAGCTGCTTCTGCTTTGTTGTTGCCACATCAGCAAATCATCTACAGATAAGAAGAATTAAAAAATTGGTAACATCGTTGATGATGTTGACAGAATCAAACGGTGCGTCAATTTGAGGCGGGAATAAAGGTTCATGTACTAGACGTGTCACAAACCCATTGAGTCCTCCTAATTTTTGCAGAAAAAGCAAAGTGGTCAAGGTGGACTGTGACTCCGTGGAAAAGTTGCTTACCGTGACACAGCTGTGAGGCTTTGAGGGAGCAAGCGAAGCCAATCAATGACTCAACAAATGGCAGTGCCGCCCCCCTAATGCTTGCTTGGATACCAAGAAAATTGATTCATGCTCTTTTTCTCTCTCTTTCTTTCTTTATACTTTAACGTTCAATGATTAAAAAAAAAAAAAATGCTTTCCAGTTGTTTTAGGTCTCTACAAATAAAGGGTTTCAACTTTTTTTTTTTCCCCTTGTGAATTTAGGATCTGAATGGTTTCCAAAGAAAGGAAAGTAAATTTATGTTGCAAGCATGATGGAAAAAGTTCATTCACTTTGATGCTTTGTTCAAGTTGTTTTTGGTCAACCATATATCGTGATTTTACCAAATTATATGTAAATACGATTGTTGCTTTGCAACATTTTTTAAATTTTAAAAGAGTTAATATTTTATATATTGATTAATACAGTAATTTAATTAACTTAATTATAATTATTGATAATCTGAAACATCAAATTAAATAATCAACATAATTTTATCATGTCAGTTAAATTTTAACCTTTTTATCAGATAATACAAAGTACTAATTTTTTTATGTTATTGCACCAAGAGGTGATTTATCCTTGTAAAAATGTTTTAAGCGAATAAGATTTGATATTTTGGTCTAAAAAACGCTAGCATAATGCGTGTTGAATTAATGCAAATTTCATTATTATATAGAGAACATAGAATAATGTGAAAAAGGGTAAGTCTTGTTGAGGAACAAAATTGTCCATGGCTCATGTGACACAATCATGCCAACTACTTATGTGGACATCTGCTAAATTGTCCATAATTTCAGGCCTTAAAAGTCTCCAAAATCAATTACTTTTTTTTAAGTGTTAAATTAATAGAAAATTCTATCCAAAAGTTACCTCACATGGATTTATCAAAATGAAGGGTACATGCAAAAATATAAACAAATGTATAAATTATATACAAAATTAAACAATTAAAAAATGATTTCGTCGTCGATAAATTCAAGACTTGTGACAAAATATTTTTGTCCATTTCTTTTAGTCATTTTTAGATTTCTCAATTATTTAAATGAGCATGATTTAATTTTAGTATTTTTTGTTGTTTACCAATTGTCATCATGTTATATCATTGACTTTCTTAGTCATAAAATGTGTATAAAAATAACAAGCTAACAACCCCATCCAAGTATAAAAATAAGAGCAGAAATAAAATTTAAAAAAAACCTATTGATTTGACTTGATCATGACATGCTTAAAATAAAGGGGAATTTGTGTTTGTAGTCGTCCGTATAAGGGTATTTGTGTAAATAACCAACATTAGTAATGTATATTTTTTTAGCACTTTTTAGACACTTTAAGACAAAATTACCCTTTGGCAATATGTGCAATTACTTATTTGTCCAAATATAGAATCCCAAAAGTCAAACATCTGAAACGTCTCTCTTTCCCTCTCTTCTATCTGTGGCGGTAAACTTCATCACTTAGCTTCGTCTTTCTGCATTCAGTGTTTGTTCATTTCTTCGCTTGCATTGTAAACCGACCTTTGAAGATTATCCACAAGCTACTGAAGAACTCCGAAATCAATAGCGGTATGGTTTTAACTTTTCATCACTTAGCTTAAATTCTTCATTCCTTTCTTTTGAATACACACGAGTGAAAATTCTCCCCTCATGTCGCTGTGCATTTTTTAATTTTTCTTTTGATACATTAAAATAAAAAAACTGGTTTGGGTATATTACCTATTTTCAATCTTCGGTGACTGTGTGCACCAATTTCTTGCTTTAGGTGCATCTATGTGCATCTGTTCGCTATATTCGTATCATGTTAGGTCAAAACGCAACTAATTTTTCAAATCGTACCAAGTTTTATAATCGTACCAAGTAATCGTACCCAATTCTTCAAATCGTACCAAGTTTTAAAATCGTACCAATCAATCGTACCCAATTCTTCAAAATCGTACCAATTTTTATAAATCGTACCCATTAATCGTACCAAGTTTTCAAAAATCGTATACTGTTTGCTCGCATTTTGACATGTTTTTTGATCAATTGCAGATGGCAACCAGCTCTACATCTCAGAAGCCCTATGTGATCCCTAAAGAGTCCTGGAAGACTGGGAAGTTAATGAAACACTGCGACAACGATGTCATCCCGACTTTGAAGCAAATTTTAGATGACTCTCAGAAGGAGAAGTTTGAAAGGACCTGTCTGGGGCATTTTCTACATGTGCACGCAGATTTCAACTTCTCTGGGATTATAGTCCACAATCTTCTACTTCGGGAGATTCAACAAGACCGGGAGGACGAAATGTGGTTCAGACTTGGGCAGAATGAGGTTCGTTTCAGCAAACTGGAATTCTGCCTAATCACTGGCTTGAAGTTTGGCGAGCTACCGGACACAGACACCATTGCAGCTAATCCGTCTGGAATCCATGCTAAATACTTCGGAGGAAGGGATAAGATCAGTGGAAGTTGCATCAAGACCAGGCTGCTGGAAGGGGACTTTGAAGATGAAGATGACAAAGTGAAGTTGGCGTTGCTTTATCTGTTAAATGGCTTCATCAAAGGCCATGACGAGCGCCAGCATGTCTCCAACTGGCAATTTCACCTGGTGGACAATATTGATGCATTTGATCGCTTTCCGTGGGGCACATGGGTCTTCTGCAACTCATTGCTGCATTTCAAGAAGGCAGTTGCTAATCGAGCAATGGATTCCAGTAGGATGAACTACAATGCCTACGGCTTCGTATGGGCACTGCAAGTAAGGATCAAAAATCTTTATTAATTTTTATTTATTTTTTATTTCAATGGATTTAATTTAATTTTATCTTCATGAAGCATAACTTGATTTCCTTTTTCTATAGATCTTTGCGTTCGAGGTGATTCCTGCTACCAACATGCATGGTAGTAGGTTGTCGAGCTCTAACCTACCACTGCCACGGATTTGCCGATGGAGGTTCCATCGAAAGCCGCATAACGCAGATTGCAAGAAGATATTCACAAACACTGTAAGCAATATTGTTCATTTCGTGTCTTCATTTTAATTCGTACCTAGGTTTCTAATTTCGTGTCTTCATGTTAATTTCGTACCTATATTGTTTATTTCGTGTCTATATTATTCATTTCGTTCCTTTATTTCTAATTTCGTACCTTTATATCGTACCTATGTTGACACTTTCGTACCTTTTTAATAATTTCGTACCTTTTTTTATTACTTTCGTGCCTTCATTTCGTACCTATATTGATCATTTCGTACCTTTTCTATTACTTTCGTACCTTTATTTCGTACCTATATTGATCATTTCGTACCTTTTTTGTTACTTTCGTACCTTTATTTCGTACCTATATTGACTATCATTTCGTATTTTCAGATGGGGGCTAAGCAAAAGTTGGTTCCAACAACTGCAGAGCGCCAAGCCCCTTACTTCATTGGAGTTGAGGACACCATTGTCCCATTGCCTGCTACACGATCTAGTGGGGATGACACAGTGGAGGGTCCCAACCGGAAAAACTCCACAAATTTGCCATCTTCTTTGCGAAAGCAATACAAGGTATGTCCTCTTCATATATTATATAAGTTTTGTTATTGCATTCTATAATCAACAACTTTTGTTACCTGTAGCGTCGAGTTGGCTTTCTTCTTGCCGAGCGACAGAGGGATGATGAATCTGATGAAGTCGCTAGTGATAGAAGGGAGTTAACTGGCCAGAGGACTGTGGAGCCAGAGGTGCGGGAGGATGAAGTTGAGAGGGAGGCACCAGGCGTTGAAAGAAGAGCAAATGATCCAGATGTTTACCTTCGCCTCGCTGCTGTGGAGGCAAAATTAGATCTCCTCGAGGTGAAGATAAACCAAATGGATCTCGAAAATGAAAGACGCCATCAGGAGCAAATGGCCCTCTTGAAGTCCATCGAGCTGTCTCTGCAAGGAGCAAGACATGGTGGCCAAGATCCTTCCCGCATAATGTCAGATCCAGTTCCTAATGATGTAAGTAATTTGTATCTATATCATATCATAATTTCAAATTTGTTGCATCTTGTGACATAAAATAACATCTGTAATTGTTTTCCTTTTTCTCAGGGTGTTAATCCCATCATTGAGGAACCTGAAGATTCAACCACGGAGGTGTTGGCTCCTGCAGGGCAGTTGCCTGAACAAGAAGCCACTGCAGGGCCAATCACCGAGGAAGTGGCTGCTGCAATGCCAACAGATGAGGAAATGGCCACTGCAGCAGGTCCATGCAATGAGGAAGTGGGGCACTTGGCTATTGTCCCAGTTGAGGCAACCGACAGTGAGCTGCCAGTTGTTAGGACTCGTAAACGGTCAAGACAACTGTGCAGCCCATATGTCGACCTCAACATTGGGTCTAAGAAAGCCAAGTACCCTCACATGGTGAGTGCAAAGTCCAAATTCAGCGACAGAATCCTCATTGCATTCAACGAGTTCATGAATGGCCAATCATAGTAAGTTCTTTATTTTTGAGGGATCATTATACTGAATTATCAATATTTTGTACTTTGTTCTAACACATTGTTTTCATTTTGTACAGCCGTGATGTAGGTATTGGTCATTCAGTCAGTGTGGAATGGTTCCAAGCATTGAAAGACAATGATGAGTGGGTTGATGACTCGGTAAGTTTGTCATTTTACTATGTTCTTTACATTAATACCTAGAATTAACATTTATGCATTCGTTTCGTACAATGATTTAACAGTATAATATTTGTTCTTTTGTGTCTCAACAGCATATTGAAGCATACCTTTGTCTCCTTCGAAGGAGGCAGAAGGAACTTCCTGGACAATATGCACAAGATGTCTGCATATGTGATCCATGGCTCTATGTAAGTTTATTTGGTCATTAAGTGATTGTATGATTTTCGATTATTATAATTTCTTTATTGACTTTTTTTGTTCAAATTTGCAGACAGCATTTTTTTATATTTACAATGAATATCAAAGTGATCCGGATGCTGATTGTCCTCCTCCACACGCCAATTTTGAAGCACATAAATGGGAAGCAGACTTCCTTGATCGTGTGAGAGGCAAATTTTGTCCCCAGTGTCCACCTTGGCACACTGTGAATAAGGTGATTGATATTTTCATTTCCTTTAACTATAGTGTTGCAATATTATGTGAACTCATTACTGACATGTAAGCAATATTTTTCAATGCAGCTGATGGTTCCATGCCATGTTGGGGGATCTCATTGGCTGCTGGTTCTGGTAGATCTGCAGAGGTTTTCCTTAAGAATTTTTGACTCATCTCGGCAAGAAATACCAACTGAGGTGCGTATTCGGCAACAAAACCCGCTGAGATTTATGCTACCGAGTTATATGGACAGTGGGGGATATTTCAAGCATAAACCAAATGTCAAGAAGCCGAATATTCCACTCTCGTGCACACTAGAGCCAAAGAACAAGGTCCCCCAACAGAGAAAAAGGTATGTATTTTGTTTTAACAAGTTGTTGTTATTGTCTTTTTATGTTTTATTTCTGTTTTTTTAATTAATTTCTATTTTTTTCAGTGGCAATTGTGGACCTCATATGTTGTACATAATGGAGCACTTGCTTCTCAACAAACGCTTGAAGTATAAAGATAAAGATATGCCAGAGATACGAACTCATATGGCAATCCATATATTTGCCAATTCAACTGTAGATAGTTCATAATTTGTTATTTTTTATTCTTTTTATACAATGTATTATTTCTGTACATACATTTAAAAATTGTATATACTATTATTTTTGTCAATAAAAATAAAATTTATTACATTTTTTGTCTGTCTCATTATATATATTTCATACCAGTACTTAGAATTTACTATTGTGAATCAAAGGTACGAAATCAATATAAAGGCACGATTTGAATTGAAGGAACGAAATAATGGTACGAAATAGAATTGAATTCACTAAGTAATGGTACGAAATTGTATTTTATATACAAATTAATTGTACGAATTTAAATCTAAGGCACGAATTAAAGGCACGATTAACTATTGAAGGAACGATTAACTATTGACATTGCGAAATGAAGGAAAAATTAATGGTACGAATGCATTTTTAAGGTACGAAGTTAAGGTACGTTTTGATTTTAAAGGCACGAATTTGATGTACGATTAATTATTGACATTGCAAAATAATGGGAAAATTTAATGGTACGAATGTATAGTTAAGGTACGAAGTTAAGGTACTTTCTGATTTTAAAGGCACGAATTTAATGTACGATTAACTATTGACATTGCAAAATAATGGGAAAATTTAATGGTACGATTGTATAGTTAAGGTACGAAGTTAAGGTACTTTCTGATTTTAAAGGCACGAATTTAATGTACGATTAACTATTGACATTGCAAAATAATGGAAAAAATTACTTAAGGGTAAAGACGAGAATTGACATGCAATGACAATTAAGACCATATAATAACTTAAAAATTGCAACTTATATACAAATAACTTATAAAAAATAAGTTTAAAATCAACAATACAATACAAATATCAACAATCATCATAAGTCAATTGTATCATCATTTAGTAAATTTGAAATGGGAGGCATTACACAAGTTTGTGAATTATGCCCGATTCCACCACAGTTACGACATTTACGACGCAATTGATCAGGCACATTAGACGATCGAGAGTGGCTAACTCTATCATAATACTGTGGATTAGAGCAAGTCAATCGATTGTGTCCATATTGCATGCATATGGAGCACTTCTTTTTGCACGTCTTCTCCCCACCAGAGGGTATTCTCCTTTTTCTCGGGCGTCCTGCTGACTTACCATTATTTGGTGGTAATACCACAACTCTTTTAACTTCTTCAGGTACATCCCAATCAGACTTATCACCAACTGGATATATCGGCTCAGCGTAAGCTGCTACTAGTTGATCCTGTTTGTAGTAGTTAGAGCAAAGAGTTATGAAGTCAATATTACGTTCCCTGTAAAAAATACACAATATGTAAAGTTAACTTAATAAATCACAATGAATAATAAGAATAAGAATAATAGAAGAATATTAACAATAAAACAATACAATTAATGTCACCTGGAAGCTGCTAGTGCATGTGCACATGGCAAAAGATCAGCTTGAAATTCCTTACAAGTACAAGTACGTTCAATAAGATTCACAATTGCCTCTTTACCCTTGTGCCTAACTAGAAATACATTCCAATCAACATTGGAAGCTATCATTTGTAAAGAAACTTTTTGTCTCTCAGTCATCAACAAGTGAACCCATTCTGTTAGTTGTGGCCTCCAAACCTTAGCTTTCTCAAGTCGATCAAAAAACCAACGTTGCATCATGTCTCGAATGAATTCCAATAGAGCCGTCACAGGCAACTCGCGAGCAAATCGAAGACACGAATTCAAGCTCTCGGCTATATTAGTAGTCATGAGTTGATATCGTCTTCGGGGACAATACACACGTGACCATTTTCTTGGATCTTCTTTCATGATATATTCGAAGGCTTTAGGGTGATTAGCCTGTAACTCAGTCATCAATTTATTAAATTCAGATTCCCGATATGCCCTAGCTGCACTATAAAATATCTTAGATATATCTGCCCTCTTGAATTTATTCTTTATATTTTGGGCCATATGCCACGAACATAAACCATGACAAGAATTAGGAAAGACCTTTGCGATGGCATTTGCAATACTAGCATGACGATCTGATATAATAACCAAGTCCTCAACCAAACCTATAGCTTCTTTTAGCTGTCGTAAGAACCACTCCCATGCTTCATAGTTCTCAGAGTCACCATAACCGAATGCTAGTGGATATATCTGTTCATTTCCATCTTTGCACGCTGCTACAAACATTACACCGTGGAACCTTCCTTTTAGGTGAGTAGCATCGATAGCAATGACCGGTCTGATTACTGAATGAAATCCCCTCAACGATTGTCCAAGAGCTACAAAGAAATATTTAAATCGATTAGTTCCATCTTCAATGCATATGTGAGCCCTAGTTCCCGGATTAATTGTTTGCAACATGTGACAGTATGATGGCAATTGTTGATATGACTCAGTTGGGTCACCATATGTAAGGGACAATGCATACTCTTTAGCCTTCCAAGCTTTGCTATATAAAATTTGTATACCAAAAAGTTCTTTCATATCACTCATGATGTCTTTCGGCTTGATGATTCTTGCATTAGTAGACAACCTTTGAGCCACAATTTCACCGATAACGGTAGAACTTGCTTGTCGATGCCGTCGATGCAGCTCTTCAACTGTACAAGTGTGTGTCAAATCACACCTTCTAATTTGGAAGAATTGTCCTTGTGCAACTCTCACAGCACGAATCTTCCATGCACAATTTCTTTCTCTACAAGCAATCTCAAATAATGATTTGTTAGACCTAACGACTCTAAATTCAAAGTTCTCAGTTAAAGCATGCACACCCAAAAATCGTTTCAGCTCTTTTTTGTTTGGGAAAAACTGACCTCTAGCAAGGGTGTCAATTGGAGTCACTGATTCCATAGTAGAAGTTGACGCAAGACCGTATAATTCAGCACCCAACACACTATACTGTCTGACAACACTACCGGTTGAATTTGAATTATTATGTACTTTCGGGCATGTAACTGGGACATAAGGTGGGACAAGATGTAAATTCTTATTCAATTCTTCATTGTCGGGCTCTGCTTCTAGAATAGGCTCACAATGATCTTCACTGGTAGGTTCACTAGGTTGAGTTTCTCTGATTGGGTCTTCACACCCAATATCCATATCATAGTCCATCCGCTCATTCAAGTTGCTCTCATTTGTCTGAATCTCATCGGTATTCTGAGTGTCAAGGGGAGTCTCACTATGAAAGAATGGTTCGATGGCATCAACATCTAATTCAACAGTTGGATTACTCCCAGAACAAGAATTAAAAGGATTGATTCGTCCTTCAGATAAACTTTGTCTATTCTCAATAAAATTTCTCTCCACTATATCAACAATCACACGGGGAACTATACTGGTATCGTACAACATAAACTCAACATCATCGTCATTCACCAACTCAATTTTGACAGCAGTTTTTTCAGAACTTACAATAGTATGCAGTACAACATCAGTATTAGAGAAATTAGCATCCACACAAGATTTAACCAAATCCAACAACTGCACATATGTCAAACCCTTCTGAACAACAAACCCTTTAGTTTTGATATCTCTGCCAATATACTTAAAACTACCACTGGACTCAGACCACTCACCATTCCAAGTTACAATTATCCGCATTCTGCAATGCCGAAGAAAACATTTCAAACTACAACGATTACATGAACTTGTTACGATTTTATTAGCACGATTTTATAACTTGTCACGATTTTAAAAAAAAAGATACGAATTTCATAATCATGTCACGATTGGACATATAAGGTACGATTATAAAATATAAAATAATGATGTTACGATAGTCCAAATAAGGCACGATTTTAGAAGATAAGGTGAGAATTTCATAATGATGTTACGGTAAACCAAATAAGGCAAGATTTTCAAACATATGTATTCGCATATGTAACGGGGGGCACCAAATTAAGCTACATTGTTGTTCATAGGTATACCTGTCACCCTTTTCACCCATTCGAGCACGTTCTGATTTTGAAGACAAATATGTAGTGAAAAACCCGAGCTTGAGAAATATGCTGTGAAAAACACAAGCTTCCTTCTCTGTTCAAGACAATTAGGCAAAAATATCAATGACTACCTTCGATTCCTTCCTTGAATTTTGGATACAAAATCCGGAAGGATAAAACTAAAATAGAGAGCGAATAAAGATATAGCTCGAAGAGAGAGAAACCTCAAAAGAGAGTATTCAGACAAATCTCCTCAAATTTTGGGTTATTTATTTTAATTTTGAGGGTATCATTGTCTTTTGTGAGGGTATTTTTGTCTCTTTGATACATGAAAGTGCTAAAAAAAACTAACTTACTAAAAGAAGTTTTTTTTGTAAAAAATAAATGGCGGGATGCCAATTTTGACAATTTCCTCTAAAATAAATTTACGAGATTAAAGACATGTAATCTAATAAAAGGTGGTCTAGTTCTAAAATATTGATATAGATGTAGGGCTTTAAGCGCATATTGTTTATGCATATTAAAAATTAGAGGGTAAATAATAAAGAAAAAATTGTAAAATATAATATTTTTAATTAATTCAGCCTCTAATGTATTTATTGAATCAGTTGTATATTTAATATTTTAATTTAGTTTAAATTTAAATTTAATTTAAATAATAATAAAATATTAAAATATTTTATTATTAAAATATTTAAAAAAATAACTCGAATAAGTTTTATATTTGATTTCAAGTCAATCCATAAAAATTATATAATTTATGACTTACGAATAATTTTTTTAATTTTTTCATTTTTAAAATATAAAATTATTTTTTTAATACCAAAATTTTTTATTTTTTTATTATAATAGCTTAAATATTTTTTTATATCTATAAAAAAGATTAAATCAAAATTTATCGTATAAGATCTCAACTTAAATATTTTTAATTTTTAATTTTTAATAAAATTTAAATTAAATTAATTAAAACATCAAATTAAAAATTGATTCAATCAATATTTTAAAATATAAAGTAAAAACATGTATGAGTAAAAAGTTTTTTTTTAAATATTTATTAAAACTTAAAAGTTCACAACAAATGATTCATCAAGCTATTTTTTTCCCTATGAATAATTTTAAAATAGTAAAGAGTTAATAAAACAATAATAATAATATAATAACTAATAATAACTTATATATAAAAAAGAAACACAATTTCTTTGTTGACTGCATAATTTTGGTCAAGTAATAGAAGAGATTTTGTTAAGCGTATTTCAAAACTTTCAATTATTCAAAATTATATTTTTGTTTTAAAATTACATTTTCCTGTTCATTATAAAATTAAAAATTAAATCTATTAAAATAATATAAATTGACATGAAAACTTCTCAAAAGTATTTTTAATTAACTGCAAAATTCAGCTAAAAAATTAGGTTATCAAAAGATCTTCAAATTCTAAACAAAATAAATTTTATGTAGCTAATGCATTTTTTTTTTCATCTGTTTCTTGATTTAATTATCAAAGAAATTTTTGGATAAAAAATATTGATTTTTAATTTTTATATATAATATTAAAAAAATTTAGATTATGTATATTTTTAATTTAAGCACTCAAGTATCAATTCACTCTATTATACTCATAATATTATAATTTAATTTAATTTACATTTTAATTAAAAATTTAAAAATATATAATATTTAAATTAACAATCTTATGTAATAAATTTTGATTTTAAATTTCTATAGGCTCAAAAAATACTCAAATTACCATTATGAATGTTTTGTGTATAAAAAAATATTTTAATTTTATATTATTAAAAACTTAAAAAAATTATAAAAAATAATTTTGAGTAAAAAATTACTCAAAATTTATAAATAAACTCGAAATAAAATATATAATTTGTTGAAGATATTTTTAAAAGTATTTTAATAAAAATATTATTAATTTTGTTAATTATTTAAATTAAAGTTCAAATTAAAACATTATAAATATAAATTAAAAAACAAGTATGACTTAAAATTTTTTAGTATTTAATTTAAAATGAATATAAGTGAATGAGATTAAAATCATTGGATTGATTTTATTATAACCTTTATTAGTCAAACTAGAAATTATATACATCACATTTCCAAAAAATAAATAAACCCATAATAAATGTATACAATAAGAATGTGATTTTATAATAATAATAATAATAATAATAATAATAATTAAAAAAAAAAACTGGGAAGCCACATTCGAACATGGAATGTCTAAGGAGAGAGTAAAAGAAATTGTCTGAAGCAGTTTCTGTTAAAGTCGGTTGGGAGAAGACGTTAATGGTCACGAGAATAATATTTGATCCAGCGGTTGGGTTGGGGCCCACGAGTCATTCATGCTCTCTGCCATAAGCCTGCATACTTCGCCTTCCATCAATACGCATTGGTTAGAGGGCATCTTCAACCTTAAACAATAAATTTAATATTAAATTTTAAAAATATTTTAATATCAATTTTTTAAATCTTCAATTCATTTACATTAATTAATAAATATTTATAATAATTTTTTATAATTTAATTAGTAAATAATATTGAAAATATTAATTAATTTATTTGAAATTTAGATTATTTACATAACAAATATTTTTTATAATTTTTTAATAAAAAATTAATATTATATATGATTGTAACAGTTATCAAATATTACATTAATAAAAAATTAAATAAATTAACTTATACATTTAATAGTAATTTTATTTTAATTTTTTAATGAAATATTTTTGATAATATAATTTATATATTTAACTATTTATCAAAAATTTAAATAAATTAAAAATTTGGAAAAATAAATAATGTGATAAAATTTTAATTTTGTTTAAAAAATGTTTGGTGCACCTATGACCAGTTGCCACTAAAATGGTGTTAGGAGAACATGTGGGAGGCTGTCCCCTTGAAAGTGGTTTTGATTGATTTCTGGCATTAAATTAGTGTTTTCAACTTTTGTTGAAGTTGATTTAAGATGTTTTTAATTATAAATATTTTAAAGACTTTTAAATAATTTATTTTTAATTTAAATTTATGTAATTGTATTTTTAATATTTAAATTTAACTTTCTGTTTAAATAATTATAATATATTAATAACATTTTCATTGTTTAAATATTTCAAAAAAATCAAATAAAATTTATACCTCTCAAATTTCAACAAATTTTTTTTGTAATAATGATTTAAATATATTTTTAAAGTTTCTAAAAATTTTTAATCAAAATTTGTTTAATAAAATCTTTAATTTTATTTTTTTGATAAAATCTAAATTAAACAACCCAATACTTCACAGTTGAAATTAAAAATAATTTATTTTTTATATTTACCTTATTAATCATTTAATATTGATAATATATAGCTAATATGTTAAATTTTACTGATTTAAGTTCTATCTTAATATATAAAAATTTAACTATTCATGTATTTATAAATACATTTAAAGATATCTTTAAAATAAACAATATTTACATAAAAACAAGATTGAAGCAACATTAATATTAAATGAACAATGAAATCGTCAAAAATTTTGCACAATTTTGGATTTATCTCAATGCAAGCAGCTGGAATTTGATAGCTTTATTTTCCACCAAAATTGCGTGAAAAAAGATAGGTCAGGGCAGGTGGGTATGCTCTACTTAGTTATAAAGAGAAAAGGAAATGATCCTCAGACCCTCAGAATTATATTGATCTATTGCCTATTCTGAAATCAAGTTGCCATTCAGGCCAAGGCTCTTCATTTTCTGATCATGCAAGCTGCAAAATCAAGATTCTAAGAACCCAGTAAGTCTTTATACGTTTCTTTCTTCTGATTTTCTTGGATCCTTTTTGGGTTTTCTGGAATCTACCTCTTGGACAATCTGAAATGTCACCAGAATCAGTTTTATAAAAACATCTAAGGCAGATTATCCCAGGATCTTCACTTAAAGATACTTATCTTCTGTTTCAGGGCAGGGCATAAAAAATGAATTCACACCATTGACAACCATGCAAGAGGATGGAGCTCTGTCAACACAGTGCAAAAGCCATTCAAACTTTTAGCAATTATCAGGAGCTACAAAGATTTACACCATTGTAGTGCCCACCACAAGTTCCAGTTACCTCTCCATCTCTGTTCTTGCTACAACTAATGGTTCAGTTACACAATGGAAAAATTCTGTGGAAAGAATATGTTCTTAATCTTAGACATTCAGAGCTACATCAGTAATAAATAACCCAGCAGGAATGCTTACTGATTGAACTGCAGCAACTCAGGAACCATTAGCTTGCAGTCTTGACTCTTCCTCCCAATGCAATCAGTGAAACATCTTACTGAACATTTCTAACAGTTAGTACCAGTGCCAGGATCCCCAGGGCTTGAGATTGGGGAAACTTACTTGACCACAGGTGGCTGGGCCAACTGCTGCAGTTGATGAACTACATGAGACATTCTAGGGCGCATAGAAGGCACATTCTGCGTGCAAGCATACACGAGATCCACCACTTTTTGAATAACGCTGGCTTCTGGAATGTTAGAAGACGAAGAAGCAATCAGAGGATCCAGAAGCTCTGGGTAGCGATGTGCCTGCACCAAAGGCGTGGCCCACTCGAATATGCTCTGCCAACCTACAGAATTCACGGCTTGTGCAGGCCTACGTCCAGTTACTATTTCAAGCAACAGCACCCCAAAGCTGTAGACATCACTCTTTGTTGTAAGCTCGTTTCTGTAGACAAACTCTGGCGCAAGGTATCCATATGTGCCACCCGCCATCACTGTCCTCTCTTGCATCACTTCCCAGGGCACAAACTTTGAAAGACCGACCCCTATTAGATGTGCCCCAAACTCTTCATCGAGCAGTACATTACTGGCACGAATATCTCGATGTACAACATGTGGCTTAACCTTGTCATGCAAGAACCTGTTTAAGATACTACGCGGTTAGATGTTTACCAAAGTAAATGAAGTACTTAGCAAACAAGCACTGCCAAGTTCTTCTAAATCAGTCAAAAGTTTGAACAGATGGTGTAGATAAATACTCCAAAACCTGTGAGTTATACCCGCAGCAAGGAAAACAACAATTGCAACACATGAAAAAGATAATGTAAAATGCCATGTGATTTGAAAAGACATTCAAGCATTTATACATACGCAATTCCTTGAGCAAGAGTTGTAGCAATCTTCATTCTCATGGCCCAATCCAGGCTCCTACCCCCTCTTGGTATGTGGTGTAACCATCTGTCTAAGGGGCCATTTGCTATAAATTCATAAACAATATAGCGATCGCCATGATCATAGCAGCATCCTTTTACAGCCACTAAGTTTGGATGGTGAAGTCTTGCCACCCTTCCAATCTCAGAATAGAACTCTTTCTTCCTCTGAAAACTAGATCTCTTCAACCTCTTGACTGCCACCTTTGATCCATCAGGTAGCAGGCCGCTGTAAGTACCACCCGTTTTAGCATCCCCAAGAAGACGATTTCCTTCGCTAAAGTTCTTTGTAATAGAACGCAGTTCCTCATTGGTGAAAATCTTCCATGATGGTGGAACTAGAGCAGAAGCTGCTGGATTAGATAATTTGCGGGATCTTCTACGCCTCTTGCTCCGCCTGTATGCAAGGAGCCAAACCACGACAGAAAATGTTGTACAGAGGATCAACCCACTAACAACTGCAAGTATTATAAGATACTCCCTGTGGCAGTGCATGTGGTAACATTTGTTTTCTGAAAAATTGGAGGAAGAAACAAAGGAAACAAATCAAAATTGTTTTCTTAACAAGGATGAAAAATGACATTGAAACAAGTCCTGTTAAAATTTCCCCAATAGGGCAAATTCTAACATGAGAGAAAGAGTTTTTAAAGATTGTTTGAGGACTTACTAGAGTCAACCATGCAAATGAAAGTATGAGAGATATTACATCTCGCACCCACAAGGGATGTGGAACCATTTGTCACCAATGTACACATATCTTTTGAACTATCAACGTGACAAGACAAATTGGTGCAACTGGAGTGAAGAGGTACTTCATGGAACATAGAACTGTTCCAGTTCGAAGTATTATCAGACCACTTCCACTGAAAACCCCTAGTAGAGTTCTTTCCTCTTCCGCCAGTCCAACAGCCATTAACAGGTTGGCCACAAATCTTCTGAACAAAGATTAATTCTTCATCTGACACCAATGCAGCCAAGTGCCCACCATAGCCCTGACAATGGATCTCTGACTCATCCCATGACTGGGACTTTTCAATATATTGAAAGCACTTGTTCCTATTTGGACTTATAACCCAACCAGAAGGGCATAGCACTGTCCATCAAGAAGACAAATGGTTCAGTGCAAATGCTTTGCACATAATTTGCACATACTATAGACAATGATGACAAACTGGATTCCTCTAATAAAGAAAGCACATTCAAGAAACTTCAACAGGTACAAACTGGGACATGGCAAAGAACAAATGTTCACACCAAAACTAATCAGAAAATTTATATTCGCTGTGTCCTTTTTTAAGTAAGATAAGTTATTATGCATTCACGAGTCTTAGCATAATTGCACTAACATTTACCAAGCACTTGGCTGCTTTAATATGCCAGAAAAACTCAAATCAATGCAGTCTGGCGGAAAGACATTGGTAATTGCACCAGAAAATTAACGGAATACCTTCCTCCTGAAAAATGTTCACGAATGGTGCATGAATAAAAACAAAATTAATGGAAGAAAGAATGAAATCCTCCTTAAGAGCAACGAATGACTATTCTCAAAACTTTAAAAGTATACCGATTCACTTAAATCATCATGTTCAAATTGAGAACATCAGAAAATTGACAACTATTCTCAAAGTTTGAAACTTAATTTTGAAAATACTCACCCCAAAATTTTGCACCCTATTTCTCTAGCGGGCTAAAGTCTTAGAAGCATCAAAATCCCAGTCAGTTCAACAAAAGAGATCTACCGAGTAAATTTGTGATAATTGCAATTACATACTGCTATTTCCATATGTCATACTTCTGCAATCATGATTGCCCTCGGTATTGAATTTTGGAATCTCAGTTATGACACTGAATTGTACGTGAAGTGCAAAACTTAAAAGACTCATCATTGGTTAAGTTTATGAAGCACAAGTAAGTATTTCATACTTTATTATGGAATTCCTCACAGCCCAACCTTTCATTCTCATATTTAATGTTATAACTTGAGTTTTTATGAATGTATGAGGAACATAAACAGATGTTGAATAAATTCTTCACTAAAAGTAGAAAATTATGTCCACTGGAGTTCCTACTTAGCGCACATCAAATTGTTTATTGGCTAAAGAAAGGCATGTGAATTGTGAACAAGTGTACAAGGAGGGAAGCATGCACTTGCTTATGATCATTGCTTCCCAACAAAACAAAACTCTTCCTCATCATTGAAAAAAAAAAAAAAACAGTTCAGTTCACCAGGAAGACATTTTTTTTCTGCTTAAATGGACATACAAACATTAACAGGAAAATAAACAAGCACTCCTCAATACTATTACACCATCCGAGAAGCAATGATAACATGCACTTGCACCTGTTTCATCTTCATTCTTGATGGTACTAACATTTAAAGTTGGTGCATTAGAGACCTGGAAAAACAATTACCAGCTGTGTACATTAGAAATTCAAGGAGGAATACATGTAATTCTTCAACTTGCACATACAAATTAGCAAAACTAAATTCCGCAATCTTACAGTATCTGAAGCCACGAGCTGGAGTGCAATAAAAACAACCAAAAGCAGAGCATATTGAAGAGAGATCCACGTCACTTCCATCTCAACTATTCAGAAACCTGGAGAAATGAAAAGAAAACATGTAGGCTAAATAACAGCAGAACAATAAAATAAGCCAACTTGGATCACAAAATTCTACTCCCCTGGACTTAAAAGGACACAACGATACATTATTTAAAGTTTTCTATAATCAATCTTTGCTTCACATCTCACATTATCTACACGGATTTAAAGAGAAAAGAAAAGAAAAAAAAAAAGAAACAAAAACGATCACAAAACAAGGGTAACGAAATTCTAACTCAGAAAAAAAAAGTTGACAAAAAAAAAACCACTCAAAGCTATAAAATTAAACACGACAGGATTCAAATATAAACTCCTAATCCTCGATTTGGGGTATCCAGAAAACCCGAGAAAAAAACGACAAAAGAGAACCTTTAATCAACCCTATAACATAAAATGAGAGCAAACATAAAAGCAAACTTACTCCTGCTTTCATTTCACATGGTTTCTCCGTTACCAAACAGAAGCAGAGGGAGCTATTGAGTCTTCTGAAGAGCAGACCAGTTGTGAAGAGGGTTGTTGTGCGGACGCAAGTGTTCCCATCCGGTTAAGCTGTAATAATAAAGAAGTCTAAGGCTGTTGTCCGCTGCGACTTAAAGAGTCTAATGGCGCAAGAATATCCACGCGCGCAAGTGGTCCGTCAACTACACTTTCATCTGAAATTGGATTATGGTTAAATAAATTCATTGGGGGTAATTATTTTTAGCACTTTTTTTAATCACAAAATTAACCTTATTGAATCAGATTAAGCAACAGAGATCCATACATGGGAATATCTCTGGATACTTTATTATTATTATTATTCGGAGAAGATTCATAAAATACTTAAAAAATAAAAATAATGATATAATATTTTTAATTTTTATTTTATTACAAAAATAACTATTGTTGTTGTAAAAAACCAATAATTATAATTGAGATTGATTGGTTCTAAGCTGAGTCTGAATATGATATATGTAAGAAAAATGAATGTCAAATGTGTATTTAACAACATTTTAGTATGTTAATATTTATTTAACAAGTTAATTTGGACGGTGGGAAGTAAGTATATTTTTTAAAAAAATATTTTTATCATTGATCTTTTAACTAATTGAATAAATTCCCAAAGTTTTATTAATTTTATAATTTATTTTTTTTCTGCATACTATTTTTATAGACAACTACCAAAATCCTCTGAAACAAGAAACAAGAAACAACAAATGAAATATTTCTAATTGATGGTCATTGGGGAGGACAAAAGGAAAATCATTACAAGGATTTTTTTTTTTTGCTGGTCCAAATAAGAAGAGCAAATACCCAGAAAATCAAACGTGATGTAAATTTCTTGTGATCTTCATTGTGTCTGTAACAACAGCAGCTATGGTTTGTTTAAGCATCGCAAATATAGGAAGCAGCAGCATGATGACTAGCGAAAGGGACAACTTTGTTTGAGAGAAATGGATCCATGCTGAAGTAATTAAGAAGACTAGCAAAAGCATTTTAATAGGCTGATGAGGAAATTAAATGAAACAAGTAATTATTTTCTCCATCAAGCAGCTTGCTATGGACTAATCTCTCTAAGTTGAGGTTTTGAGGAAGACGATCACTATGATAAATAAAAACTTTAATAACAGTTAAAAATAACTTTTGATGATAGTTGTAAAACTATCATCTTTGTTGATGTCATTAAAGAGGAGAAATTTTAATGACAGTTATTGAACTGTCACTAAAAACATTACTTTTTAATGACAGTTCTATTGGAACTGTCGTCAAAAAGGAGGCTTTTAATGACAGTTATTATAAAACTGTCATTAAAAAGTCATTAAAGGTAATTTTGTATTTATTTCAAAATAAATACAAAATTTATATATTCAAATTATCCGAAACCTACATATATAAAATTTTTTATGTCTTTCACATCATCCATATACATCAATACAATTCTTCACAATATACAACTAAAATTTATATGTTATACACTTCAATATTATTCTCACAAAGATTGTTATTACTTCTTTCATATTTGAAAACACTCAAAATAATCTAATCCAAAAAAGTAATAAGAGATAAACAAAACAAAAGATTACTAAAGTTTGATATCATAATTGAACTCTATATGTACAATACATGAGTTAAAATATTACACAATCCTAAAAATTCAACTCTATAAATTCAATAATGTTCATGTGTACAAAAATCTTCAATGTTCAACTTTCTAATATGGCACTCCAAAGAAATTGTCCAACCTCTTTTCTAACTTCATCAATATCTGATTGGGTATAAGTATCTATGTCTATCAACTAAATTTAAAAAAAAAAAGTTAGTCCAATTAAAATTTTTAATAAGCACATCAATTAATTACCTAAGTATTTACACAAGCAAATGCTTAAAAACTTACTATGTTTGCATATGAGATATTTCTATCACGTCTATCAATGATGTCCCTTAAAGATTTCATAATATAATATCCACACTCAGTATTTGAAGACTGATGTGGACATTGTATTAAAAATTTTTAATTGTTATGTTTTGCAAAATAAATAAAACTAACATCACATATAGGTTTAAATATACATATCTTAGCAGGAATACTCTTAAGAATACGCCTATTGCTTGATTCTTTGAAAACTTGGAACAATTTAAAAGAACTGCTAATAGAAAATAATCAATATTCTTAAGAGTAGAAAAAAATATATACCAACATAAATGAAAATATTTTCACTAACGTGAACATAAGTTGATCTAGTTCTTGACAAGAATCATGATTCAAAGGATCAAAAATATTGTACACAAAATTACGAGGTTCGACAACCACCAACAACCAATGCTACCTATATTATAAAAAATAAATGTTAAAAATATTTTGAACAAAACTATTAATAATTTTAACTAGTATTATAACTTACCTCAAGTTATAAGGAAATATCACTATTCTTCCGTCACATGGATCTATCATTCAATTGGCTAGGAGACGAGCTTGAGTGTTTATACTTATAGACATTCCATATGATAATGTTGATGGATCAGTAAATACAAAATACTTTACAAGCATCAAATTTATTTACTAGCCACTAAATAACAATTAATTAACTAACCATCTAAATTAATTCAAATTTAAATAACAGTTAATTATTTACTTTACAAGCATCAAATTTATTAATTAAAATTTAAATACATAATTAATAATTATTTAATAAATTAAAATATAGTCAATATTTAATTAACATCTAATTTACTATGTAAGCACTTAACTACCTAGTAACCTAATTAATATATAAATAAAATGTAATTTTTTGCGTCACAAGCATCTAATTAATTAATATTAGCTAAATAAATGATTATTAATTAATTAATTAAAATACAGTAAATTAATTACCATCTAATTAATTACTATGCAAACATCTAACTAACTAATAACTTAATTGATTAAAATTTAAATAACATTTAATGGTTTATATTACAAGCATATAATTAATTAATTATCTATTTAAAATTTAACTAAATATATTAACTTACGGTAACAATAAAATCAATATAGTTAAATTTGACAAAATATACCAATTAATCTTACATAAAAAAAATTAATTCAAACATAAATTCATCTACACCTAATATATAATTAATTTATTAAAATATAAATTCATTTAATTAATGTTTACTTAATTTATCAATTAATCTAAAAATCTTAATAATTATGAAATAATAAATATATCAATATATACCCATTCATACCAAATATGTTCATCAAAAGATACTAATTAAAAAAAACTCAAATTTCATCAATTAATAACAATTCACCAAACATACTTACTAAAAACTTCTCAAAATAATATATGTTCTCAATATATTTTTTAAACCATATTTAATCACATTATAAAACTTAAATTTCGTAAAAAAATTTCAAATCTATATCGAAATACTTCTATATGTTTGAATCCCAAAGAGGGAAAGGGTGTGCCTAGATTGAGACAAATGAGAGAGGAAGAAGCAAGGAGATACACAGTGTCACTACTAAACTAGCAGTGGCTGATCTACCTGCTTCTGGATAAAGACCAAAGAGGAGAAGGCTGGAGAGGCTGTAAGCAGCTACCCTAACTGCTTCTGGATGGAGAGCAAAGATCCTCATGGTCCAAGAAAGGCTGTTCGATTGTGCAGCTACTTCTGGACAGTCTGCAGAGAGGAGAATCTTGACCTAGAGAGAAAAATTACACAGGAAATTATGGCGGGCTCTAGAGGGCTCTAAAAATAAATTTAGGATCCCAACCTTAAAAGCAGGGGAAGATAGCTTTTAACGTCAGTTATTCCATAACTGGCGTTGAAGGCCAGAGAATTTAAAATCATCACTTGTTGTCTGATATGCATGTGTAAGAGAATTTGAAATCATCATCACTCCACGTTCATGGCCACTGCTGTTGTGAGAAGTAGCAGCAACAGCAGAAGC
Organism: Moringa oleifera; assembly: GCA_021397835.1. Classification (NCBI taxonomy): domain Eukaryota; kingdom Viridiplantae; phylum Streptophyta; class Magnoliopsida; order Brassicales; family Moringaceae; genus Moringa; species Moringa oleifera. The sequence continues at coordinate 3,346,007 of JAJFZO010000579.1, forward strand.
AGCCTAAAAAACTTCATGCAAAAACGAGCACAAAAGCAGAGAGAAAGAAGCAAAGAAATTGAAAAAGGACTGTGTTGCGTAAGTAGAAGAGTCCTAACCGGGAATGTGGTGGTTGCTGCAGCTTCTTATAGCAGCATCGGGCACTGCTGCTTAACAGAAGCTGTAGTAATGGTTGCCATTGCTGCTGTAAGCAACTGTCACTGCTGCAAAAAGTAGCAGCAATGATTGTTGTCGCTTTTTGCAGCAGCCACGTTCTCTGCTGCTAGTTGCAGCACTAACGTCACTGCTGCTTCCTGCTGCAGTGACGACTGCTTGCAGCAGCAACGATGGCTGCTACTGCTACGGTTGCTGTAGCGGTTGCTACTACAAGATGCAGTTGGATTAGGGCATGCCCAAAGTTGAAAGCCAGTGTGGGTCAAAGGTGGCAGCTGTCCCAGCCTATTTTGGCCTTTAACGCCAGTTCTTGAAGAACTGGCGTCAAAGGATTTATTGTGTTAACGTCAACTCCTTGATAACTGGCGTTAAATTCTCAAGTGATGGATCTTTTAACGTTAGTTCTTCAGGAACTAACGTTAAATGTTTAAATCATGGGTTTTTTAGCGTCAGTTCTTCTTTAATTGGCATTAAAAACTTTATTTTTAATGACAATTTTGGAATAACTCCCATCAAAAGTGTTAATAAACTTTTTAATAATAGTTTTTTGAATAACTGTCATCAAATTGGTGTCAGTTATTATAATTTTTGTAATAGTGGATTGCTGTAGTAGAGTAAGGTTGTGATAGAGGTTGCTAGTTAGGACACTAGGACAGTGATCAGCCTCGCTAGTGGCTTAAGCATCAGTGCTATAAGAGACTGCAATATGAAATGGCAAGCATTTGAATAAGAGAGAGAGAGAGAGGCATTAATAAGAATTATAGATTCAGATGCTCTTAGGGGTGCTTTGCCTATTGAGCTATTTTTAAGTTCTCTTAAATGTTTGTCAATAGTTTCAGTACATAATCCAACTAACAAAAGAAATATCCGGTTGCCTTATTAAAAGAAACGCACACTATACACTTACATGCATATCACACCAACAAAGAAACATTCACTGCCAATGAGCATGAGAGAACTGGGAATCCATTTGTATATGTAAACACTTGGTAGTGTTGGAAAAGAGAATTTAAAATTAAAAAAAAAATTTGAATAAAAAAGTGTATTGTTTTTTTTTTTTGAATGAAAAGTACATTTTCATTAAAAATGCATCATTTCTCTTTAAGATGCATTTTTTTGAAAAGATATACTCCCTCGAAGGCCATTTTTGGACGTTTATAAAAAGCATCCATCATATCCATTTCTATCTTCCAAAAATAAAAAACAACTTACTCATTCTTTTTTTCTCCTTCTTTGAATTTGGGAGACAATAATCATAAGTTGATTTGTTATTCTTGTAAATTAAAGTGCTACTTTCATAGAAAGAGATCGTTGTATCCAGGAAGACATTCACTATCAACCTAATAGTATCAATTGTGAGGTGATTGTCTTAAGGATATGAAGTCAAACCTAGCCTCAGTTTAACACAAGCACAGTGCTACGTGTTGCAAGTTACTGTAAGTCTAGTTTAATTTATTATTTATTTGATTGCTTGGTTGAAGTAAATTATCAGTTTATGTAGTATCAAATACAATAAACAATAATTTGAAGATAAAATCTTATAGTTGATTTATTTTATTTATTAGTTTTACAAATTGTGATTATTATAATGATTTTGATTTCAGTTAATGGCAACATCATCTGATGATGTTATGGATGTTGCAAATGGTTCAAACCCAAACATGAATGTTCTTACTCATGTTAGTCATGAGGAAAAGTCGAAAAAGTTTAATGGAACGGATTTCAAGCGGTAACAACAGAAAATGTTGTTTTACCTCACCACACTGAATCTTACTAAAGTCTTGCAAAAGATACTCCTATGTTGACAGGAGATAGAAATGATAGACTTACGATGGCTGCTATAGAAGCTTAGAAGTATTCTGACTTTCAATGTAAGAACTATATCCTCAATAGGTTGGATGATTCATTCTATAATGTTCATTGTCCAATAAAAATTACCAAAAAATTGTGAGAATCTTTGGAGAAGAAATATAAGACAGAAGAAGCCAGCATGAAGAAATTCATTATTGGTAGATTTTTGGAATACAAAATGATATATTCAAAAACTATTATCAGTCAAGTCCAAGAATTAAAACTGATTTTACATGAGCTACTTGCAGAAAATATGGCACTAAATGAGATGTTCCAAGTGGGTCATATCATCAAAAGTTACAATCATCTTGAAAAGATTTCAAGAATTATTTAAAGCACAAGTGTAAAGAGATGGGACTTAAGGATTTGATTATACGTTTGAGGATAGAGGAAGATAATTGTATTTTTGAAAAAATGGCTAGAAGACAACTCATGGAATCTAAAGCAAATTTGGTGGTATAAAAGACTACAAAAAAAAAAAAAAGAAAACACTCTGACCAAAGACCAATCGAAGGCAAGTTCAAGAAATTCAATGGTAAATTCTATGTATGTCATAAGAAAAGCTACCGTGCGAAGGATTATTGCAAAAAACTAAACTAAGTGCATATTTTTGATGAAGATAAGTTAGAACGCAATGTTACCGATATAATATTGGCTGTTGTAGTGTTTGAAGCTAACTTAATGGATAACGCTAAAGAATGGTGGGTGGACACGGGAGCTATTCCTTACATTTGTTCCAAAAACAAGATGTTCTCTTCTTATGTGGCAGTTAATTATGGAAGATAGCTTTTTATGTGCAATTCTATGACCTTTAAAGTAGAAGGTACTGGCACAATTATGGTTAAGATGACCTCGGGGAAAGAACTCATTCTAAACGATGTACTTTATGTATCAAACGTTCGTAAAAATCTAGTTTCTGGATCATTGCTAAATAAGAATGAGTTTACGTTAGTGTTCAAATCCGATAAATTTGTATTGACCAAATATGGAATGTTTGTAAGTAAAAGGTATCTGACTCATGGGTTATTCTTCGTGATTTTAATAAAAGTATTGCAAGTTTCTCTTACTTAGTTGAGTCTTTTAATTTATGGCATCATAGATTAGGACCTATAAATTATAGTTCCTTATGACGGTTAGTAAACTTAGAGTTATTACCTAAATTTCACATTGATGCTAGCTACAAATGTGAAACGTGTGCGAAAGTTAAGTTGGATAAGACACACTTTCAAGTAATTGATAGATACACCAAATCTCTAGAATTAATACACAGTGATATTTGTGACTTAAAGCTTGTGTAAACTAGAGGTGGTAAAATGTATTTTGTTACTATTATTGATGATTGCATACGTTATTGTTGTGTATTTACTAAAAAGTAAGGATGAACCTTAGAAGTGTTTAAACACTATAAGAATGAGGTTGAAAATCAACTTACAAAAAAATAAAAGTTATAAGGAGGATAGAGGTGGTGAGTATCAAATACTATTTAATAAATTTTGTTCAGAACATGGGATTATTTATCAAACTATGGTTCCTTATTCACCTTAATCTAATGTGATTGTGAAATGTAAAAGCCATGTATAAAAAAAAAATAAAAATAAAAATGATGAATGCTATATTGATAAGTTTTGGGTTACCTCAAAAAATATAGGAGGAAGCTATTCTATTTGCAACTCACATTCTTAATGAAGTACCCCATAAGTGATTTCTCATTAAGAGTAGTTTGCTATAATTTTCAAAAAGTGATTTCTCACTTTTTCACACTCATATAAGTGATTTCTCATTAAGAGTAGTTTGCTATAATTTTCAAAAAGGATAACTAAGTTACAAAGATCTCAATAGCTGCATTAAAAATATAATATCTTGTACTCATTTCTATGGTGAAATAATGTCATTTGTGATATCTGTGAGGATAAGCTAAGCTTTTAATGATTTTTATAATTTGAAAAGCCAAGTAGGGTATAGCAAACTACTCTTAATGAGAAATCACTTATATGAGTGTGAAAAAGGGCCGATTCTATGAGAATTAAAAGGTCAAATTCTCTAAAGCACTTATGAAACTAGGAGTTGTTTAGGGCCAAAATGAACATGAATGTGAGAATTAATTAGGTTTAAGAAGAGACTGTGCGATTATTATTGTCTTATTTTATAACAACAGTTGAACAGTTCAAGACATCACGTTTACTGATTAGCCAAGCACTATTTCAAATTCTCTAAAGCACTATACTGACGTCACTATGTCACTGTAAAAGGTTCAAAGTTAAAAGCTACCTATTTGATGCAATTTTTTCTTGTTGTGCCCTCTCAAATGTTTGTCTTTATCATTTATATTTTACAAAATTTCTATTCATGTGGGGGATTGTTGAAAAAAAAATTTAAAATTAAAAAAACTAGGTTTAAATAGAAAGGTGTATTGGTTCTTTTTGAATACATCTTTTCTCATTAGGATGCATATCTTTAGAAAGATACACTTCCTCAAAGGCCACCTTTGGACACCTATAAAAAGCTCCCCTCATATCCATTTCTATCATCCAAAAATAAAAAACAACTAACTCATTTATTCTTTCTCTTTCTTTGAATTTGAAAGACAACAATCATAAGTTGGTTCATTGCTCTTGTGAACTGAAATATAAAGAGATCGTTATATTTTGGGAGATATTCACCATTAATTTAATAGCAATAATTATGAAATGATTTTGTCTTAAAAATATAAAGTTAAACTCTAACCTCGGTTTAACATAAGTACAAGTACAGTATTACTAGTATTATTGTAACTTACGTAAATTTAGTTTAATTTATTATTTATTTGACTATATTGAAGTAAATTATCGGTTTGTTTATTATTGAAGATACAATAAACCACATATAGTGCTTAATTACTGCTGTGTTAATGAAGAAACCGGAACCGCAAAACAGAACAGCCAGGGCAGTAAAATGATCAACAAGTGATGAACAACTCTAATAAGCAGAAACCCTGTAAAGCCCAATTTTCAATGAAGTTAGGAAGATGGTTCTTATGCTAAAATGGATGCAGAAAGAGGGGATGCAGATAGAAATCTGAAAAAGAGATGGAGCATACCATCATTGAAGAGTAAGGAAGATGAAAAGAATCATGCCATAGAAGAGTATTGACTTTGCCAGTGTGTATGAGAGAGAGAGAGAGAGAGGTTTTGTTGGTTGTCACTATACAAAGCTTCTCCTCAAATTTCCTCTTAGCTGCCAATCACCAGCTGATATTCAAACCTACCCTTCCCTCTGTAAAGAAGAAAGTTTGCAGAAAAAGCTGTGAGTTGTGACTGAGAAACCAAAGCAATTGGGCTCTTCTTTCTTCAAACATTGGATCAATGGACGTTTCATTTTTACATCTAGGATTTGAATCTAGACTTCACACACGGAAAGTCCTACATGCAATTATCTATTAGAGAAAAATAAATCTTCCTCGTGAGTTTTACAAGATCTAAGACTATAAATGTTAGACACATCTAAAGCTTATGAAAAAAAGCATCCATAAGTACATTACCACTAATCCATAATATAACTATGGATAGTCTTGCACTGAAGCAAGACATTTCACAAACATACAACTAAACGACAATTACTGACATTAAAGCAAGATCCTGTGTCTTTTTATTTTATCTGGCTTCCATCACTGAAATGGTAACTTCATTTCTAGAAAAATTTTCCAGCTCGATCTCTCTTATTTCTGGTTCTTCATCAATGTAATAAAATGCTGGTTTTTTAGGCACCAGTGTGGTTTCATTTGTAAGCATGGAAACAACATCTGACATGTTGGGTCTGTCTGTTGCACAATCTTGCACACACAAGAGGCCTACATTTATGCATCTCAGGACTTCATTTGGGGAGCATGGTTCTTCCAATTTTGGGTCTAACAGCTCTAAACCTCTGCCTTCATTCCACAACTGCCATGCCTGAAATTAAGTAAATCAATAAAGGTTTCAATTTCACAAGCAAAATAATCTAATAAGACTTCGTACTTGCGTTAAAGAATGTGATTTTATCAGATGACTCACATATCCTGCAAGGTTGAGGGGATGCTCAGGATGATAGCGACCATTGTTCTTTTTGCCACTAATGATCTCTAACAGTAAGACTCCAAAACTATACACATCGATTTTTGTAGAAATAAAACCATCCCTGGCATACTCCGGAGGCATGTAGCCACTGCAAAATAATGGGAGTCAAAATTTTCAACCGAGACAAACAATGATAATGCTTGATTGTGCAAGTTCAAATATACTCACCGGGTTCCAACAATTCTGCTTGTATTTGTTTCAGATTGGTTCAGATGAAGAGTTTTAGCCATGCCAAAATCAGATATTTTTGGGTTCATCTGATCGTCAAGCAATATATTGCTAGCTTTCAAGTCTCTGTGAATTATTTTTAATCTCGAGTATTTGTGGAGGTAAACAAGTCCTTGAGCAATTCCTTCGATGATGTGAAGACGATTCTTCCAGTTCAACGAGTTCCTTTTATGAGAACCTATTTCACAATGAAATTAAGGTAATGCTAAACAGATCGAAAGACACAATCAATCCAGACACGGTAATATTGATAAAAATGGCTTACCAAAGAGGAAAAAATCCAAGCTTTTGTTGGGCAAGTACTCATAGATTAAAATCCTTTCTTCTAGTTGAACACAACACCCTAAGAGCCTCACAAGGTTTGTGTGTTGCAGCCTGGCAATGAGTACAGCTTCATTTTTGAATTCTATCAGTCCTTGCCCTGAGCTTTTTTTAAGTCTTTTTATTGCTATCTTTTGCCCGGTTGGTAATTGTCCCTGAAATCAAACACATCAATCTTATGATCAGGTTTTGTTTATCCGTTCAATCTATACACAAATCTATCGTTCAATTTTTACCTTATAAACAGGGCCGAACCCTCCCTCTCCCAGCTTATTTTCAGCTGAGAAATTGTTTGAAGCAAAAGCAATAGTGTCGAAACTAAATAACTCCAACTCATGGCCTTGGGCGTTATTCTCATCTTTTTCATGTTCTTTATTATCTTCACTGGATATGGTACCAACTGATACTTGGCCTCGAAGTTCACGTACGAACTTCCTCTCCTTTCTCTTTTCCCCTAATTCAAAATTAGAAGTAAAATTCAAATCAACTCTTGTATGTGGTTTAATTGTCCATCGATATATATGTTCATGTAAACCTTAAAATTTACCTTTTTCTTTGAGTTTCCTCCATAGTATACATGAGCAGTACAGCAGAACACCTGCTGGTAGTGCAAATTCTACCCAGTAGCTGAACATACGAAAACCCCAGACCCAAAACCACCGCCAGGTCATCCACCACTTGTAATCTACAGTTTCATATAAATCATCAATGCATTACCGAGGTGGCCTATACTGAAGTGTAAAATGGGGTTATTTAATCAATTAACATATGTCAAAAATCGAAATGACTTTTATTTTTAAAGAGATTTACTTATCTTGTTTAATTTATGAAAGTAAAAAAAGAATGTTTAATTCTAAATAATAGTTTTATGTTGATTTATAAAAACTTTTGAAGGCTTATAATTCAAGGTATTTAAAAATATATCACGTGTTGGAAAAGTTTTGAAATTTTCATTAATATATTTTTCAATTATCATTCTTTAAAAATTAAATTAAAATTATTCAGATAAACAAAAATCAATTCAAATTTCACCAAATTATAAAAATACTAAAATTTCAAATTAAATTCAAAAGCATGTTTTAAAGGCATATCATATATGCAAAAAAAAAAAAAAAAGATCCAAATGTGTTAGAAAATCCTAAAGCCTATAAGCTCAAGCCGTCCTAATTTTGACTATAAATTAAATGGAATTGACCTTTTATCGTATGTATCTGTCGTGCATCAGTTGTTTTTGATTCTTGAAATGTTGTCTGATTGGTCCAAATTTCACAGCCAGTACCATCTTTATTGGTGGAAGCATAAGCGATGCAGGAACAATTGAAGTAGCATTTGTTATAGCGTCTGATAATGTCATATTTTCACCTGTGCTGAACTTGAATCCAACTCCAGACATGAATCCATAATTAGAATCAAAATAACTATAACTATTCCTGCATATTGGACTTTCCTTGCGCACACACCCAAGAGGCATTTCCCTGTCACCGAGATAGGCACTACAACCAAATTGGAAAAACTCTGATCCATGATTTCTTGACTTGGATATTAGCCACCCACCATAACCAATGGTCAAAAATGGAAATGGTGTAACATCTTCATTAACTGAGTATTGAAAGTAACTCTCATTCTCGTTCGAAATATAGCTGAAATTATATCGACCACCTTCAGGAGATAACTCTGGTGAAAAGTTGAATCTTCCATTCAACCAAGTTCCACTGGTCCAAAAGACGTCCCCCAGCCACCACATTATGAGTTGCTTTGTGCCATCGGTGTCCAGGCCAAGGCTGTAAGACCCTTCGGCAAGCGTGTCCTCGTCTCGCGAAGTTGTGAGAGACCACTTATGCCCAGTTCGCAAGTCAACTCCTAGTTTCATCCCTGGAAGAAGTGTTATCAGTTGGATAGTCAAAACTTTGCCACAAAACCCGACCTGTGGACCCATCTGCACGTATTTCTCGTAACACAAAATTTCCATTTTCTAACAGCGTAGCACTTGCGTTGCTGACTCCCCGAATAGATGTGATGGCAATAGGATCTCCTCCACTGTGTAGAATTTTCAAGTTGCAGTCATCAACATCAATTGTCAGAACTCCAGAATTGTCAGAGATCGGGGTGTTTCTGTTGGCAACCCACACCACCTTACCTTCTTCGCTATTGTAGAATGGATTCTCCTGCCACTTGCGTATATAATAGCTTATACCCAAGTAACGCTGTCTAAATTGTGAAGGATGGATGACAAATCCTAAGCTGAAGGGCCCGAAAGCTGAAACCAGATTCTGCCCATCTCTGAGCTGTTGGCCCTGTAGCAATGTGTCACTATCTGAACGAGATGACACCCATGGCAGAATGAAGCAGCAAATTACACTCACAAAGATTAGCGCTCTCCCTTTGGCACACATAGTTTTCCAGACAGAAGCCCACAATCTATGCGAGAGATTTTCTTGGTTTGAAGATCATTTCAGAGGTGCAGAAATAATTATTAAACTACAACACGTAAGACGTCTTTGGACTCAGCGAAGACTCACATAATTCCACCATTGACCCTTCAAAAGCAACTGGCGAAATTTCTTGGCAAGTGGAAAATATTATATTCGCCCTTGAAATCATGGCTGCTGCTACAAAAACATGTTCCCAGTTGCAAATTAAATAAGCTCGGAGCAGGCAGTCATGGACCCCTTTTATGAGGTAAAATCTGCTTGTAACAGGAAGATCTGTGAATTAATTGCACTGTTAACTAACATAATTGTCTTAAATGGCAAATGGATTTAACTTGATTTTTTATATCTGGATACAATAGCAAACTATCACTTGTTTATGGAGAGACAGCTGTAGTAGGGTAAGGTAGTGTGAATAGAAGAGTCTGCCGGTGGGGAATTTTGTGATAGCTGACACCAAGCTTGACGCAACAATTTTTTTGTATATTGAATGCTTAGGGAGTTGTTATTGCTGACAAAGTTGTTCATCAACAATTAATTATTATTTCTTTCATAATGGTCCCTTAAACTTTTCATGTGCCTATTCAATAATTTAATTACAAACCCAGCTATGAAATGTGTATTCAATTTAAAAATCTAATTGCTTTGTGGACATTCCAGGTAGGATGTTGGATTCAAATCCCAGTGGGTTGGACTGGAATTTGAGTTTGTGGTCCATGTTCTAATTACTGAGTAATTGGCTTCCCACCTTCTTGTCTCTGTTTTCATGGCGTCAAATTAAGCCATTTTTAGGTTTTCTCTTTTAGTGGACTCTTGAGCGACAGCCTCTTCCACATGACTTTCACTTTGCTGTAGTTTTTTAGCAACATTTTTGTTCAAAGCACTTGCTTTTTCTTGTTTGAATTGCCATCTTTTTTTAGATGTCAATATTTATTTAACAAGTTAATTATGGACAGTGGCCAAGTAAGCTTTTTTCTTTTGAAAAAATATTTTTGTCATTGACCTTTTAATTAATTAAATAGATTCCCAAAGTTTTATTAATTTTATAATTTTTTTCATACTATTTTAAAAGAAAACTACTACCAAAATCCACTTAAACAAGATAAAAACAAAAGAAGATTTCTAATTTATGATAATAGGGAGGATAAAAGGAAAATCATTATAAAGGTTTTTTTTTTTTTTTTTTGGGTTGTTGTTGGTCCAAATAAGAAAGTAAATACCCAAAAAGTGTCTTGATTTGATCTTGAAAAACTCATAATTTACTCGGTCCAGTTTGAACACATTTCTCAAAAAAATCATGTCAAATCATAAAATTAAAAGATTAGGGTGAATATAAGAATGAATGGCTAAAGGCACATTACCAATGTCAGAATGCTAGAGTAAATGTAAAATCATCATACTTGAAAGTCGATAGCCCAAAGTGACAGAAAAATTAAGGAAACAATTTGCAAGGAATTTGGCATTTCACCATGAATACGAGACTGAGTCGTGTTCGCAACCCAAAGATAAGAATACCCTTCGAACAAGTATATCCGCACACCCATATATATATTTTGAAAACAACCTAACCATATTTTTCACCAGTAAAGACCTTATTCTCACAAAGAATTGACTTGATCGTCGAAGGGTATTCTAGTTGCCTAGAGACAACCCTTTAGCCATGTCTCTATTTTGGAGATTTCATATCAAAACATCTATATTTCAAACCCATTCAGAGATTCACCTCCACATGTCAACATCAGGCTACTGGACATTTTTTGGTAATGTCATTTAACACCATCTGTGAGAATTTACAATGAAAAGTCATCACTGTTTATCGATTATTACTAGTACTCTCGTCAAACATGCCTCCCAAGACACGATCATCCAGCCAAATGGCTGATAACTAAGACCTCAATTTCGCATCGATTACCCACTTGACTACGCAAGTTAGTCAGCTTGTCTTACCACTAGTCATGACGTGAGTAACCACGATATCCTTTCCTTTACCAGCTATGGCTGCAGTCACCACAACATTACGTCCACTGCATGCTGCTGTAATGACAACAATTTTCCTATATTGAAATGTTTCATTAGGCTACCCTACCAACACCTATGCTGTCACCAGATGTTCACCTCCCTGCTATCTCAACATTTCCACCTATAGGTCCTTCTAACTTCAAAGCATTTCCTTAAACAGATACGTTGATGACCTTAAGCCAACACATGGCTCAAACGACCAACAAACTGCATGTATTAATGCATCAGCAAGTGTCACAAGAAGGACAACATCACCTCCAACTGTCAGTCTATCAGCCCCCTGCTTAGATGCCATATGAAGCAATCATAACGCAGTGCAAAACTACTACGAAGTGAAAGATAAGGCCAAGAAGGAAGAGACTGTCAAACAAATGAAAGGGAAAAAAGTAGTGGATGAATGCTCTTATACATCTGGACACTTGAGAGAGGAAGAGATGGGCAAACTTAAAAAGCAAGTGCAATTTCTCATGAATGCCCAGATGCAGAGAAATGACCTTCATGACATAGAATACTAGTAAGCGACACGACCGTTTGCAGCAAAGATTCTTATCGAACTTACGCCATCCAAATTCAAGCCGTTCCAAATAGACAATTTTGACAGTCTCACAAATTTGCGAGACCACATTGAACGGTTTGTGATAATGGCAAACCTTCAAGGGTTGTTGGACGCCATGACATGTAAAGCATTCCCAACCTTGTTGATGAAGGCAACTAGATGATGGTATAACTACTTTCCCATCGACTCTATTAACTCGTTTAATTCCCTTAGATAACTGTTCCTAAGACGCTTCGCGAGCAACATGATCAAGAAACAAGAAACAGCTAAACTGTTTTGAGTTAGACAATAACCAAGAGAACTGCTATTAGACTATATAAAGAGGTTCACTATAACCAGCTTAAAGGTGAATACCCTAGATCAGTTAGTAGTAGTCTCAGCAGCTAAGGTGGGGAATCCTAACAGGAACCTTCCATAATGAACTCAATAGAAAAATGCTAAAGAACCTAGAAGAATTGCTCTTGAAAGCAAAAAAGTACATCAACGAAAAGGATGAAAATAGAAGAAAGGTTGAGATCTAGCAACATATACTAAATATTGCAAAAGCTAAGGTTGGAAAGACGAAGAATGCTCTTATTTCTCCTAGGGAAGACAGAGAAGGGAGAAAGAAGAAAGGGATAAAAAATGACCTCGAACAATGAATGTTGTAAGTTTTTCTGATGTAGACGTGGAGGGGGTTATCACCCTGCACTAGGATCCATTATTGGTCCCCATAAGAAAGACTAACAAAAATCTAAATTGCATTTTAGTTGACAATGAAAGTTCAACAGATATTCTATATTACTAAGCCTTCAAAAGGATGGGATTGAGTAAGAAAGTTTGAGACCCTTCCACACTCCATTAACAACCTTCGGAGGGTCAGATGTACCAGTAGAAGGACTAATCACTCTACCAATCACTGGTGGAATGGCACCGACCTAAAAAACTATAATGATTAATTTTCTGGTGGTAAAGACACCATCCAAACATAATGCCATAATTGGACGATTGTATTTGAATGCCTTGTAAGCTATTACATCCTCATATCTCTTAGAAATGAAATTCCCCCACTCTAGGATAGTGATAGTGAAAGGAGACCAGCAGACCACACGTCAATGTTACTTGACTTTTTTAAAAGGCAAGCCTCAACTGACGTGTCAAATCACTTTGGACCACCGAGATAAAAAGTTCGTAACTCAAGTTGAGACTATGAAGCAACTCGAAAAGGTTCTGATTGGAGAAAAATCTAACCAAATAACCAAGATCGACACAAAGCTCAAAAGGAAAAAAATGAGATCACCTAGAAAATTTTTTAAAAGCTAATGTTGATGGTTTTGCATGGATAGCTGTAGACATGCCAAGGATCGACCACAATGTAACTATCCGTAACTTGAGTGTTAACCCTACTGTTAAAACTATTTGATAAAAGAATAGAACTTTATCGAGAGAAATTTGAAAAGACGAGCAAGATGCTAGAAAAAACTCAAATTTCTAAAAACCACCTATCAATCAAGGGCCATTTCATGCAACATAGAAGAAAATAATGATGATAGTCTTGGGAATAGGGAAAAAGGGGAGATGAGGCTCCCACTACAGAGCTCGAAATGTTGTGGACAACATCGGATTCTGCATTGCGAATCCCCCAAGAGGTCTGCATTGTGGATTGCATCGGAGGCTATAGACTCTAAAGGGTGTTAGCACTGTGGACTCTAATGCAGTTCGCATCTACAAGGTCTGCACTTGTAGACAACGATAGATTTTATACTTGCAAACAAAATGTACTGGCTTGTGAACACCTTAGAGTCTGCATCGTGGACTCCTGTGTGGTCCACGTGTTGGGCAACTGATGCCTGCTTCATGAGCTACTCGGTCTACTAGACAAATCATCTTGAAATTTGCTTTTTTAATATGCAATGATAGATAGACAAGAATGATCAAAAAGTCATGGCAGTGCACTCCTAAAGGTTAGAACAATGCCAAAACTGATTCTTTTAGCCTCACAAGTGGGGGACTTCTGATAAGGACAAATTTGATTCGGTCTTGAAAAACTCATGTTTCACCTAGTCCAATTTAAGCACGTTCCTCTAAGAAGCCATGCTGAGCCATAAAGTTAAAGGATCAAAGTGAACATCAAAAGGAATGGCAAAAAGCACACTGTGAGTATAAGAATGCTAGTAATAGAGTCAACGTAAAGTTATCACACCTGAAGGTTGATAGCCCAAAGAGATAGGAAAAGTGAAGAAACAACTCGCAGGAAATTTGGCATTTCACCTGTCAACATAAGGTCGAGTCTTGTTCACGACCCGAAAAAATGAATATATTTTGAACAAGTTTATTAGCACACCCACATGTATATTCTAGGAATGACCTAACCATATTTTTCACTAGTAAAAACCACTATTTCCATAGAGAACTAACTTGGTTATCAGATGGTATTCTGGTCACCTAATGACACCCTTTTGATTGCATCTTTATTTTGCAAGTTCCATACCAAAACGCCTATATTTCAAATTCATTCAGGGATTTCACCTCCACATGTTAACATCAGCCTACTGGACATTTTTTTTTGTAACATCAGAATGATATTTTTAATTTTTATTTTATTACAAAAATAACTATTATTGTTGTGAAAAACCAATAATTGAGATTGATTGGTTCTAAGCCAAATTTAAATATGATATATATAAGAAAAAGGAATGCCAAATGTTTGTTTAACAATACTTTAGGATGTCAATATTTATTAACAAGTTCATTATGGACAATGGTGAAGTAAATGTTTTTTTTTTTTTTTGTCTTAAATGGCAAATGGATTTAACTTGATTTTTTATATCTGGAGACAATAGCAATCTATCACTTGTTTATGGAGAGACAGCTGTTGTAGAGAAAGGTTATGTGAATAGAAGAGTCTGCCGGTGGGGAATTTTGCGATAGCGGACACCAAGCTTAACCCAACAATTTTTTTTGCATATTGAATGTTTAGGGAGTCGTTATTGCTGACAAAGTTGTTCATCAATAATTAATTATTATTTCTTTCATAATGGTCCCTTAAACTTTTCATGTGCTTATTCAATAATTTAATTACAAACCCAGCTACGAAATGTGTATTCAATTTAAAAATCTGATTGCTTTGTGGACATTCCAAGTAGGATGTTGGATTCAAATCCTAGTGGGTTGGACTGGAATTTAAGTTTATGGTTCATGTTCTAATTACTGAGTAATTGGCTTCCCACCTTCTTGTCTCTGTTTTCATGGTGTCAAATTAAGCCATTATTAGGTTTTCTCTTTTAGTGGACTCTTGAGCGGCAGCCTCTTCCACATGAATATCACTTCCCTGTAATTTTTTAGCATCATTTTTGTTCAAAGCACTTGCTTTCTAGTGCTTTCAATTCCCATATTTTTAAACAATATTTTAGGATGTCAATATTTATTTAATAAGTTAATTATGGGCAGTGGTCAAATAAGCTTTTTTTTTTTTAAAAAATATTTTTGTCATTGACCTTTTAATTAATTAAATAAATTTCAAAATTTTATTAATTTTATAATTTATTTTTCTTGCAGACTATTTTTAAAGAAAACTACTACCAAAATCCATTAAAACAAGATAAGAACAAATGAAGATTTCTAATTTGTGATAATAAGGAGGATTTTTTTTTGCTATCGTTGGTCCAAATAAGAAAACAAATACTGAAAAGTGTCTTGATTCGATCTTGAGAAACTTATAATTCACTCGATCTAATTTGGGCACTTGAGGAACTTATAATTCACTCGGTCTAATTTGGGCACGTTCCTCTGTAAAATCACGTCAAATCATAAAATTAAAGGATTAGGGTGAATATGAGAATGAATTGCAAGAGGCACACTGTGAATGCCAGAACGCTAGCAACAGAGAAAATGTAAAGTTATCACACTTGAAAGTCAACAACCTAAAGTGACAGAAAAATTAAGGAAACGACTTGCAAGGAATTTGGCATTTCACTGTCAATACGAGACTAAGTCGTGTTCATAACCCAAAGATAAGAATATCGTTCGAACAATATATTAATACACCTATATGTATATTTTGGAAACAATCTAACCATATTTTTCACCAGCAAAGACCTTATTCTCACAAAGAACTAATTTGATCGTCGGAAGGTATTCCAGTCGCCTAAAGACAACCCTTTGGCCGTGCCTCTATTTTGGAGATTCCATACTAAAACATCTATATTTCAAACTCATTCGAAGATTTCACCTCCATGTGTCAACATCAGGCTACTGGACATTTTTTGGTAACATCATTTAACATCGTCTGTGAGAATTTACAACGAAAAGTCATCACTCTTTATCGATCATTACTAGTACTCTCGTCAAACATGCCTCCCAACTCGCGATCATCCAGCCAAATGGCTGATAACTAAGACCTCAATTTCGCCTCGGCTACCCACTCGACTGCGCAAGTTAGTCAGCTTGTCTTACCACCAGTCAGGACGTGAGTAACCACGATATCTTTTCCTTTACCAGCTATGGCTGTAGTCACCACCACATTGCGTCCATCGCATGCTGCCATAATGACAACAATTTTCCTACGTTGGTATGTTTGTTGGAATGTTTCGTTAGGCTACCCTACCAATACCTATGATGTCACCAGATGGTCACCTCCCTGCTATTTTAACATTTCCACCTATAGGTCCTTCTAACTTCAAATCATTTCCTTAAACAGATGCGTTGATAACCTTAAGCCAACACATGACTCAAATAACCAACAAACTGAATGTATTAATGCATCAACAAGTATCACAAGAAGGACAACACCACCCCCAACTGTTAGTCTATCAGCCCCTTGTTTAGATGCCATATGAAGCAATCATAACGCAGTGCAAAACCACTACAAAGTGAAAGATAGGGCCAAGAAGGAAGACTCTATCAAGCAAATGAAAGAGAAAAAAGTGGTGGATGAATGCTCTTATACATCTCGACACTCGAGAGAGGGTAAGATGGGCGAACTTAAAAAACAACTGCAATTTCTCATCGATGCCCAGATGCAGAGAAATGACCTTCATGACGTAGAATACTAGTAAGCGACAGGATGTCCGTTGGCAGCAGAAATTCTTATCGAACTTGTGCCATACACATTTAAGCCGTTCCAAATAAACAATTTTGTCAGTCTCGTAAATTCGCGAGACCACATCGAACAGTTTGTGATAATGGCAAACCTTTAAGAGTTGTTGGACGCCATGAAATGTAAAGCATTCCCAACCTTGTTGGTGAAGGCAACTAGATGATGGTATAACTCCTTTCCCATCAGTTCTATTAACTGGTTTGATTCCCTTAGATAACTGTTCCTATGACGCTTTGCCAGCAACATGATCAAGAAACAAGAAACATCTAAACTATTTTGAGTTAGACAACAACCAAGAGAACTGCTATGAGACTATATAAAGAGGTTCACTGTAACCAGCTTAGAGGTGAATGCCTTAGATCAGTTGGTAGTAGTCTCAGCAGCCAAGGAGGGAATCCTAAAAGGAACCTTCCATAATGAACTCAGTAGAGAAATGCTAAACAACTTAGAAGAATTGCTTTTGAAAGCGAAAAGGTACATCAATGAAAAGGAGGAAAATAGAAGAAAGGTTAAGATCTAGCAACAGATACTACATATTGCAAAAGCTAAGGTAAGAGAGACGAAGAATGCCCTTGTTTCTCCTAGGAAAGTCAAAGAAGGGAGAAAGGAGAAAAGGGACAAAGATTCTCAAGGGAGGAGCCCACAAGGAAATTGTAGGAATAATGATGACGAACAAAAGTACACCCCTTTTATAGCCTCAAGGGGGCATATCCTCATGCAAATAGAAAATGACCCCCAAGTGAGGTGGCCAAAGCGCATATAATCAAACTAAAAAAAAGAAGAAATCGTAATAAATAGTGCCACTTCCACCTAGACCATGGATATGATACAGAGTAGTGCTGACTGTTAAAAGAAGAGACAGAAACGTTAATATGAAAAAGGGCAACTTTTGAGGTATGTCATAAACCCAAAAAGAGGAGCCCTCGGCCAATGTAAAAGAGGAGACAAAGGGACAGATAAAAGGAAGAACTCCCAGCTTGCCAGCAACAACACGTACATGTTGTCAATGATGAGGATATCAAAGATATTAACCTAATCGTTAGCGAATTAAGCATAAATATGGTAGTCAGGCAACTAGCATAAAGAGAAAAAACTTTGTCGGGAAGAAAAGCCTAGCGAGAAAAAGAAAAGAATGCTATGAGGTTAAAAAAATGACCTCAAACAATGAATGTTGTAAGTTTTTCTGGAGGGAGTTATCACCTTGCATTAGGATCCATTATTGGTCCCCATAAGAAAGACTAACAAAAATGTAAAATGCATTTTGGTTGATAATGAAAGTTCAACAGATATTCTATATTACCAAGCCTTCAAAAGGATGGGATTGATTAAGAAAGTTTGAGACCCTTCTACACTCCACTAACAACCTTTGGAGGCGGATGTGCCCGTAAAAGGAGTAATCACTCTACCAGTCACTGGTGGAACGACACTAACCTAAAAAACTATAATGATTAATTTTATGGTGGTAAAGACACCATTCAAACATAATGCCATAATTGGACGACTGTATTTGAATGCCCTATTAGCTGTTACATCCTCATATGACTTGGCAATGAAATTTTGCACTTTGAGATAGTTACAGTGAAGGGAGACCAGTAGAGTGCACATCAATGTTACTTGACTTTTTTAAAAGACAAGCCTCAAATGACGTGTCAGATTACTCTGGACCATCGAGATAAAAAGTTCTTAACTCAAGTTAAGACTATAAAGTAACTCGAAAAGGTTCTGATTAGAGAAAAATCTAACCAAATAACCAAGATCGACACAAAGCTCAAAAGGAAAAAACGAGATCACCTGGAAAATTTTTTAAAAGCTAATGTTGATGGTTTGGCATGGATAGCAATGGACATACCAGGGATTGACCCTAATGTAACTGTCCATAACTTGAGTGCTAACCCTGCTGTTAAAACTATTTGACAAAAGAATAAAACTTTCTCTAGAGAAATTTGAAAAGATAAGAGCAAGATGCTAGAAAAAAACTTAAATTTCCAAAAAACACTTATCAATCGAGGGTCGTTTCATGTAACATACAGAAAATAATGATGATAATTTTGGGAATAATTAAAAAAAGGAGATGAGGCTCCCATTACAGATGAGCCTCGGAATGTTACGGACAACATCAAAGTATGCATTGCGAATCCCCCAAGAGGTCTGCATTATGGACTGCATTGGAGCCTATGGACTCTAACGAGTGTTAGCACTGTGGACTTTAATGCAGTTAGCATCCTCGAGGTCTGCACTTGCGGACAACGATAAAGTTTATACTTGCGAACAAAATCTACTTGCTTGTGAACACGTTAGAGTCTACATCGTGCACTCCTGTGTTGTCCACATGTTGGGCAATTCATGCCCACCTCACGAGCTACACGGGTCTATTAGACAAATCATCTTGAAATTTGCTTTTTTAATATGCAATGATAGATAGACAAGTATGATCAAAAAGTCATGGCAGTGCACCCCTAAAGGTTGGAATAACGCCAAAACTGATTCTTTTAGCCTTAAGAGTTGGGGACTTTTTGATAAAAACAAATTTGATTCGATCTTGAAAAACTCATGATTCACCCAATCCAGCTTAAGCACGTTCTTCTAAGAAGCCACGTTGAGCCATAAAGTTAAAGGATCAAGGTGAATGTCAAAAGGAATAGCAAAAAAACACACTATGAGTATAAGAATGCTAGCAATAGAATCAATGTAGAGTTATCACTCCTGAAGGTCGACAGCCCAAAAAGATAGAAAAAGTGAAGAAACAACCTACAGGAAATTTGGCATTTCACCTGTCAACATAAGGTCGAGTCATGTTCACGACCCGAAGAAAGGAATATCTTTTGAACAAGTATATTAGCACACCCACAAACATATTCTAGGAATGACCTAACGATATTTTTCACTAGTAAAAACCCTATTCCCATAGAGAACTGACTTAATTGTTAGATGGTATTCTGGTCACCTGTTGGTTGTCGAGACCAACAAGTTAAATTCCTAAATTCTTGCTCAAAATATTAAACTTGTAGTATAGATGAGCAAGGTCGTTTCCACAAGGATTGGTTAGATTTATTTTTTTGCAAAATAAAATAAAAGAAAAAGGGGTTTAAGAAGTAAAAAATAGATCAAATAAGAAAAACAGGAAAGGAAAAATTAATGTAATAAAGTATTCAGTCAAAGGTATAATTTCGGGTTTGATTTAGGAATTGATCATTGATGCAAAGATAAAAATCTCTTAATCTTCACTGAATTAGTTATGGTTGTTGGTACCACCTAACAACCTGTTTTTCCTTACTTCTTTGATAACCAGGATACGATCTCTAATTATTTCTCTTATCAATAAATAACCCTAGATACGATCTTAGGATTTAATTTATCAATAGCATTAAGAATTAGAAAAACTACCAATTCTAGCCAATAAACACATATGTAGGTTTATTTAAACTAGATTATTTATCTTCATAACATAAATTGAAAACCTCTTTTGTAATCAACTATGTTATTTACTACTTATATTAGAACACTTAAACAATTACGGATTTAAAGTTCTAAATAGTAACCTATTATTTTGATGATTAAACAAAGGGCCCTTTTTGTTGCAATCAACCAAAATAATATTTTCAATAAGCATAGAAGATAAATAAACAATGAAGAAATAAAGAACAAATAAAATCAGTTAGATCTCACAATTCTGAAGAATCAAACCCTTGATTATCCTTTGACTGGAAGAGATGTTTAGCAATCCATGAAAAGAAAAAGATTTACGAAAAGAAGAAAGTAAATAATAAACTCTGGATGTTCCTTTGAAGGAACTACCTCCCCTTTATATAATAATCCTTAAACATGATAACCTTTTTTAACTAGGACTCTTAAAGATAAAGATAAAGATAAAATTCTACAATTGCTTTTTAAATAAAAGATAAAGTCTTCGTTCGGTGAAATTCCAATGTTATTGGGAGTCTCAGCGCCTTATCCAAAGACATCTTCTAGTTCATCCACATCTCTTAGGAATCCAACTTTATATCTTCAAATAATGAATTTGAGTCCATCTTAGTTGATTTCCTCAATCCACCCTATTAAATATAAAACATAGTCAAAATATAAGATTTAATCATTTATAACCAATAAAATACGAGAAAATATAATAATATATATGATTATTATGCATTCTATCAAATTCCCCCACACTTAGATAATGCTTGTCTTCAAGCATATAATAATTCAAGCTCATCATCTCATCTCATCATCCTTCATTCTTCTTCCTTTGCTTATCCAAAATAATATATTCTTTTCATGCATTAAAACATAAGATCACAAAAGAATTCTCATAAGGAGCATACATGATCAGTAATCGCCTTAACGATTTTATTGAACTTAAAACGCATAAGATCTAACACCATCTCCTTAGATTCACTCATTCACTCGAAGTGTTTTGAGGGATTAAATAAGCTCTCTAGTCAATACATAGAAAACGTTTACCATAAGCTTGCTTGTATATCCTGTCTCTTTTACCAATGAATGAATTAAAATGCAAAAATCTAAGAGTTTTAAAATAGGTTGTAATGGAGCTTAGGTAAGGTATGATAAAAGGGTTTTGGGTTAATGGAATTGAAGGAATCATACAAAACTTTTTTTTTTCATACAAAACTTTATGACGTAACATCAAAAGATTGCTTCAATCACATTGCACAAATCCAAGTAATGAGAATTTATACCATTTTTTTCTCAATCCTTTTCTCTCTTTTTTTTGTTGTTTTTTTTTCCAAATTTCTTTCTCTTCTCTTTTTTTTTTTTTTTTGTTTCTTGATCTTTCTCATATCTTTTTTTTTTCTAATTACTTGGACCATTGATTCTTAATATTTTGCAATCTTTTCTAAGATAAGTGAAAGTTTTATATGAGTAAGCTCATATAATCCTTCAATTCAGGGTTCAAAAAGAAAAATCAAAAGAATAGTTATTATGACTTGTATCAAGGTTAAATTCCAAAGAAAAGGCTAAGGCTCAAAGTTGGCTCTCTAGGGGTATATGAATATGGTAGGCTTTTCGAAAGAGGCTAAATATTTTAAAGAAGATGGTTTTCACCTAAATACCCTTATGATTAAGTACATCTAATTCTTCAAAGGAATGATTTGACATGTATAACAAAGCAAGTTCTAGAAAAATTAACTACGTATGACACACACAAAGAAGAAAATTGAGCATAATGTAATAAATGCTCATTGGCCCAAAACTCACCAAAAAGGGTTATATGTGTTAGATCTCATACAATTTTCAATCCAATATATCATTAAAAGCAACTAATCATAGTACAGTAAATGAGAATTTAAAGTCATATTTGCACACATAAAACTTTTTTTTTTTTTTGGGAATAAGCATTGGAAAGATCTAGAACTCAGAAAAGAGAGATCACAAACACAAATTAAGTACCTTTTAGAGCAAGATTTTTTTGGATTTTAAATATTTTAAAAACAATAGCATGTTAAAAACTCTCCCCCACACCTAGATCATACATTGTCCTCAATGTATTAAAAATAAATGCTCAAAAAAAAATAATAAAAAAAATAAGAGAAGTAGAAAACTCCCTGAATATATCGAGCATCATAGAGACTTCGTTTACCACTGGGGAGATGAGAAAGGTGGATCGAATTCCATCTTGTCATAGAGTGCTCTCTCATCGAATTTCATTCTTGATAGCTGTTGTCAGATGCATTCAAGTTACTTCATTATATTGCCTTGGAAAGGTGCGATATGCCTTCAACCATCGACCTTATCTCTTATATATATATATATATGCATATTAAAAAAAATAAAAATAAATTATTAAAAAAAAATTAAAATTTTGGGTTGCCTCCCAAAAAATGCCTTTCTTTAACGTCTTTGGCTAGACGTTGCCAATTCTTAATTATAAGTCAGATATTGTAAATCAATTTTATCAACATCATGTGCTTGAAAGCCTTGATGAAAAGGCTTTAAGCGGTGGCCATTGACCTTAAAAATCTTACCGGTATCTGGACTTTGAATTTCAACTGCACCATGAGAGAACACATTAGTAACAGTAAAAGGTCCTAACCATCTAGAATGCAACTTACCAGGAAACAATTTCAGCTTAGAATGATAAAGAATAACCTTTTGACCAACATAGAAAGTTTTTCTGGAAATCATGCGATCATGGTAGGCCTTTGTTTTTTCCTTATATATTTTTGAGCTCTCGTAAGCATCATTACGAATTTCTTCTAGTTCTTGTAACTGAAGTTTCCTCAATTCACCTGCTTCATCCATTCTTAGGTTGCACTGTTTTATGGCCCAATATGCCCTGTGTTCTAGTTCTACTGGAAGATGACATGGTTTGCCAAATACCAAACGGTAAGGAGACATACCTATAGGGGTCTTATAGGCTGTTCGATAAGCCCATAGTGCATCATCAAGTCGCATACTCCAATCCTTCTTATTTGGGTTGATAGTCTTCTCAAGTATAGACTTGATTTCTCTATTAGATACTTCAGCTTGTCCATTTGTCTGCGGATGATAAGCAGTAGAGATTCGATGGGTAACATTATACTTCTTCATTAAAGCTTCCACCACTCTATTGCAAAAGTGAGTTCCACGATCACTTATTATAGCCCTTGGTGTCCCAAGCCTAACAAAAATATGAGATTTGACAAAATTTACAACCACTTTAGCATCATTAGTACGGGTAGCTTTAGCTTCCACCCATTTTGACACATAATCCATAGCAAGCAGGATATAAATATTATTGCAAAAAGAAGGAAAAGGACCCATGAAGTCAATACCCCATACATCAAATATTTCACAAACAAGAATAAAAGTAAGTGGCATTTGATCTCTATGTCCTAAATTTCCAGTCTTTTGACATTGTTCACAAGTCCTACAAAATATGTATGAATCATGAAATATAGTAGGCCAAAATAATCCACACTCTAATATTTTACGAGCTGTTCTTTTGGGACCAAAGTGTCCTCCACATGCATACGAATGACAAAACTTTAAAATAGAATCAATTTCGTGTTCCGCCACACACCTTCGAATAATTTGATCAGAATAATATTTCCATAAGTCAGGGTCATCCCAAACATAACATTTAACATCTTTTTTAATTTTGTCTTTCTGAACCCTAGATAAATCACTTGGTAATATTCCAGTAACTAAGTAATTAGCAATATCAGCATACCAAGGCCTTATCTTATGAATAGAAAAAAGACACTCATCTGGAAAGTCGTCTTTTAATGGTGATGACTCTTCACTCGTAGTTAACCTGCTAAGATGATCTGCAACCAAATTTTCTGCACCCTTTTTATCACGTATCTCCAAATCAAACTCTTGTAGCAAAAGTATCCATCGAATAAGTCTAGGTTTTGCCTTCTTCTTCGATAGTAAGTACTTGAGAGCTGCATGATCAGAATAAACAATCACTTTAGTACCAAGTAGATATGAGCGAAATTTTTCTAAAGCAAACACAATGGATGAAAGTTCTTTTTCTGTTGTGGAATAATTGCTTTGTGCACTATCAAGTATTCTTGAAGCATAATAAATGACATGAGGAGTTCTTCCAATTCTCTGTCCAAGAACAGCACCAATTGCATGATTGCTCGCATCACACATGATCTCAAATGGAAGATTCCAATTTGGTGATTGGATAATTGGTGCGGTTGTTAACATATCCTTCAACTTGTCAAATGCATCTTTGCATGCCTCATCCAATTCGAACACCATATCTTTTTGTAGTAACCTGCATAAGGGTTTAGTGATCTTGGAAAAATCCTTGATAAAATGTCGATAGAATCCTGCATGTCCAAGAAAAGAGCGAACTTCCCGCACACTTGTGGGGTAAGATAAAGATTTTATAATTTCTACCTTAGCTTTATCAACTTCAATTCCCTTAGAGGATACAACATGTCCTAGAATAATACCTTGATTAACCATAAAGTGACACTTTTCATAATTTAAAACAATGTTCTTTTCTATGCATCTTTTAAGCACTTTGGTAAGGTTAGTTAAACATGCATCAAAAGAATCACCATAAACTGTAAAGTCATCCATAAACACCTCTATGATGTTCTCTATATAATCAGAAAATATACTAACCATACACCTCTGAAATGTAGCAGGAGCATTACAAAGTCCAAATGGCATGCGCCGATATGCAAAAGTACCAAATGGGCATGTGAATGTTGTTTTCTCTTGATCTTCAGGTGCAACAGGGATTTGATGAAAACCTGAATAACCATCAAGATAACAATAATGGGTATGACCTGCTAATCTTTCTAGCATTTGATCAATAAATGGAAGAGGAAAATGATCTTTTCTAGTTGATGCATTTAACTTCCTATAATCTATACATACCCTCCATCCATTTTGAATACGAGTGGGTATTAACTCACCATCAGGATTTTCTATTGTTGTTATACCGGTTTTCTTTGGAACAACTTGAATTGGGCTTACCCATTCACTATCTGAAATTGGATAGATCATACCTGCATCAAGAAGCTTCAAGATTTCTTTCTTTACCACTTCCATCATAGGCGGATTCAATCTACGTTGGGGTTGCCTGGAGGGTTTACAATCTTCCTCTAATAGTATCCTATGCATGCATGTGGATGGATTTAATCCCTTAATATCGGCTATGGTCCAACCAATGGCCTTTTTATACTCTTTAAGTACTCGAGTCAATTTTTCTTCCTCTAAGATAGAAAGTTTATTAGAGATTATGATTGGAAGAGTCTCTTTTTCTCCTAAAAAGACATACTTTAAATGATCTGGTCGGGTTTTAGCTCTAATTTTTGTGCCTGTATAATAAAAGGAAGAAGTTTTGTGTGAGAAAGAGGCAAATCAATATAAGAAATGTCATACCTCATAGGTTGTAGTGATTCCAATTCATGAATTGTATCCTGCAAGTCTGAATCCAATGTAAACTTTTGCAAGATTTTTTGTGATCTTTCAAAACTTAAACTCTTATTAAGTACAACTTTTAACTTATCTTCATCACTTAAATCAAAAATTTTCTGTGCTAAAGGTTCAATAACATCCATAGCAAAAACAGAAGATAAATCACTAGGATATCTCATGGCATCATAAATATTAAATTTAATAATTTCACCATCAAATTCCATTGTAAGTGTACCATCATGCACATCAATTTTTGTCTTGGATGTTTTTAGGAATGGTCTTCCTAACAAAATTAATGAGTTAGATGAATCATCTTCCTCCATATTAAGCACATAAAAATCAGCAGGAAAAATCAATCCACTAACTTGTACCAAAACATCCTCCAAAACTCCCTCAGGATATACATTAGATCTATCAGCAAGTTGAATAATCACACCAGTTTCTTTTAATGGTCCAGCGTTCAAAGATGAGTAAATGGATAATGGCATGACATTTATTGAAGCACCTAGATCTATCATCGCTTTCTCAATCTTAACATTACCAACTTTGCAAGGAATAGTAAACATACCTGGGTCCTTACATTTAGGAGGTAATTTTTTCTGAAGAACAGCTGAAACATTTTCCCCAATACTTACAAATTCATTACCTTTTAATTTTCTCTTATTGGTGCATAACTCTTTCAAAAATTTGGCATATCGAGGTACTTGTTTAATTGCATCAAGTAAAGGAATATTTACCTCGACCTTGCGAAAGGTATCAAAAATCTCCTTTTCTTCCTCCTCATTCTTCTTAGGTTTAGATAATCTAGAAGGAAAGGGAGGAATTAACATGGAAGTCTTTGATTGCTCTCTGTTGGATCCCTTAGGCTGGTCAAGCTCTGGTTGAGGAACTACTTCTTTTTCAGTCTCTTCTCTTGATATGCATCCTTTGGTAATCTTGCCAGGTTCTTTTAACTCAGTTCCACTTCTCAAGATAATTGCACTAGCATTCTGTTTTGGGTTGACAATAGTTTGTGAAGGCAATTTTCCTTGAGATTCCAATCTGTCCATTGAAGATGCTAGTTGACCTACTTGATCCTCTAAATTTCTAATACTTGTTCTTGTCTCCTGCTGAAATTGTTGTGTGTTAGATGCAAGTGATTTAACAATATCTTCAAGAGACATACCTGAATTTGGATGAGGTTGTGGTGGTGGAGCTGGTTGTCTAGATTGAAATTGAGGTCTTGCTCCATAACTAAGATTGGGATGATCCCTCCATCCTAGGTTATATGTATTTGAATAAGGGTCATACTTCCTTTGTGGTGGACCTGAGAATCCTCCAACTACATTAGCATCCTTATAAGGATCATCTTGAAGTGTAGGACACATGTCTGTTGGATGACCAGTAGCAGCACAAATCCCACAAGCTTTAACTTGTTGCACGTTTCCTACAGCCAATTGTTGAACAAGAGAAGTTAGATTGGCTATTTGATTTTCAAGAGAAGATATATTTACCTAATTAATCCTTTTTAAAGATGTATCTTGTCTAAATCCAAACTGTTGTGAGTTAGCAGCCATGGTGGAAATCAAATCTCTAGCTTCACGAGGAGTTTTATTTACTATAGCACCTCCACTAGCTGCATCCATCATCCTTCTTTCCATGGGTAGTAATCCTTCATAAAAATACTGAATGAGAAGTTGTTCAGAAATTCCATGTTGAGGACAACTTGCACACAGTTGTTTAAATCTTTCCCAATACTCATGAAGGGTTTCAATATCTCTCTGCTTTATCCCACATATTTCCCTTCTAATACTAGCAGCTCGTGAAGTAGGGAAAAATTTATCAAGAAATAACGTTACCATCTGTATCCATGTGGTCACAGAACCAGAAGGTAAATAAAACAACCAATCTTTTGCTTTTTCAGTCAGTGAGAATGGAAAAGCACGTAATTTGATCTCATCTTCAGTTACTCCTTGTGGTTTTAGGCTTGAGCACACCACATGGAATTCCTTTAGATGCTTGTGAGGATCTTCATTCTCAAAGCCGTGAAACTTCGGGAGCAAATGGATCAAACCAGACTTTAACTCAAAATCTGCTTGTAAAATTGGATATTGAATGCAGAGTGGCTGCTGATTTACTTCTGGTGCAGCCAATTGCCTCAAAGTTCTCTCTTCATTAGCCATGTCTTGTTCTATTTTAGAATCACTAGATGAATCAACTAGATTAAATGCTAAATTCGATTCAGAAGATGAAGGTGAAGAATCTTGTTGACTTCGTAATTTAGCTTCCTTCCTGAATCTTTTTGCTGTCTTTTCAATTTCAGGATCGTATGGAACTAGATCACCTGCACCAGAAGAACGGAGCATTAAAATAAATCTAATTAAAACCAATCCCCGGCAACGGCGCCAAAAATTGTTGGTTGTCGAGACCAACAAGTTAAATTCCTAAATTTTTGCTCAAAATATTAAACTTGTAGTATAGATGAGCAAAGTCGTTTCCACAAGGATTGGTTAGATTTATTTTTTTGCAAAATAAAATAAAAGAAAAAGGGGTTTGAGAAGTAAAAAATAGATCAAATAAGAAAAACAGGAAAGGAAAAATTAATGTAATAAAGTATCCAGTCAAAGGTATAATTTCGGGTTTGATATAGGAATTGATCATTGATGCAAAGATAAAAATCTCTTAATCTTCACTGAATTAGTTATGGTTGTTGGTACCACCTAACAACCTGTTTTTCTTTACTTCTTTGATAACCAGGATACGATCTCTAATTATTTCTCTTATCAATAAATAACCCTAGATACGATCTTAGGATTTAATTTATCAATAGCATTAAGAATTAGAAAAACTACCAATTCTAGCCAATAAACACATATGTAGGTTTATTTAAACTAGATTATTTATCTTCATAACATAAATTGAAAACCTCTTTTGTAATCAACTATGTTATTTACTACTTATATTAGAACACTTAAACAATTACGGATTTAAAGTTCTAAATAGTAACCTATTATTTTGATGATTAAACAAAGGGCCCTTTTTGTTGCAATCAACCAAAATAATATTTTCAATAAGCATAGAAGATAAATAAACAATGAAGAAATAAAGAACAAATAAAATCAGTTAGATCTCACAATTCTGAAGAATCAAACCCTTGATTATCCTTTGACTGGAAGAGATGTTTAGCAATCCATGAAAAGAAAAAGATCTACGAAAAGAAGAAAGTAAATAATAAACTCTGGATGTTCCTTTGAAGGAACTACCTCCCATTTATATAATAATCCTTAAACATGATAACCTTTTTTAACTAGGACTCTTAAAGATAAAGATAAAGATAAAATTCTACAATTGCTTTTTAAATAAAAGATAAAGTCTTCGTTCGGTGAAATTCCAATGTTATTGGGAGTCTCAGCGCCTTATCCAAAGACATCTTCTAGTTCATCCACATCTCTTAGGAATCCAACTTTATATCTTCAAATAATGAATTTGAGTCCATCTTAGTTGATTTCCTCAATCCACCCTATTAAATATAAAACATAATCAAAATCCAAGATTTAATCATTTATAACCAATAAAATACGAGAAAATATAATAATATATATGATTATTATGCATTCTATCATCACCTAATGACACCCTTTTGATTGCATTTTTATTTTGCATATTCCACACCAAAATGCCTATATTTCAAATCCATTCAGGGATTTCACCTTCACGTGTTAACATCAGCGTACTGGACATTTTGTTGTAACACCAGTATGATATTTTTAATTTTTATTTTATTACAAAAATAACTATTATTGTTGTGAAAAACCAATAATTGAGATTGATTGGTTCTAAGCCAAATTTGAATATGATATATATAAGAAAAAGGAATGCCAAATGTTTGTTTAATAATACTTTAGGATGTCAATATTTATTTAATAAGTTATGGACAGCAGCGAAGTAAATGTTTTTTTTTAAATATTTTTTTCATTGACCTTTTAATTAATTGAGTAAATTACTAGAGTTTTATTAATTTTATAATTTTTTTCTGCATACTATTTTTAAAGATAACTACTGCCAAAATCCACTTAAACAAGGCAAAAACAAATGAAGATTTCTAATTTATGATCATATGGAGGATAAAAGGAAAATCATTATAAGGGTTTTTTGGCTGGTCCAAATAAGAAAGCAAATACCCAGAAAATCAAACTTGATGCAAGTTTCTTGTGCTCTTCATTGTGTCTGTAACAAAGCAGCTATGGTTTGTTCAAGCACCACAAATATGTGAAGCAGCAGCATGACTTGCAAAAGGGACAACTTTGTTTGAGAGAAATGGATCCATGCTGAAGTAATTAAGAAGACTACCAAAAACATCTCAATAGGCTGATGAGAAAATGAAACAAGTAATTATTATCTCGATCGAGCAGCTCGCTACGGATTAATCTCTCTAAGTTGAGGTTTCGAGGAAGACGATCGCTTTAGTAGAGTAAGGTTGTGATAGAGGCTGCCGGTTGGGACACTAGGACAGTGATCAGCCTCGCTAGTGGCTTAAGCGTCAGTGCCGTAAGACTGCAATACGAAATGGCAAGCATATGAGTGTGTGAGAGAGAGAGAGAGGCATTAATGAGAACTATGGATTCAGATGCTCTTAGAGGTGCTTTGCCTATTGAGCTATTTTTGAATTCTCTCAAACGTTTGTCAACAGTTTCAGTACATAATCCAACCAACAAAAGAAATATCTGGTTGCGTTATTAGAAGAAACTCACACTATACACTTACATGCATATCAAGCCAAAAAAGAAACATCGACTGCCAATGAGCATGAGAGAAGTGGGAATCCATTTATATATGTAAACTCTTGGTAGTACTTAATTACTGCTGTGTGAATGAAATAGTAATGATGAGATTAATGGGTAAACAGAAACGTAGCTAGCAGAAACATCAGCAATCACATTGAATGAGATAGAAGAAACTGGAACTGCAAAACAGAACAGCCAGGGCAGTAAAATGATCAACAAGTGATGAACAACTCTAATGAGCAGAAACCCAGTAAAACCCATTTTTAAATGAAGTTAGGAAGATGGGTCTTATGCTAAAATGGATGCAGAAAGAGGGGATGTAGATAGAAATCAGAAAAAGAGATGGAGCACATCATCAGTGAAGAGTAGGGAAGATGAAGAGAATCATGCCATAGAAGAGTATTGACTTTGCCTCTGTGCGTGAGAGACATAGAGAGAGAGAGAGGTTTTGTTGGTTGTCACTATACAAAGCTTCTCCTCAAATTTCCTCTTAGCTGCCAATCACCAGCTGATATTCAAACCTACCCTTCCCTCTGTAAAGAAGAAAGTTTGCAGAAAAAGCTGTGAGCTGCGACTGAGAAACCAAAGCAATTCGGCTCTTCTTGCTTCAAACATTTCATTTTTACATCTGGGACTTGAATGTAGACATCACACACGGAAAGTCCTCCATGCAAATATATATTGGAGAAAAATAAATCTTCCTCGTGAGTTTTACAAGTTCTAAGATTATAAATTTTAAGCACATCTAAAGCTTATGAAAAAAAGCATCCATAACTACATCAACTGCCACTAATCCATAATATAATTATGGATAGTCTTGCACTGAAGCAAGACATTTCATAAACATACAACTAAAGGACAATTACTGACATTAAAGCAAGATCCTCTTGTCTTTTTATTTTATCTGGCCTCCATCACTGAAATGGTAACTTCATTTCTAGAAAAATTTTCCAGCTCGATCTCTCTTATTTCTGGCTCTTCCTCGATGTAATAAAATGCTGGTTTTTTAGGCACCAGTGTGGTTTCATTTGTAAGCATGGAAACAACATCTGACATGTTGGGTCTGTCTGTTGCACAATCTTGCGCACACAAGAGGCCTATATTTATGCATCTCAGGACTTCATTTGGGGAGCATGGTTCTTCCAATTTTGGGTCTAACAGCTCTAAACCTCTGCCTTCATTCCACAACTGCCATGCCTGAAATTAAGTAAATCAATCAAGGTTTCAATTTCACAAGTAAAATCATCTAATAAGACTCCGTACTTGCATTAAAGAATGTGATTTTATCAGATGACTCACATATCCTGCAAGGTTGAGGGGATGCTCAGGATGATAGCGACCATTGTTCTTTTTGCCACTAATGATCTCTAACAGCAAGACTCCAAAACTATACACATCAATTTTTGTAGAAATAAAACCATCCCTTGCATACTCCGGAGGCATGTAGCCACTGCAAAATAATTGGAGTCAAATTTTTCAACGAGACAAACAATGTAATGCTTGATTGTGCAAGTTCAAATATGCTCACCGGGTTCCAACAATTCTGTTTGTACTTGTTTCAGACTGGTTCAGATGAAGAGTTTTAGCCATGCCAAAATCAGATATTTTTGGGTTCATCTGATCGTCAAGCAATATATTGCTAGCTTTCAAGTCTCTGTGAATTATTTTTAATCTCGAGTATTTGTGGAGGTAAACAAGTCCTTGAGCAATTCCTTCGATGATGTGAAGACGATTCTTCCAGTTCAAGAAGTTCCTTTTATGAGAACCTATTTCACAATGACATTAAGGTAATGCTAAACAGATTGAAAGAAACAATCGATGCAGATTGATAAAAATGGCTTACCAAAGAGGAAAACATCCAAGCTTTTGTTGGGCAAGTACTCATAGATTAAAATCCTTTCTTCTAGTTGAACGCAACACCCTAAGAGCCTCACAAGGTTTGTATGCTGCAGCCTGGCAATGAGTACAGCTTCATTTTTGAATTCTATCAGTCCTTGCCCTGAGCTTTTTTTAAGTCTTTTTATTGCTATCTTTTGCCCGGCTGGTAATTGTCCCTGAAATCAAACACATCAATCTTATGATCAGGTTTTGTTTATCCATTGAATCTATACACAAATCTATCGTTCAATTTTTACCTTATAAACAGGGCCGAACCCTCCCTCTCCTAGCTTATTTTCAGCTGAGAAATTGTTTGAAGCAAAAGCAATGGTGTCGAAACTAAATAACTCCAACTCATGGCCTTGGGCGTTATTGTCACCTTTTTCATGTTCTTTATTATCTTCACCGGATGCGGTACCAACTGATACTTGGCCCCGAAGTTCACGTACGAGCTTGCTCTCCTTTCTCTTTTCCCCTAATTCAAAATATTGGAAGTAAAATTCAAATCAACGCTTGTATGTTGTTTAATTGTCCATCGATATATATATATATATATATATATATATGTTCCTATAAACCCTTAAAATTTACCTTTTTCTTTGAGTTTCCTCCATAGTATGCATGAGCAGTACAGCACAACACCTGCTGGTAGTGCAAATTTTACCCAGTGGGTAACTAACATCCGAAAAACCCAACTCCAAAACCACCATGCCATCCACCACTTGTCATCTACAGTATTCAGATAGGCAAAGAGTTTAAGATCGTAAGAAAGTAACAGGTACAGATGTAAATCATCAATGCATTGCCAAGGTGGCCTATACTGAACTGTAAAATGGGTTTGTTTAATCAATCAACATATCCAAAATTCGAAATGACTTTTATTTTTAAAGAGATTTACTAATCTTGTTTAATTTATGAAAGTAAAAAAGAATGTTTAATTCTAAATAATAGTTTTATGTCCATTTCTAAAAACTTTTGAAGGCTTATAATTCATGGTATTTAAAAATATATCACGTGTTGGAAAAGTTTTGAAATTTTTATTAATATATTTTTGAATTATCATTCTTTAAAAATTAAATTAAAATTATTCGGATAAACAAAAAACAATTCAAATTTCAACAAATTATAAAAATACTAAAATTCAAAATTAAATTCAAAAGCATGTTTTAAAAAGGGTATGATATATAAACAAAAAGAAAAAAAAAATTCTAAATGTGGCAGAAAATCCTAAAACATTGCCTCCATGGCCTATAAGCTCAAGCTGTCCTAGTTTTGACTATAAATTAAATGGAATGTACCTTTTATCATATGTATCTGTCGTGCATCATTTGTTTTTGATTCTTGAAATGTTGTTTGATTGGTCCAAATTTCACAGCCAGTACCATCTTTATTTGTGGAAGCATAAGCGATGCAGGAACAATTAAACAAGCATTTGATATAGCAGTCTGATAATGTCATGTTTTCACCTGCACTGAACTTGAATCCAACTCCAGACATCAATCCATATTTAGAATCAACATAACTATCACTATTCCTGCATATTGGATATTCCTTGCCCACACACCCAAGAGGCATTTCCCTATGACTGAGATAGCCAACACAACCAGATGTGACATACTCTGATCCATGATTTCTTGACTTGGATATTAGCCACCCACCATAACCAATGGTCAAAAATGGAAATGGCGTAACATCTTCATTAACTGAGTAACTGAAGTAACTCTCATTCTCATTCGAAATATAGCTGAAATTATATCGACCACCTTCAGGGGATAACTCCGGTGAAAAGTTGAATCTGCTATTCAACCAAGTTCCGCTGGTCCAGTAGACGTCCCCCAGCCACCACATTATGAGTTGCTTGGTGCCATTGGTGTCCAGGCCAAGGCTGTAAGACCCTTCTGCATGTGTTTCGTAGTATCGTGCCGATGTGAGAGACCACTTATGCCCAGTTCGCAAGTCAACTCCTAGTTTCATCCCTGGAAGAAGTGTATCAGTTGGATAGTCAAAACTTTGCCACAATGCCCGACCCGTAGACCCATCTGCACGTATTTCTTGTAACACAAAATTTCCATTTTCTAACAGCGTAGCACTTGCGTTGCTCACTCCCCGAATAGAGGTGATGGCAATAGGATCTCCTCCACCGTGTAGAATTTTCAAGTTGCAGCCATCAGCATCAACAGTGAGAACTCCAGAATTGTCAGAGATTGGGGTGTTTCGGTTCGCAACCCACACCACGTTACCTACTTTGTTTGAGTCGTCGAATGAATCCTCCTCCCAGTTGAGTGTATTGTAGCTTATACCCAAGTAGCGCCGTGCAGATCCTGAAGGATAGATGACAAATCCTAACTTGAAGACCCCGAAAGCCGAAACCAGATTCTGCCCATCTCTCAGCTGTTGGCCCTGCTGTAATATGTCTTTTTCTGAACGAGAAGACACCCATGGCAGAATGAAGCAGCAAATTACACTCACAAAGATTAGCGCTCTCCCTTTGGCACCCATAGTTTTTCAGACAGAAGCCCACAATCTATGCGAGAGATTTTCTTGGGTTGAAGATCATTTCTACGTACACAAGTAATTATCACACTACAACACGTAGGATCCCATCTTTCTGCTCAGTGGAGTCTCACCTAATTTCCACCACCAACTACAAAAGCAACTGGCGAAATTTCTTGGCAAGTGGAAAATATTATATTCCCCTTTGAAATCATGGCTGCTGCTACAAAAACATGTTCTCAGTTACAAATTAAATAAGCTCGGAGTAGGCTGTCATGGACCCCTTTTATCAGGTGAAATCTGCTTGTAACAGGAAGATCTGTGAATTAATTGCACTGTTAACTAATATAATTGTCTTAAATGGCAAATGGAATTAACTTGATTTTTTATATCTGTGGACAACAGCAAACTATCACTTGTTTATGGAGAGACAACTGTAGTAGAGTAAGGTAGTGTGAATAGAAGAGTCTGCCTGTGGGGATTTTTGTGATAGCGGACACCAAGCTTGACCCAACAATTTTTTTTGTATATTGAATAATTTAGGGAGTTGTTATTGCTGACAAAGTTGTTCATTAACAATTAATTATTATTTCTTTCATAAAGATCCCTTAAACTTTTCACGTGCGTATTCAATAATTTAATTACCAACCCAGCTATGAATTATGTATTCAATTTAAAAATCTAATTGCTTTCTGGACATTCCAAGTAGGATGTTGGATTCAAATCCAAGTGGGTTGGACTGGCATTTGAGTTTATGGTTCATGTTCTAATTACTGAGTAATTGAAGTAACCTTCATTATAATTAGAAATGCAGCCAAAATTATATGCATCACTTTCAGCTGGCAACCCCCACGACAAGATGAATCTGCCATTCAACCAAGATCTGTGAATCAATTGCGTGGCAAAGACATAAAGTTGATTTTTGATTCATGAAGAAAATAGCCAACTGCCACTTATTGCCCGGAAAATTCTGGGGTAGGTCACTGAAGTTCCAATAGCTGATTCTAGCCAACCAATTCCATAGAAATGAGAGGTCCCATTTGAATTTTCAAGCAGGAAAGACAATCGTCTTACACAGAATCTTCAAAGTCTTCTTTCTCCTAAACTAAAGGGAAGGTCAAATTATGAACATATCCCTTGATTAGGGATCTTAATCCTTTAATTATTGGGTATTTAATATCCCAATTAGTGATATTCTCAACTAGAGCATATCATCCTAATCTCTTGATTAGAGTAAACAAATCTCAATCCCTTCTTGATCCTAGAGATTGTACTTAATTAGAACCCTTATTATTTATTTTCTTTATATAGATTGTATTTCATTTGTATAATTAAATAGCCTCTCTTGTAAATAGAAGAACATTCAATGCAATATATGTAACTCTTCTTTGAATTGGCTTCTCACCTTCTTGTGTCTGTTTTCATGGTGTCAAATTAAGCCATTATTAGGTTTTCTTAGTGGACTCTTCAGCGACAACCTCTTCTACATGGCTTTTGCTTCCCTGTTTTTGTTCAAAGCACTTGCTTTTTGGTGGTTTCTCTGAGTCTTCTCTGATGATTAAAACTCATTCCATGTTTCTAAAGCTATTACTATTATTCTCAATGGTTCTAATTATTTTGCCTGGTTTCATTGATTTATTATAAAGATAGCTGAAATTATCTTAAGAGATCAACTTGGGTGACAAGTTAAAGCTGCCAAGCAGCAATTTTTAATCACAAAATTAACCTTATTGAATTAAATTAAGGAATAGAGATCCATAGATGAGAATATCTCTGGATACTTTATTATTATTATTATTATTCAGAGAAGATTCATAAAATATTTAAAAAATTAAAATAATGATATGATATTTTTAATTTTTATTTTATTACACAAATAGCTATTGTTATTATGATAAAATCAATAATTGAGAATGATTGGTTCTAGGCGGAGTTTGAATATGATATATATATATATCATATTCAAACTAATATTTTAGGAAGTCAATATTTATTTAACAAGTTAATTATGGACAGTGGCCATGTAAGCTTTTTTTTTTTAAGAAATATTTTTGTCATTGACCTTTTAATTAATTAAATAAATTCCCCAAGTTTTATTAATTATATATTTTTTGCATACTATTTTATTCATAGAATTAAGAGAACATAATTGCAATATTTTAACAATTAAAAATTTACTTCTAAAGACTAGGATAACAGATAAACATGGCCCAAATTCTATAGTAGTCCTTTCCTTAAACCGAAAGTTTTCAACATTCAGTTTAACACTTTAACCATTGCTCTTCAAGGTGCAAACACCAAGTTGACTCTTTAAATTTTGAAATGCAACTCCCTTGAGAGGTTTGGTAAAAATATCAGTTATCTGATCTTCACTTTTGCAATGAATCAGATTGACGACCCTATCATTTGTAAGATCCCTCAAATAATGGTGTTTCAGATCTATATCCTTGCTTCTCCCACATAAAACTGGATTTTTTGAGAGCTTTATGGCAGAACTGTTATTATAAAAGATTATAGTAGCTCCTTTCTATAATGCAAAGCTTCGAGAATTTTACTCAACTAAGTAGATTGACAAGCACATGAGTTTACTGCAACAAATTCAGTTTCAATGGATGAAAGTGTGATTGTTTGTTGCTTTGTTGAAGATCACCAAATAGCAGCTGAACTTAACATAAAAGCATACGTTAAAGTGCTTTTTCGATCATCTTGGTCACCTGTAAAATCAATGTCTAAATAACCAACCAAATCCATCAACTTCCTTTTCTCGTAAAATAAACCAAACTTTATAGTTCCTCTCAAGAAGTGAAGTATTCTTTTGGCTGCTTGAAGATTTATTTCCCTTGGATTCTCCATGTATCTGCTAATAAGACTAACAAAATATATTATATCAAACCTTATGGTTGTTAAATACATTAAGCTCCTAATAATATGCTTATAAAGAGTGCTATCAACATTCATCCCTCTATAATCTTTGGTCAACTTCAAATTACATTCAACTAGCATGCTCACAAAGTTGCAATTCTTCATCCTGAATCTATCCATGACCTCTTGCAAATATTTCTTTTGAGAAACATAAACACCATTAGCAGATTACTTAACTTCAATGCCAAGGAAATAATGCATCATGCCCAAGTTTGACATATCAAATTCTACCATCATAGATTTCTTAAAATCATCAAACATGATATTATCATTCCCAATGAATATCAAATCATCAACATGTAAGCATAAAATGAGCATTTTACCATCATTACCCGCTTTAACATAAAGTGTGTGCTCA
This sequence comes from Moringa oleifera, assembly GCA_021397835.1. Lineage (NCBI taxonomy): Eukaryota > Viridiplantae > Streptophyta > Magnoliopsida > Brassicales > Moringaceae > Moringa > Moringa oleifera. The sequence goes on from JAJFZO010000579.1 coordinate 3,384,029, forward strand.
TATGGGCATTTCTCAAAATCATGCTTTAGAAAATAAGTATCTATGCTACTATATCAAGCTCATGAAGCTTGTTTTAAGCCGTATAATGTCTTTCTTAATCTATACACTTTATGTTTACTTTTATTTTTCACATAACCAAGAGGTTGATCAATAAATACCTGTTCTCCCAAGTCACTATATAAGAATGCAGATTTAACTTCCAAGTTGGAAGAGAGACCAATAATTTGAGCTGCCAATGCAATCATTATTCTAACGTATCATGCCTCGCTATAAAAGCAAACACCTCCTTGTAATCCATGCTAAATTCTTGCTTGTATCCTTTAACTACCAGCCGCGCTTTGTATTCATCAACCTCATCATTTTTCTTCAACTTTGTCTTATAAATCCACTTGACACCAATGGTTTTCTAACCTTTAGGAAGATCAGTTAGTGCCTAAGTATCATTCCTTTCTATAGTAGCAATCTTTTCATCCATAGCCTTGCACCACCATGGATCTTACTCAACAACTTCATATGTTGTTGGATCACAATATGAAAGTACAACATAATATGTGGAGGAATTGTTAGACACATCAATACCAATCACTTGATAATCTTACATCAAGAAGGCCTTTGTCTGACAACTTTTGATTGTGAATTTATTACTACATCACGTTTAGTAATTATTGGTGAATTTTCAGCATTGTAGAGGCCATATTTGATGAAATTTGCTGCTGTACAGGCTGTTCCTTTTATTCTTCTGTCACCCCATCATAGTTTCCTAGAATTTGCTCTTCAATTGAACTACTACTCCATGGCCAATTGCTCTCCTTATCAAAGACTACATCTCAACTTGTCACAACCTTTTTAGTAACAGGATTATATGATCTATATGCCTTTGACTAATCATTCACACCAAGAAAGACATACTTCTCATATTTATCATCAATCTTTCTCCTCTTTTGATCAGGAACATGAACATAAGCTATACATCCAAAAATTTTGAAGTCATTTACGATTAGTCTACAACCACTCCAAGCCTCCTTTGGTGCCATATTTTGGACAGCAATTCCAGGACTTCGATTAAGCATATGATAGCTCCAATCCATTGCTTTAGGTCAAAAGTTCTTTAAAACACCACTGCTTGTTAAAAGACTTCGCACCATGTTTAAGATTGGGTGATTCTTCCTTTCACAAATACCATTTTGCTAAGGCGTATAGGCTATTGTTAATTGCCTATAGATTCCTTGCTCATTACAATATTCAATAAATTCGATTGAATTATACTTTTCACCACGATCAATGCACAATACCTTTATGAATGCATCTGCTTCCTTTTCAACTAAAGCTTTAAAACTTTTAAAAGTTGTGAAAGCTTCAGATTTTTCATGCAAAAAATAAACCTATAGTTTTCTACTGAAATCATCAATGAACAACAGAAAATATCGTTTACCTCCATTTAAAGTTAGACTAATTAGACCAGTCTAGCACCTTTTTATTTTTTGAGAATTTTCTTTTCAAAACCGATCTCGATGTTACTTACTAATAATGCAATCTTGACAAAGCCCCTCCACCATATTTTTTTCTTGCAATGTTTTCAATCCACCAAAAACTCAAATATCCATAGCGAAAATGCCATAGCCATACCTCATCGCTCACTTTTGCATAAAAACAAGAATAAATAGTATTGTTGAGAAGAGTAGGAACATTTTATTTGCTATCATCTTTATTTGAGCAATTAACCCAGCTTATCATCAAGTATTTTACAAACTCCTCCTTTAATCATGACCTTATAACCCTTTTCTTGCAACTGACTAATGCTAAGGAGTTTTATTTTCAAATCTGGAACATACAACACATCAAAAATGCTCTTAAGAGAATTATCTCTTATACAAATGGTTACATTTCCTTTCCCAACAACTTTGACTTTAGAGTTATCTCAAAATTTTACCGTATCGCGAAAGAACTCATCCAACTCCGAGAATGCAGATTTATCACCACACATATGATTACTACAACCTGTGTCTAACTACCACAAGTTCTAATTGCCAACTTCATTAGCATAATAGGCCATTAACAAAGAAATTTCTTCTTTCTTCTCCACATAGTGAGATTGTTCATTACACTTTTTTGATAAATTTGTACAACACTCTAACCATTAATGACCGTACTTATGACATTAGAAGCATTCAACTTGGGACTTGTTTACTAACCTTGTTTGGGCAAAAGTTGTATGGTTGCCACCATGTCCTCCTCCTCTACCTTGTGACTCACCATCTTTAGAATTTTGGTAAAAGTTTCTATGGTCCTTTTTCTAACAGCCCCTGCCTTTTCCTCATCTCTTTGGCTTGGATTCGAATTGATGGAAGCCTTTAAGGCTTACTCTTTCTTCTTTTATTGATAGATTTTTTGTTCTTGGGCCAACAAGGAACTCTGCAATTCATCAATAGACAACGCATCAATATCTTTATATTCTTCAATAGAACAAACAAAATAATTGAATTTTGGTGTCATTGATCAAAAAATCTTTTCAACAATGGTAACATCTTCTATTTTATCAGCATAGACTCGCATCTTGTTAGTGATTATCATTGTTTTTCCCATGTAATCAATGACAGATTCAGCCAATTTCATGTGCAAATTCTCAAACACAGTTCGAAGCAGTTGAAGGTGCACACGTTTTGCCCTTATATTCCCTATATACTTCTTCATTGCGTCTCAAATATGCTTGGAGGTATCTTTGCACAGAATCATTTCCAAAGTTACTCAATCAATGGCTTGAAACAAATAATTCTTGGCCTTGAGATCCTTTAATTTCAAAGCCTACCATTCAGCCTCTAGTGCCATGGGTTCTTCCACACTAGACTCAACAACTTGTCAATACTCTTGGACCTAAAGAAATTCTCCATCAACATGCTCTAATGATCATAGTGACCATTAAAGCGTGGGATAGCAGACTGAACAAAATTTTTCAGAAAAAGTAAATGTTGAAGCCATTAAACTCATACAAGCAACTATAGGTTTACACTTTCAGCTTACCAAATCATGATACCACTGTAATAAAATACAAAAGAAAAAATAAGAAATAAAAAGGGAATCTATTGAATAGAAATTTGTTGAATGAATTGTGTTTTATTGACTCAATAATAATTATTTTTATAGAAAGAAATATAACTAGTAGTAGCATAATAATAAGACTACTAACTCTACTATCTTAACCCATTATCAAATATTCTAATATTTATCTAGAATTAAGAAAACACAATTGTAATATTTTGATAACTAAAAATTTACTCCTAAAGACTAGGATAACAAATAAACATAACCCAAATTCTGTAACAGAAATTTAGAGCCACTAGACAAAATTTCAAGAGTTAAAAAAAGGTGTTGGACAAGTAATATACTTCATTGCATCTGAAGGTAAATTCAGTTTAATATAAGTATATACATCCTCAAAACCTATAGGCTATTGAGGCAATGCCCTGAGACTACCGCATTTTCTTTTTGTGTGTGCATATACACATTTGTACTCATTACTTCCCAAGATCAGGTTATAGGTGGTTTTTGGTTCCCTCGATGGAGCTTTCGTGTTGGTTAATCTTTGTGGTATTAAGAGGCATCCTATTATGCTGCTCATGTATACTATAGAGAAAACCCAAAGGAGCTAAAGAAGGTATACTTGTATGGTGAATGTGAGCAGATAATGTTGATTGACTAGCATACTTGATTTGAATTACACTCCTAAAATCATGGATCAGGGAAAAGAAAAAATAGAGGAAGCTGTCACGTGGACTTCATGGCGAAGTATCAGCTGTTACCATATCTGGTGAAGCTAATCCAGAACATGAAAAAGATGACAATAATGCTCAAGGTCATGAGTTGCAGATATGCAGTTTTGGAACTATTGTATCTGCTATAAAAAATTTCTCAGCTGAGAATAAGTTAGGAGAGGGTGGGTTCGGGTTAGTTTATAAGGTAAGAATTGGAGGAGATTTATGTTTCAATTAAGTGAATAAACAAATACTAACAAGATTGATATGGATGATTCCAGGGACGGTTACCTAACTGGCAAGAGATAGCAATAAAAAGACTTTCAAGAAGATCAGGGCAAGGACTTGTGGAATTCAAGAATACTCATTGCCAGGCTGCAACATACAAATTTTATGTTTAACTAGGAGAAAGCATTTTAATCTATGAGTTCTTGCCCAACAAAATCTTGGAATTTTTCCTTTTCGGTGAGCCATTTTTGTCAACATTACCATATCTGCATTAATTATTTCTTTCAATCTGGTTGGCACCTTTTATTAGCACTTTTCATTGTGAAACAAGTTCTAGTGAAAGAAACTTGTTGAGCTGGAAGAATCATCTTAACATCATTGAAGGAACTGCTCAAGGACTACTCAAGATTAAAAATAATTCATAGAGACTTGAAAGCTGGCAACATACTACTTGATGATCAAATGAACCTATAAATATCTAATTTTGGTATGGCTAAAATATTTGATCTGAACCAATCTGAAACAAATACAAACAAAATTGATGGAACACGGTAAGTATATTTGAATTTGCACAACATAACATATATATTTGTCTTGTTGAAAAATTAACTCCAATTATTCTCAGTGGATACATGCCTCCGGAGTATGCTATCCGTAAGCCTTTGGAGTATGCAATTAGTGGTATAGTTACTACAAAAACCGATGTGTTTAGCTTTGGAGTCTTATTGCTAGAGATCATGAGTGGCAAAAAGAATAATGGTTGCTATCATCTTGAGCTTGCCATAAACCTCACAAGACATGGAAGTCATCTAATAAAATCACATTCTTTATTGCAAGTACAGAGTTTTGTTAGATGATTTTGTGGGTGAAATTGAAACCTTGATTGATTTATTTAATTTCAGGTATGGCGATCATGGAATGAAGGCAGAGGTTTAGAGCTATTAGACCTAAAATTGAAAGAACCATGCTCCCCAAATGAAATCCTCAAATGCATAAATGTAGGCCTCATGTGTACAAGATTGTGCAACTGACAGACCCAACATGTCAGATGTTTCTGTTAGCAAAAAAGATGCCTTATCTGCTGCATATCCAAAGAAGATTTATTCTTCTACTTTATCAGGTGGTTTAAATTTTAGATAAAGATAATCTTTGGTTTAGATATCTAGATAAGTACCATTTTAGATCTTGGTTATTTATTTTTTCTTATAAATAGGACCTCCATCAATGTAGCAAAGTAAGTATTTGTAAGCTATTCAAAGCAATTTCAAGTTTCAAGAGCTATATCTCTTATTCTTCCTCTCCTCTCAAAAACCAAACAAATCCATATCTCAAAAAACCAACAAAGTGGTATCAGAGCATATTATCTTGAGGGACTTGTGAGGTTAAAAAAGCCCAAACACAAACCCTAAACACTTCTTACCCATATCCCAAAACCAAAAATCCATACACAATGAATTCAGAAAATTCATTCATAACAATAGCACCTCGGTGTTTGATGGAGCAAACTACCAGATGTGGAAGCCTACCTTGATGCAAACGATCTGTCAGAAGCTGTTGAACAAGTATATGAAGTTCTAGAATTGTTAAACAATCCAACTGTTGCACAAATCAAGATCCAAAAGGAGAGGAAGCAAAGAAAATCAAAAGCAAGAGCAACATTGTTTTCAACTGTCTCATCTACCATATTTATCAAAATAATGACACTGAAGACAGCGAAAGAAATTTGAGATTTTTTACAGTAAGAATATGAAGGGAATGAAAGGATTAGAGGAATGCAAGTGCTGAATTTGATCCGAGAATTTGAGATACAAAAGATGAAGGAATCAGAAACAATCAAGGACTATTCCGACAGGCTTCTCGATATAGTTAACAAAGTAAGACTTCTTGGTACTGATTTTTTTTTATTATTTTAGAATTGTTCAAAAGATCCTATGACAATTCTTGAAAAATTTAAGGCTACAATCTCATCTTTGAAAAATGATAAAGATCTGTCAAGTATTACCTTAGTAGAATTATTGAATGCACTACAAGCACAAGAACAAAAGAGGCTTATGAGGCAAGAAGGACTTGTGAAAGGTACTTTTCAAGCCAAGTCACTCAACAAGAATGGTGGTAAAAATAACAAAAATGGTCAAGTCTTTCTACTTTGTCCTTATTGCAAAAAAATAAATCATCTACAAAACAAGTGTCGGTGGAGGCCAGATGCAAGATGCCACAAGTGCGGTTAGTTAGTGCATGTGGAGAAAATTTGTAAATCTCAATAACAACAAAACGAAGCTAAGAATGCTATTGAACAACTTCAGGAGGAGGAACTGTTTATGGCATCATGTTTTACTACCAACAACTCCCCTGAAAGCTAGCTTATAGACAGTGGTTGTATAAACCACATGACTTATGATCAAGAACTCTTCAAAGATCTTGACAACACTACAATTTCTAAAGTCAGAATTGGGAATGGAGCATATCTTACAATGAAAGGCAAAGGAACAGTGGTAATCAAAAGTCGCACAGGTTTGAAATTAATTTCAAATGTTTTATATGTTCTTGAAATTAACCAAAATCTTTTGAGTGTTGATCAGCTCTTAGAAAAAGGATATACGGTGCTATTTGAAGACAATCATTGCTTGATTACTGATGCACAAGGCAAAGAGATGTTTAAAGTCTCAATAAAATGTAAAAGATTTACCTTGAATATGACTGAAGAGAAGCAAGCTACAATACATAAAGAAGGCTTGCCTAAATTCAAGGAGGAGATTCCTAAAGCTCTAGTTTTCAATATGAGAAGAAAATCAATCTTCCTTCTCAACAAAACAAAGCTTGAAAGGCTAAACAAAAACTACAGCAAGTTCACACAGATATCAAAGGATCAATGAGAACACAAATGAAGATTTTGCAACAAAAGACTCTATTTGAATATAGCTACAAATCAAGGAGGCAAAATGTCAAAGTATTCCAAGTTCAAACTCTAAAGAGAAGTACAAAGAAGATGAGAAATATAGTCAAATCTACTGTAAAACAAAAATTCAAAAATGATGACAAGGATGCTTTCAAAATTGGTGTATGCAACAGAACAGCAAGGAAGAATGTTAGCAAAAAAGATGCCTTATCTACTGCATATTCAAAGAAGATTTATTCTTCTACTTTATTAAGTAGTTTAAATTTTAGATGAAGATAATTTTTAGTTTAGATATCTAGACAAGTACAATTTTAGATCTTGGTTATTTATTTTCTCCTATAAATAGGACCTCCATTAATGTAGCAAAGTAAGTCTTTGCAAGCTATTTAAAGCAATTTCAAGTTTCAAGAACTATATCTCTTATTCTTTCTCTCCTCTCAAAAACCAAACAAATCCACATATCAAAAAACCAACAGTTTCCATGCTTACAAATGTAACCACACAGGTGCCTAGAAGGCCAGCATTTTATTACGTTGAGGTAGATAAGAGAGATCACGCCCGAAAATCCTTCAAGAAATGAAGTTACCATTTCAGTGATCGACGCCAGATAAAATAAAAAGATGAAGATCTTGCTTTGGTGCAAGTAAATGGATTTCCACTTGTTCTTTATGTTATTACTTCTCTCGTGCTCATTGGCAGTAAGTAGTAGCTAAGTGCCTGCTAATGAGTTCGAGTAACGGATAACAGAATTAGGGAATTGCTATTCCTAAATTGGCTCTTCTTATTAATTGCCCTCTGTCAAACATCAGCTGATATTCAGACCTACACTTCTCTCCCTAAAGAAAAATTGTGAGCTGTAACCGAGAAACATAAGCAATTCGGCTCTTGTTGCTACAAATAATTGCTTTCTGTAGTCCCAAGCAATAGCAATAAGCATGTCGTGGGCCAACAATTGCTGCAAACAATTGATTTCACCTTTGAAATCAAAGCTGCTGCTACAAACCATTTCTGATCGAGAGATAAGCTTGGACAATGATAAGAACCCAATGATAGGGTAAATTTTGATATTAAGAATCAAATTTGTGATTAATTGCACTGTTAACTAATATAATTGTCTCAAACTGCAAAGAACTTAGCTTGATTTTGATTTATGTAGCAGCAATTATTCTCAGAATAGTCAACTATTACTTGCCTGGTAATTCCTGCAGTGAGTCACCTGAAAGTTCCAAAAGGAGACACTAATCAACCAAATCTGCCGAAGGAGAGGTCCCATTTGAAATTTCAACCCTGAAAGCCAATCTTGACGCAACATCTTCAAAGTCTTCTTTCTGCTAGACTGAAGAGATAAAAAAAAAAAAAAAGAAAGAAAAGTAGGCGTTCTAACTTGATTCTTCAATGATAAAAAAGCTGACTATAACGTAGTAATTAGAAAATGTTGCTTTTTGCATATGTGAAATAAATCATTTCTTGACAGCCCATCAATGGCCAGAAAAGCAAGAAAGCTTACCCTTTTCAGTAGTTCATGTCTCTTCTTGCTCTTCACGACCTTATGTTTTTCTCAGACGGACACCATATCCAAAGGCCAAACTCTTGATCAACTGGTATCCCAAAATGGTCTCTTCACATTAGGTTTTATTGGATTTGAATTTAATTCTCAAGTTCATCATTACTTGACAATAAGTTATGCTGGAGTATCGCCCACAAACTTGTGGATCGCCAACAGAGATAACCCGATTGTCAATCCTGCAAATCTGACAGTAGGCATTGATGACCATGGCAGCTGGAAAATTCTGCAAGACGGTGGCCAAGCTATTGTACTGTATTCAGTTGGGACACCCAGCAACACAAGTGCTACTCTTGATAATTCTGGGAACTACATGCTACATGAACTGAACCCTGATGGATCCAGAAGCAAGGTTTTATGGCAAAGCTTTGATCATCCTACAGATACCCTTCTACCAGGGATGAAACTGGGAATCAGCTTAAAAACAGGGCTCAATTGGTCTCTAACATCATGGAGAAGTGATCGATCCCCTGCCAGGGGATCATTTACACTTGGAATGGACCCTGATTCTGCAGATCAACTGGTCATCTGGTGGCAAGGGGCTGTCCTCTGGAAGAGTGGGTCTTGGCTCAAAGGCAATTTCAGCTTCTTCAATGACAGCCCCTATAAGTTCAGTTACCATTCAAATAACGACGGAAAGTACTTTAACTACACTGTAACTAAAGGCACCACTGCTTTCCCATGGTTATGGCTTGATCCGGAAGGTGCTATCCATAGAGGGGATGTTGGATCAGTTTCTTTTACTTCTGGATTCACAAATCATGCCTGCGTGGAGAGAAAGCACCCCAAGGACAGTATCTTTCCTACATACTTCATGTCTCACAGAGGATTCATGTCCACAAAAGGATTCAAATTTAGCAACAGTGACAACTTGAGTCTTGCTGACTGTAAGGCAAATTGCTTGAACAATTGTTCCTGCTTTGCCTATGCTTCCACAAACGAGGATAACACTGGCTGTGAAATTTGGACTACATTTGCTGTTCTCAGAAAATCTCATACAGGGAATTCCCGACATATATACATACTTGAATCTAAAGGTAAGTACACTTCTGTAAGGTAAGTCTCTCTAATTCTTTTGTTCTGTAGACCTTAAGTAAAACTTATGCAATGAATTTTTCCTGTTATTGTAGACAACTTCTGGTGGTTATGGCTAATGGTAGCAGTGGGAGGAGTTACAATCATAGTTCCATTGGCCTCAATGATCTATCTCATATATGATAAGTTCCATGAAGAAGGCATAGTCGCTTTTAGCACTCACTTTAAAAGGAAGTTTATGATTTTTGCTTCCTTCTATTTTAAGAAACTTGCCCATGTAATTAATACTCTCATGCAACCTAACTAGGGGATGGAGTCCAAAGCCAGAAGAGAATATTGAAAGAACTTGCAGATGCTTTATCTGCTGCCTCAAAAAACAAAGCAAAAGATCACAAAAAAGATGGAAATGAGTTGCAGATGTTCAGCTTTGAAATAATCGCTGCTGCTACAGACTATTTCGCCGCCACAAATAAGCTTGGACAAGGCGGTTATGGACCCGTGTATAAGGTAAACTCTGACATTAAGAATAAGATTTGTGAATGAAATATGCTACTAACATAAAATAATAATTTCAGGGAAAATTACCGGATGCGAGAGAAATAGCCATAAAGAGACTTTCAAGAAGTTCAGGACAGGGACTGGTGGAGTTCAAGAATGAAGCAACGCTCATTGCCAAGCTGCAACACACTAATCTTGTGAGGCTTTTGGGGTTCTGCGTTCAAGGAGAAGAAAAAATATTAGTGTATGAGTACATGCCTAACAAAAGCTTGGATTTCTTTCTCTTTGGTAAGTCCCCTCCAGCTCCAATATTAGAACTTGCTCATGTCCCAAATGACTATTGTTTGTGAGCTGACAGTATATATGCTACAGATTCTATTGGTAAGAGTTTATTAAATTGGAGAAAACGGTTCATCATAATTGAAGGAATTGCTCAAGGGCTGCTTTATCTCCATAAATATTCAAGACTAAAAGTAATTCACGGAGACCTGAAGGCGAGCAACATCTTACTTGATGGGGAGATGAATCCAAAAATATCTGATTTTGGCATGGCTAGAATATTTGGGCTGCATGAATCTGTAGCAAACACAAACAGAGTTGTGGGAACATAGTAAGTTTACAACACTTCAATTAAAGCAAAATCCAGTATTGCATGTGTATGAGTCCGTGTATTGGTTTTATATCTGCACTACCAAATACTGAAAAACTTGGTTGAACCATTTCTTCAGTGGTTATATGGCCCCAGAATATGCTTTCCATGGGATATTTTCAACCAAAACTGATGTATTTAGCTTCGGAGTCCTACTGCTAGAGATTGTCAGTGGCAAAAAGAACAATTACGTATACAATCCTGATCATCCACTCAACCTCATAGGATATGTAAGTTTCCCTTTGGGTTCATCCCATTTAAGACTTTTCACATCAATCTTATGAGCAACATTATAATTCTGATATTCTTTGCGGGTGAAATTGGCTTTCCACCAGGCATGGTGGCATTGGAATGACGGTCGAGCTTTAGAGATAATGGATCCAACCCTGGATGAATCCTGCCCTCACAATGAGGTTCTAAGATGTATTCATGTCGGTCTCCTGTGTGTACAAGACATTTCAACAGACAGACCCAAAATGCTAGATGTTATTGCGATGCTTTCACATGCATTTATACCTCTGCCAGCACCCAAGCAACCAGCATTCTTTATCAATCCAGCAGAGAAGGAGCTAAATGCATCTCCAAGTGATCCAGAGAATTGTTCGATAAATCAAGTATCAATTTCAGAGATGGAAGCTAGATAAACCTACTGGTAATGTCACCCAAGTGTCAATAATTAGGGAATTTTTATGTGTGATGTGGCGGTCCATGGAAGAACCAAACCAAGCGAGAAGTTTAGTTGATAATGTAATTGGGTCCATGGAAAGATCAAACCTAGCCAGATTTTGTGTCATATCCTTGATCTATGTCATATGTAACAAGTCCAATCAGTTTTAACACTCAATTTAAGAATAAATTTTATGAGTTCTCTGTTTCCTTTTCACTTTTAAGGAACTTACACTTTCAATACTCACGAAACACATGAACTATACTCTCATGTTACATAACCCGGCAGTCATGGACCCTTTTATGAGGCAAATCTGATATCAACAATAATTTTTATGAATTAATTGCACTGTTAACTAATGTAATTCTCTTGCACTGCAAAGAACTTGACTTGATTTTTGATTTATGGATTGGTAACTTCTCAGAATAGGCAACTATCACTTGCCTGGAAATTCCTGCACTGGGTCATTAACAAGTTCCAAAAGCGGACACTAGTCAACCAATTGTACAGAAAAGAGAGGTCCCATTTGACACAAAATCTGTCATAAAATCTTGAAAGTCTTCTTTCCACGTTAGCAGCTGTTCATTAGAAATTCAAAGAGGAATATAGGTAAATTCTTCATCCTGCTTGCACAAATTAGCAAAACAAAAAATTGCAATCTTACAGTATCTGAAACCACAAGTTGGAGTGCCACACAAACAATCAAAAGCAGAGCATATCTCAGAGAGACCCAACTCACTTCCATCTCAACTACTCAGAAACCTGGAGAAATGAAAAAGAAAACATGTAGGCTAAATAACAGCAGGTTGACAAGTGGTATTTGAGACCCCTGACCCGAATGCAGGCGCAAAGAGTAACACGACTGTTGCATATGGGACACAAGATTTCTAGTTGATGATCATAGGGAGGGGGACAAAAGGAAAATCATAATGAGCATTTTTTGCTGGTCCAAACAAGAAGAGCAAACACCCAATAATTTGGTTACTGTGTGACCATGGGCAACCCAAGAAAATCAAATGTGATATAAATTTCCTGCGCTCTTCATTGTGTCTGTAACAACAGCAACTATGGTTTGTTTATGCACTGCAAATATGCAGTTTTGGGAAGCAGCAGCATGACTTGCAAAAGGGACAACTTCGTTTGATAGAAATGGATCCATGCTGAAGTAAGAAGACTACCAAAAACATCTCAATAGGCTGATGAGGAAATGAAACAAATTATTATTATCTCCATCAACCAACTCACTCCGGACTAATCTCTCTAAGTTGAGGTTTCGAGGAAGACAACCACTATAGTAGGTAAGGTTGTGATAGAGGCTGCCCGTTGGCACACTAGTGCAGTGACCAGCCTCACTAATGGCTTAAGCATCAGTGCTATAAGAGACTGCAATATGTAATCGTCAGCATATGAGTAAGAGAGAGAGAGAGACATTATATATGAATTCAGATGCTCTTAGAGGTGCTTTGCCTAATGAGCTATTTCTGAATTCTCTCAACGTTTGTTAACAGTTTCAGTACATAAACCAATCAACAAAAGAACTATCTGGTTGCGTTATTAGAAGTAACTCACACCGTACACGCACATGCATATCAAGCCAGGCCAAGAAAGAAACATCACTGCCAATGAGCATGAGAGAAGTGGGAATGCATTTATTTATGTACACTCTTGGTAGTACTTAATCACTGCAATGTGTGAATGAAATAGTAATGACAAGATTAAGGGGTAAAACAGAAACGTATCTAGCAGAAACATCAGTGTTGGCTTTTGAGAAGAAGAATAATAAACACAAAACGAGATAAATCTTAAAGTTGGAATTGCTTACTTTACTTCAGCGGCCATATTTATAAGAAAAGTGAATGATCAAAAACTTAAATTGAGATTATCTAGATATCTAAATTGAAGATTATTTTTATCTAAAATTTAAGTCAAAATCATTTTTATCCAAAACTAACTGATTATTCCTATCCAAAACTAATTGATAAATAAAGATTTGATCTCATTTGCTTTATCTTTTCTTAAAGTTATGTAATAAATAAGCATTTTGTTAACACTTTTCTTTATTGTTTTTGTTGTTGACATCAATTTATTTTTTTAGAAATTTAAACCTTGATCTAGACAGTCTCTTAGTTAAAATATCATTAAATTGAGCTTCTATCTTACAATGCACCAAATTGATTTCATTATTTTTTTGAACTTTCTTGACAAAGTAATACTTGATTTTAAAGTGCTTTGTCTTGCCATAAAAAACTGGATTGTTTGGTATTGCTATGGCAGCTTGATTATTAACAAACATTCTTATTACATCATCTTGAATTATTTTCAAATCTAACATAAGCTTCTTTAGCCATAAGACTTTATTAACTATAGTAGCAGCTGCAACATAATTAGCTTCAGCAGTAGACTGAGCTATAATTTTTTTGTTTTTTAAAACTCTAACTAAAATAATTTGATCCAAAACTAAACAAATAACTTGATGTGCTCCTCATGTCATCACATGATCCTCTTTAATCTAGAATATGAGTAAAACACAAGTAGTCAAATATTTTGAGATTATGAATATAAGGTTTAAAACCATACCACATGTCAAAGTCTTAATTGATAATCTATTTAGCAAAAATACAGCGGTTTTGAAAGCTTCAACCCATAATATCTTTGGCATTTCCTTCTCAAATAGGAGATATCTTGTCATGTCTATAATTGTCCTATTTTTTCTCTAAACTACTCCATTTTGCGGAGGAGTATAGGTTGCAGTAAACTAATGTTCAATCCCTACATTTAAGGATGTAATTCTCATAGGTCCACAAACATTCATGTGGATCAATTGAAAATTCTCTACTGCTCTCTTGCATTGAATGTCATTCTTTGCACTAGATCATTTTCCTACATACAATTTAATTTAGAATAGTAAAAATACCCCATTTTCTTGTGCCATAACTTAGCTTGATCCATAGTACATAGACATGCACTAGATCCACCCTTATACTAACTTATACGTATTATCCTTAAATACAACAAAGTAACCTTTCTCAAGCAGTTGTCCCATACTCAATAGGTTTTAATCAATTTCCAAAGGAAGTAATACATGAAAGATTAACATTATATCTCTTAAGTCTTTTTTTGCAATAGTCCCTTTACCTTTCACTTGGCTATTACCAACTCTAACTCTTAATGCCCTAACTTGTTTACTTCTTTAAAAAGAGATTCATCAAAAGATATATGATTTATGCATCCACTATCTATAAGCCACTCATCATTTAAATTGTTGCTAGAAAAACAAGAAGCAACAAAAAGCTGGTCCTCGTGTTGTTGATGTACCACTTGAGCATGGTGTCCTTCTTGTTGTTTGTTTTTGCATAATGCCTTGCATTGAAATGTCAATCTAAACCAACAATATTTTGGTAAATGAGAAGTTTTTTTATAGTAAGGACATGGGTGCTTGCCCTTACTGCCACCATTCTTGTTGTTTTCTCAATTCTTATAATTCTTCTTGCTCCATTGTTTTTTCCCTTTGTTTCCTTCTTGAATTTAATCAGTCTCTTTCACTTGGAATACTCCTTCAACTATTTCTTCTTTTTAATAAGCTCTCCTCTATTCTTGAGCTTGTAGTGCATTGATGAGCTCTACCAATGTTATTCTTGATAAATCTCTGAATTCCTTAATGGAAGAGGTTTTGGATTCAAATCCCTCAGAAAAGGCCACCACCTTTTTATTATAAAGTTCTTCTCTTAACATTTTGATCTCATTAGCCAATGCCAATAATCTGTCTGTCTAATCCTTAAGTGCTTCAGCTGTTGAGTATGTGTGGAGACAATCTTATCCACAAAAGGGTATATATTTATCTGAAAAGATATATATATTTATCTGAGAGGGCATATACTTATCTGAAAGGATATATATGCTTATCTGAAAAGTAATATACTCATCCAAAAGAGTATATACTTATCAAAAAGGATATCTTGAGATTCTCACACATCTATCTTTTTGGCCTTGGGCTCTACTATATAAAAGGGGGACTTCTACCCATATAAACATCACAATAGAGAGAGTGAGTAAGAGTCCTAGGGTTTTATTCTAGTAGAGTGAGGGCTAGGGAAATAGTTATCTCTCTTGTAATTCATTTTCATAGTGAAAGGTTTCCTGCAGTGGCTGCAAAGTGGATGTAACTCTCAATTGAGGGTGAACCACTATAAATCCTATGTTCCTGTGGTTGTTTACTTTCTTCTTGCTTTTATTATTATTGCTTTCAGGTTATAGGGATTTGATATTTGATCCATCGACTAAGGATCTGGTTGTCAAATTCCCAATAACTGGTATCAGAGCTTCGGGTTTTGAGATTGAAAGCAATGGGTAGCGAAGAAAACTCATCATATGGGATCATTAAGTTTGAAGGTACAGATTATGCCTTCTGGAGAATGCAAATCGAGGATTATCTGTATGGGAAAAAGCTGCATGAACCACTTTTGGGTCAAAAGCCTGAAAAAATTTCAGAAAGCGATTAGGATCTTCTTGATCGACAGGTGCTGGGAGTTATTCCGCTGACACTGTCAAAGAACGTTGCTCACAACGTGGCACAGGAGAAAACAACTACAAGTCTGATGAAGGTGCTATCTGACATGTATGAAAAACCTTCAGCAAACAACAAGGTTCTTCTCATGAAGAAGCTATTCCACTTGAAAATGGGTGAAGGTAATTCTGTGACAACTCATCTTAATGAGTTTAATACAATAGTTAATCAGTTATCTTCTGTTGAGATTGACTTTGATGATGAGGTACGTGCCTTGATACTATTGGCATCGTTGCTAAATAGTTGGGAGCCCACGAGAGCAACGATGAGCAATTCTGTTGGGAATTCAAAATTGAACTTCAATGATGTTCGTGATTGAGTTCTTGCAGAAGAGATTCGGAGGATTGATTCAGGTGAAACATCAGTTGCAAATTTTGCCCTAAATGTTGAAAACAGGGGAAGAGAAAGTGACAGAAACTCTGATCGCAATAAGGACAAATCTAAGTCAAGGAATGGAAGAAGCAAATCTAGATCTGAAAGAAATCTAGAATGCTGAAACTGTAAGAAAAAGGGCCACATGAGAAAAGACTGTCGCTTACTGAAGAAAAAAGGTGAGCATAAAGATGACACTTCAAATGCTGTAATAGATGAAGTAGATGATACTTTACTCTTGGCTATTGATAATCCTCTTGAGTCTTGGGTTTTAGATTCTGGGGCATCTTTTCATACTACTGCATATGGCAAAATAATAGAAAATTATGTTACTGGAAATTTTGGGAAGGTTTATCTTGCTGATGGAGAACCTTTGAATATTATTGGTATGGGTGATGTTAAATTAAAGATGCCAAATGGGAATATCTGGAAGATTCAAAAGGTGAGACATGTGCCATAGTTGATGAGAAATCTAATTTCTGTTGGACAGCTTGATAGTGAAGGGTATAGGGTGACTTTCAATGATAATGCTTGGAAAGTTACCAAAGGTGCCATGGTTGTTGCTCAAGGAAGCAAAACTGAAACTCTCTATATGACTTTAAGTTGCAAGGATACAGTGGTTGCTGTTGACACTGGTATGAACTCTGACCTATGGCATTGCAGACTTGGGCATATGAGTGAAAAGAGAATGAAGGTCATGGTGGCAAATGGTAATTTACCGGATTTAAAATCTGTAGAGCACAAGTTGTGTGAAAGCTGCATCCTTGGCAAACAGAAAAGGGTCAGCTTCTCCAAAGCAGAAAAGCAGTTGAAGCAGCAAAAACTAGAGTTAGTTCATACAGATATATGGGGACCTTCGACTGTGACGTCTCTTGGGGGATCTAGCTACTATGTGACTTTCATTGATGACTCAACCAGAAAGGTATGGATTTATTTTCTAAAGAATAAATCTGATGTATTTGATGCTTTCAGGAAATAGAAAGCCATGGTTGAGAATGAAACTAATCTTAAAGTTAAGTGTTTGAGATCTGATAATGGTGGAGAATACATTGATGGGGATTTCAAACAGTTTTGTGCTGACAATGGGATCAAGACGGAGAAGACTACTTCAGGTACACCTCAGCAGAATGGTGTTGCAGAAAGGATGAATAAAACACTAAATGAGCGTGCAAGGAGCATGAGAATGCATGTCGGGTTGCCCAAGGTATTTTGGGCAAATGCAGTTAACACTGCAGCCTATTTAATCAATAGGGGTCCTTCAGTTCCTTTGGATTGCAGAATACCTGAGGAGGTTTGGAGTGGAAAAAAGGTAAACCTGTCTTTTCTAAGAATATTTGGTTGCCTGTCATATATCCATATTGATGCTGCTGCTAGAGGCAAACTTAATCCTAAATCAAAAAAATATTTTTTCATTGGATATGGTGACAATGAGTTTGGTTATCGTTTCTGGGATAACCAAAATAGGAAGATCATTAGGAGCAGGGATGTAATCTTCAATGAGCAAGTTCTGTACAATGATAGTTTAGGCAAGAGTTCAGAAGTAACAGATTCTGAGGCAAAAAGGCCTGAAGTGATCCACTTAAGAGACATTCCAGTGAATCAGTTGCAACAGAATACTGAGAAAGTTGAAGATAACATTGCTGAGCAAAATCAGAAAAGTATGGCTCCAGAGGTAAATCCAACCACTCCTGTGACAGAAGTGAGAAGATCTTCCAGGACTGTGAGACCACCACAGAGATTTTCACCATCTCTGAACTACATCTTGTTGACTGATAGGGGTGAACCAGAGAGTTTTGATAAAGCTTTGCAGGGTAATGAATCAATCAAGTGGGAGTTAGCCATGAAAGATGAGATGAATTCTCTCATGAGTAATCAAACATAGGAGTTGGCAGAACTACCACAAGGAAAAAGGGCCTTGCAGAACAAATGGGTTTACCGAATAAAAGAAGAACATGATGGCAACAAGCGGTATAAAGCAAGATTAGTAGTAAAAAGCTTTCAACAAAAGGAAGGTATTGACTACACAGAGATTTTCTCCCTAGTGATTAAGTTGACTACAATCAGAATAGTGCTTGGATTAGTGGCTCAGGAAGATTTGCATCTGCAGCAAATGGATGTAAAAACAACTTTTCTTCATGGTGACTTAGAGGAAGAAATTTACATGAAACAGCCACAAGGATTTGAAGTCAAAGGTAAAAAGAAAATGGTATGCAAACTTATGAAAAGTTTGTATGGGTTAAAACAAGCTCCAAGACAGTGGTACAAGATGTTTGACAACTTCATGTGTGACAATGGTTTCTTAAGATGTCAGGCAGACCATTATTGTTATGTTAAGAGGTATGATAACTCTTACATTATACTGTTGTTGTATGTTGATGATATGTTAATTGCTGGAGCTAATTTGCATGAGATAGAGAAATTAAAGAGTAAGCTCTCAAAGAAGTTTGCTATGAAGGATTTGGGTTTCGCCAAACAAATCCTTGGGATGAGAATCACCAAGAAAAAGGGAATTCTCAAGCTGTCTCAGGAGAAATACATTAACAAGGTGCTTGCTAGATTCAGAATGGATGGTGTCAAACCAGTGAGTACACCTTTGGCTAGTCATTTCAGACTATCCAAAAGTCAGTCTCTGTCAACTGATGATGAAATTGCATATATGGGCAAGGTGCCTTATGCTTCTGCTATTGGGAGTTTAATATATGCCACAGTATGTACAAGACCAGACATAGCACATGCAGTGGGAGTTGTTAGTAGGTATATAAGCAATCCAGGAAAGCAACACTGGGAAGCAGTTAAGTGGATCTTCAAGTATTTGAAGAGCACTGTAGACTTCGCTTTGTACTTCAAAAAAACAGATATGGGCTTACATGGTTATGTTGATGCTGATATGGCTGGTGACATCGACAGCAGAAAAAGTACTACAGGGTATGTTTATACATTGGGTGGTACTACAATCAGTTGGATGTCTAAACTACAAAAGATAGTTGCACTTTCGACCACAGAGGCTGAATATGTTGCTCTTACAGAAGCAAGCAAGGAGATGATATGGTTGTTATCTTTTCTAAATGAACTGGGGCATAGGTTTGAAAAAGCTATGTTGCATTGTCACAGCCAGAGTGTCATTCACTTGGCAAAGAACCCTATGTATCATGCTAGAACGAAGCATATGCAAGTCAGATATCACTTCATAAGATCAGCTTTGGAAGATGGTGTCTTGTCACTCGAAAAGATACAAGGAAGTCAGAATCCAGCTGATATGCTAACCAAGGTTGTTACAATCGAGAAACTGAAGTTGTGTACAACTTCAGTGGGGCTTCTCAGCTGCTAATTGGGAAGTCATGACCATTGCAAGTGGAAGAAACAATTGAGATAATGAATTAGTCTCCAAGTGGGAGATTGTTGAGTATGTGTGGAGACAATCTTATCCACAAAAGGGTATATATTTATCTGAAAAGATATATATATTTATCTGAAAGGATATATATGCTTATCTGAAAGGGAATATACTCATCCAAAAGAGTATATACTTATCAAAAAGGATATCTTGAGATTCTCACACATCTATCTTTTTGGCCTTGGGCTCCACTATATAAAAGGGGGACTTCTACCCATGTAAACATCACAATAGAGAGAGTGAGTAAGAGTCCTAGGGTTTTATTCTAGTAGAGTGAGGGCTTGGGAAATAGTTATCTCTCTTGTAATCTATTTTCATAGTGAAAGGTTTCCTACAGTGGCTACAAAGTGGATGTAACTCTCAATTGATGGTGAACCACTATAAATCCTGTGTTTCTGTAGTTGTTTACTTTCTTCTTGCTTTTATTATTGTTGCTTTCAAGTTATAGAGATTTGATATTTGATCCATCAACTAAGGATCTGGTTGTCAAATTCCCAACATCAGCCTCCTTCATCTTTTGCATCTCAAATTCTCAGGTATAGGATATGCATTTGCTTTGTCTTATCATTTCCCTCATTTTCTTCTTTCAATAGATCCATGTCTATTTTGCTGTTTCAGATGCCATGATCTCCGTAAATATTGTATTTGAAACTACAGAGTAAATACAAATCTTAGCCTTGTATCTACTCTTCCTTCCTTCTCTGTTATTTTTTAGTTGTGCCATTGTTAGATCTTTTGGATCTGCATCCACTAAATCTCATAGGTCACATGCTTACAGGAAGGACTCCATTTTCACCGCCCAAGCTTGATAATTTTCTCTGATGAAAATTAGAGTAGTAGACAAGAAACTATTTCATGTTATATTGGATTTCAAGATAAAAGACAAAGTGTTTGATTTGCTTGGTTGAAATGTCACAGGATTTCAATTTCACATTCTACAAGTCCGTTAGAAAAGAAGAATAACAAACAAGAAAAGAGATAATTTTTGAAGCTTGGAATTGCTTACTTTACTTCATCGATGAAGGTTCTATTTATAAAAAGAATAAAAAAATTAAAAACTTAAATTGAGCTTCTCTTCTCTTTATATCTAAACTATAGATTCTTTTTATCTAAAATTCAAATTAAAGATTATTCTTATCCAAAACTATTTGATTATTTCTATCCAAAACTATTTAATAAAACAAAAGATTTAATCTTATTTACATTATCTTTTGCTAAAATTGTGCAGGAAATACACATCTTGAATGTGATGAAAGAAACTGGAACTGCAAAACAGAACAGCCAGAGCAGTAAAATGATCAAACAAGTCATGAGCAACTCTAATGCCCAGAATCCAGTAAAACCCATTTTTCAATGAAGTTTAGGAAGATGGGTTTTAAGCTAAAATGGATGTAGAAAGAGATGTAGATAGAAATCTGAAAAAGAGATGGAGTACACCATCAGTGAAGAGCAAGGAAGATGAAGAAAATCATGCCATAGATAGAGTACTGACTTTGCCGGTGTGTGAGAGAGAGATAGAGAGAGAGGTTTTGTCAGTTGTCACTATACAAAGCTTCTCCTCAAATTTCCTCTTAGGTGCCACTCATCAGCTGGTATTCAAACCTACCCTTCCCTCTATAAAGAAGAAAGTTTGCAGAAAAAGCTGTGAGCTGTGACTGAGAAACCATAGTAATTGGGCTCTTCTTGCTTCAAACATTGGACCAATCGACTTTTCATTTTTACATCTAGGATTTGAATCTAGACAACCAAAGCTGACCAAAAAAAATTCAAAAATACACTAATAGCCACTGGTCCATAATATAAGTATAAACAGTCCTGCTTTCAAGCAAAAAATTTCATAAACAAACAATGAAACACGATTACTTGCACTGACATTAAAGCAAGATCTTCATCTTTTTATTTTATCTGGCTTCTATCACTGAAATGGTAACATCATTTCTAGAAAGATTTTCGGGCTCGATCTCTCTTATTTCTGGCTCTTCCTCCATACAATAAAATGCTGGTTTCTTAGGCACCGGTGTCATTTCATTTGAAAGCATGGGAACAACATCTGACATGTTGGGTCTGTCTATTGCACAATCTTGTACACACAGGAGGCCTACATTTAGCCATCTCAGGACTTCATTTGGGGAGCATGGTTCTTCCAATTTTGGGTGTAGTAGCTCTAAACCTCTGCCTTCATTCCACAACTGCAATGCCTGAAATTAAATAAATCAATCAAAGGTTTCAATTTTAATTTCACAAGAAAGCTTACCCTTCTCAATATTTCATGTCTCTTTTTGCTCTTCCCAACCCCATCTTTTTCTCAGAGACACCATATCCAAAGGCCAAACTCTTGATCAACTGGTATCCCAAAATGGTCTCTTCACATTAGATTTTTAAGGTTTTTAAACATAATGGTTTTGACCAAAGAACTGATTTTCAAATTCATCAATACTTGACAATACATTATACTGGAAATTCGAGTTCATTTGCAAACTTGTGGGTTGCCA
Source organism: Moringa oleifera (assembly GCA_021397835.1). Classification (NCBI taxonomy): domain Eukaryota; kingdom Viridiplantae; phylum Streptophyta; class Magnoliopsida; order Brassicales; family Moringaceae; genus Moringa; species Moringa oleifera. Next base: position 3,406,137 of record JAJFZO010000579.1, read on the forward strand.
ACAGAGATAACTCGATTATCATTCTTGCAGCTATCGGCGCAGGCATAGATGATCAAGGCAGTTGAAAATTCTGCAAGATCGTGGCCAACCTATTGTACTATACTCACTGGGGGCACCCACTAATACAAGTGCTACTCTTGAAAACTCTGGCAATTTCACGGAGCCAGAAGCAAGGTTTTGCGGCAAAGCTTTGATCATCCTACAGACGCCCTTCTACCGAGCATGAAACTGGCAATCAGCTTAAAGACAGGGCTCAATTGGTCTCTAGCATCACGGAGAAGTGATCGATCCCCTGCCAAGGGTTCATTTACGCTTGGCATGGATCGTGATTCTGCAGATCAACTGGTCATCTGGTGGCAAAGGGCTGTTCTCTGGAAGAGGGGTTTTGGCCCAAAGGCAATTTCGGCTTCTTCAAGGACAGCCCCTATAGGTTCACTTACCATTGAAATGAAAATGAAAAGTACTTTGACTAACACGGTAACTAAGGGCACCACTGCTTTCCCATGGTTACGTCTTGTCCAGAAGGTCTTATCCTTTTAGGGGATGTTGGATCAGTTTCTTTTACTTCTGGATTCACAAATCATGCCTGCATGGAGAGAAAGCACCCCAAGGGCAGTATCTTTCCTACATACTTCAGGTCTCGCAGAGGATTCATGTCCACAAAAGGATTCAAATTTAGCAAGAGTGACAACTTGAGTCTTGCTAACCGTAAGGCAAAATGCTTAAACAATTGTTCGTGCTTTGCCTATGCTTCCACAAATGAGGATAACACTGGCAGTGAAATTTGGAGTACATTTGCTGTTCTCAGAAAATCTCATACATGGAACGCCCGAAATATATACATCCTTGAATCTAAAGGTAACTACACTTTTATAAGCCAAGTCTCTCTAATTCTTTAGTTTCATAGACCTCACGTAACACTTATGTAAGCAAATTTTTCTGTCATTGCAGACAACTTCTGGTGGTTATGGCTAATGGTAGCAGTGGGAGGAGTTACAATCATAGTTCCATTGGCCTCCATGATTTATGTCATATACGATTAAGTTCCATGAAGAAGGTATAATCACTTTTAGCACTCACTTCAAACGAAAGTTTATGATTTTTGCTTCCTTTTATTTTAAGGAACTTGCCCGATGTTCTACTCTCATGTAACATAACCAGGCAGTCATGGAGCTGTTTATGATGTTAACAATAATTTTTATGAATTAATAACACTGCTAACTAATGTAATTATTTTGCACTGCAAAGAACTCAACTTGATTTTTGATTTATGGAGCAACAACTTCTCAGAATAACCAACCATCCCTTTCCTGGAAAATTCTGCAGTAGTTCATTGACAAGTTCCAAAGGCAGACACTAGTCAACCAATTATGCAGAAAAGAGAGGTCCCATCTGACACAAAATCTGTCGCAAAATCTTGAAAGTCTTCTTTCTAAATTAGCAGCTGTACATTAGAAATTCAAAGAGGAATAGAGGTAAATTCTTCAACCTGCATGAACAAATTAGCAAAACAGAGATCTGCAGTCTTACAGTATCTGAAGCCACAAGCAGGGGTGCAACACAAACAACCAAAAGCAGAGCATATCTCAAAGAGATCCACTTCACTTCCATCTCAACTACTCAAACCTGGAGAAATGAAAAAGAAAACATGCATGTATGCTAAATAACAGCAGAACAAACAAAAAAAAAAAAAAGCCGACTTAGATGATAAAATTCTAGTTCCCTGAACCTAACATAACACAACAATACATTATTTTAAGGTTTCTATAATCAATGTTTGCTTCACATTTCAGTTTAAAACATTAAAAAAACAGAAATTTAAAGTGTTCACTGTTCACTGGAAAACACTTTGATAAGTCAGTAAAAGTTCTGGTAACTTAATTTATAATCACAACAGTGTAAATAAATATTTTAAGTATATCTGATTTTTTTTTTTCCAATAGTAGTGAACCAGCTCTCCATCAGTTTATTATGCTCTCATTTTTGCAGAGTAAATCCATTGAGGTTGCTTTTATATTTTCGCACAAACTTCATATTTCTCGAGTTTAATCAATTATGAATAATTGAAGTTTGATTGTCACTTAGCCCTCTGATTTAATCTTGGGTTGCAAATATTTATTTAACAAGTTATTTACAAGATAATGTTTTTTTGATTTCTTTTGTTTTTACATTTTAATTAATGGAGTAAATTTTAAAATTTCTATTAATTTCATAAAAATTATTTTTTTCTGCATATTATTTTTAAAAATAACTATTAAGATTGGATCATTTTCATACTTTGCCTGTTGATCAATAAAAACTCAATGAACCTCAATCGTGCCGGGTTAATGAAATACCTATAAGCTAATGAAGATGAAGTTGGCAAGGCAGCCTATCAGAAAGCATCGGAAGGTGGAGAGAGTAACCAACAAGTTATGTAGGCAATTCCACAGCAGGTTGACAAGTGGTATTTGAGACCCCTGAACTGAATGCAGGTACAAAGAGTAACACAACTGTTACATATGGGACACACAAGATTTCCAGTTGATGATCATAGGGAGGACAAAAGGACAATCATTATGAGGGTGTTTTGCTGGTCCAAATAAGAAGAGCAAATACCCATTAATTTGGCCATTTCTAGGCATAGGCAACCCAAGAAAATCAAATGTGATGTAAGTTTCTTGTGCTCTTCATTTTGTCTGTAACAAACAGCAACTATGGGTGCAATAAGCATATGAGTGAGAGAGAAAGAGACATTAATGAGAACTATGGATTCAGATGCTCTTAGAGGTGCTTTGCCTATTGAGCTATTTCTGAATTCTCTCAATGTTTGTTAATAGTTTCAGTACATAAATCAATCAACAAAAGAACTATCTGGTTGCGTTATTAGAAGTAACTCACACCATACACGTACATGCATATCAAGCGAGGCCAAGAAAGAAACATCCACTGCCAATGAGCATGAGAGAAGTGGGAATGCATTTATTTATGTACACTCTTGGTAGTACTTAATTACTGCAATGTGTGAATGAAACAGTACTAACGAGATTAGTCAGTAAAACAGAAGCATATCTATCACAAACATCAGCTGAATGAGATAGAAGAAACTGGTGGAACTACAAAACAGAACAACCACAGCAGAATCAATCAAGTGATGATGAACATCTCTAATGAGCAGAAACCCAGTAAAACCCATTTTTCAATGAAGTTTAGGAAGATGGGTTTTATGCTAAAATGGATTCAGAAAGAGGAGATGTAGATAGAAATCTGAAAAAGAGATGGAGCATACTATCGGTGAAGAGTAGATGAAGAGAATCATGCCATAGAAGAGTACTGACTGTGCCTCTGTGAGTGAGAGATAGAGAGAGAGAGAGAGAGACAGAGAGGTTTTGTTGGCTGTCACTAGACAAAGCTTCTCCTCAAATTTGCTCTTAGCTGCCAATCACCAGCTGATATTCAAACCTACCCTTCCCTCTGTAAAAAGGAAAGTTTTCAGAAAAAGCTGTGAGCTGTGACTGAGAAACCAAAGCAATTGGGCTCTTCTTGCTTCAAACATTGGATCAATCGACCTTTCATTTTTACATCTAGCATTTGAATCTAGACATCACACACGGAAAGTCCTCCATGCAATTATATATTAGAGAAAAATAAATCTTCCTCGTGAGTTTTACAAGATCTAAGACTATAAATGTTAAACACATCTAAAGCTCATGAAAAAAAGCATCCATAAGTACATTAGCTACCACTAATCCATAATATAATTATGAATAGTCTTGCACTGAAGCAAGACATTTCAAAAACATACAACTAAACGACAATTACTGACATTAAAGCAAGATCCTCTGTCTTTTTATTTTATCTGGCTTCCATCACTGAAATGGTAACTTCATTTCTAGAAAAATTTTCCAGCTCGATCTCTCTTATTTCTGGTTCTTCGTCGATGTAATAAAATGCTGGTTTTTTAGGCACCAGTGTGGTTTCATTTGTAAGCATGGAAACAACATCTGACATGTTGGGTCTGTCTGTTGCACAATCTTGTACACACAAGAGGCCTACATTTATGCATCTCAGGACTTCATTTGGGGAGCATGGTTCTTCCAATTTTGGGTCTAACAGCTCTAAACCACTGTCTTCATTCCACAACTGCCATGCCTGAAATTAAATAAATCAATCAAGGTTTCAATTTCACAAGCAAAATAACCTAATAAGACTCCGTACTTGCATTAAAGAATGTGATTTTATCAGATGACTTACATATCCTGCAAGGTTGAGGGGATGCTCAGGATGATAGCGACCATTATTCTTTTTGCCACTAATGATCTCTAACAGTAAGACTCCAAAACTATACACATCGATTTTTGTAGAAATAAAACCATCCCTTGCATACTCCGGAGGCATGTAGCCACTGCAAAATAATTGGAGTCAAAATTTTCAACGAGACAAACAATGTAATGCTTGATTGTGCAAGTTCAAATATACTCACCGGGTTCCAACAATTCTGCTTGTATTTGTTTCAGATTGGTTCAGATGAAGAGTTTTAGCCATGCCAAAATCAGATATTTTTGGGTTCATCTGATCGTCAAGCAATATATTGCTAGCTTTCAAGTCTCTGTGAATTATTTTTAATCTCGAGTATTTGTGGAGGTAAACAAGTCCTTGCGCAATTCCTTCAATGATGTGAAGACGATTCTTCCAGTTCAACAAGTTCCTTTTATGAGAACCTATTTCACAATGAAATTAAGGTAATGGTAAACAGATCGAAAGAAACAATCAATGCAGATACGGTAATATTGATAAAAATGGCTTACCAAAGAGGAAAAAATCCAAGCTTTTGTTGGGCAAGTACTCATAGATTAAAATCCTTTCTTCTAGTTGAACACAACACCCTAAGAGCCTCACAAGGTTTGTGTGTTGCAGCCTGGCAATGAGTACAGCTTCATTTTTGAATTCTATCAGTCCTTGCCCTGAGCTTTTTTTGAGTCTCTTTATTGCTATCTTTTGCCCGGTTGGTAATTGTCCCTGAAATCGAACACATCAATCTTATGAACAGGTTTTGTTTATCCATGGAATCTAGACACAAATCTATCGTTCAATTTTTACCTTATAAACAGGGCCAAACCCTCCCTCTCCTAGCTTATTTTCAGCTGAGAAATTGTTTGAAGCAAAAGCAATGGTGTCGAAACTAAATAACTCCAACTCATGGCCTTGGGCGTTGTTCTCATCTTTTTCATGTTCTTTATTATCTTCACCGGATGTAGAACCAACTGATACTTGGCCTTGAAGTTCACGTACGAACTTCCTCTCCTTTCTCTTTTCCCCTAATTCAAAATTTTGGAAGTAAAATTCAAATCAACGCTTGCATGTCGTTTAATTGTCCATCGTTATATATATATGTTCACATAAACCCTTAAAATTTACCTTTTTCTTTGAGTTTCCTCCATATTATGCATGAGCAGTACAGCAGAACACCCGCTGGTAGTGCAAACACTACCCAGTAGGTAACTAACATGCGAAAAAGCCAAACCCAAAACCACCACGTCATCGTCCACGGCTTGTTATCTACAGTATTCAGATGAACAAAGAGTTTAAGATCGTATGAAAGTAATGAGTACAGATGTAAATCATCAATGGATTACCGAGGTGGCCTATACTGAAGTGTAAAATGGGTTTATTTAATCAGTTAACATATTCAAAAATCGAAATGACTTTTGTTTTTAAAGAGATTTAGTTATCTTGTTTAATCTATGAAAGTATGTCCATTTATATATAAAAACTTTTGAAGGCTTATAATTCAAGGTATTTAAAAATATATCAAGTGTTAGAAAGTTTTGAAATTTTCATTAATATTTTTTTCAATTATCATTCTTTAAAAATTAGATTAAAATTATTTGGATAAACAAAAAAAAACATGGTGCATTTTTTAAACTATTCAAATTTCACCAAATTATAAAAATATTAAAAATTGAAATTAAATTCAAAAGCATGTTTTAAAAGGTACATGATATGTTAAAAAAAAAAAAAAAGATTCTAAATGTGGTAGAAAATCCTAAAGCATTGCCTCCATGGCCTATAAGCTCAAGCAGTCCTAATTTTGACTATAAGTTAAATGGAATTTACCTTTTATCATATGTATCTGTCGTGCATCATTTGTTTTCGATCCTTGAAATGTTGTCTGATTGGTCCAAATTTCACAGCCAGTACCATCTTTATTTGTGGAAGCAAAAGCGATGCAGGAACAATTAAAGTAGCATTTGTTATAGCAGTCTGATAATGTCAGGTTTTCACCTGTACTGAACTTGAATCCAACTCCAGACATGAATCCATATTTAGGATCAAAATAACTATAACTATTCCTGCATATTGGACTTTCCTTGCGCACACACCCAAGAGGCATTTCCCTGTCAGCGAGATAGGCACTACAACCAAATTTGAAAAACTCTGATCCATGATTTCTTGATTTCGATATTAGCCGACCATAATAATCAATCGTCAAAAATGGAAATGGCGTAACATCTTCATTAACTGAGTAATGGAAGTAACTCTCGTTCTCGTTCGAAATATAGCTGAAATTATATCGACCACCTTCAGGAGATAACTCTGGTGAAAAGTTGAATCTGCCATTCAACCAAGTTCCACTGGTCCAAAAGACGTCCCCCAGCCACCACATTATGAGTTGCTTTGTGCCATTGGTGTCCAGGCCAAGGCTGTAAGATCCTTCTGCAAGCGTGTCCTCGTCTCGCGAAGATCTGAGAGACCACTTATGCCCAGTTCGCAAGTCAACTCCTAGTTTCATCCCTGGAAGAAGTGTATCAGTTGGATAGTCAAAACTTTGCCACAATACCCGACCTGTGGACCCATCTGCACGTGTTTCTCGTAACACAAAATTTCCATTTTCTAACAGCGTAGCACTTGCGTTGCTCACTCCCTTAATAGATGTGAACCCAATAGGATCTCCTCCATTATGTAGAATTTTCAAGTTGCAGTCATCAACATCAATTGTTAGAACTCCAGAATTGTCAAAGATTGGGGTGTTTCTGTTGGCAACCCACACCACCTTACCTTCTTCGCTATTGTAGAATGGATTCTCCTGCCACTTGCGTATATAATAGCTTATACCCAAGTAACGCTGTCTAAATTGTGAAGGATGGATGACAAATCCTAAGCTGAAGGGCCCGAAAGCTGAAACCAGATTCTGCCCATCTCTGAGCTGTTGGCCCTGTAGCAATGTGTCAGTATCTGAACGAGACGACACCCATGGCAGAATGAAGCAGCAAATTACACTCACAAAGATTAGCGCTCTCCCTTTGGCACCCATAGTTTTCCAGACAGAAGCCCACAATCTATGCGAGAGATTTTCTTGGTTTGAAGATCATTTCAGAGGTGCAGAAATAATCATTAAACTACAACACGTAAGACGTCTTTGGACTCAGCGAAGACTCACCTAATTCCACCATTGACCCTTCAAAAGCAACTGGCGAAATTTCTTGGCAAGTGGAAAATATTATATTCGCCCTCGAAATCATGGCTGCTGCTACAAAAACATGTTCCCAGTTGCAAATTAAATAAGCTCGGAGCAGGCAGTCATGGACCCCTTTTATGAGGTAAAATCTGCTTGTAACAGGAAGATCTGTGAATTAATTGCACTGTTAACTAATATAATTGTCTTAAATGGCAAATGCATTGATTTTTTATATCTGGAGACAATAGCAAACTATCACTTGTTTATGGAGAGACAGCTGTAGTAGAGTAAGATAGTGTGAATAGAAGAGTCTGCCGGTGGGGAATTTTGTGAGAGCGGACACCAAGCTTGACCCAACAATTTTTTTGTATATTGAATGCTTAGGGAGTTGTTATTGCTGACAAAGTTGTTCATCAAAAATTAATTATTATTTCTTTCATAATGGTCCCTTAAACTTTTCATGTGCCTATTCAATAATTTAATTACAAACCCAGCTATGCAATGTGTATTCAATTTAAAAATCCAATTGCTTTGTGGACATTCCAGGTAGGATGTTGGATTCAAATCCCAGTGGGTTGGACTGGAATTTAAAGTTTGTGGTTCATGTTCTAATTACTGAGTAATTGGCTTCTCACCTTCTTGTCTCTGTTTTCATGGCGTCAAATTAAGCCATTATTAGGTTTTCTCTTTTAGTGGACTCTTGAGCAACAGCCTCTTCCACATGACTTTTACTTCCCTGTAGTTTTTTAGCAACATTTTTGTTCAAAGCACTTGCTTTCTGGTGGTTTGAATTCCAATTTTTTTTAACAATATTTTAGGATGTCAATATTTATTTAACAAGTTAATTATGGACAGTGGCCAAGTAAGCTTTCGTTTTTAAAAAGAATATTTTTGTCATTGACCTTTTAATTACTTAAATAAATTTTCAAAGTTTTATTAATTTTATAATTTTTTTCATACTGTTTTTAAAGAAAACTACTACCAAAATTCACTTAAACAAGATAAAAACAAATGAAGATTTCTAATTTATGATAGTAGGGAAGATAAAAGAAAAATCATTATAAAGTTTTTTTTTTTTGCTATTGTTGGTTCAAATAATAAAGTAAATATCCAAAAAACTGTTTTTATTTGATCTTGAAAAACTCATAATTCATTCGATCCAGTTTGGGCACATTTCTTAAGAAAATCACATCAAATCATAAAATTAAAGGATTAGGGTGAATATGAGAATAAATGGCAAGAGGCACACGATGTATATTTTGCATAGTGATAGCCCAAAGTGACAGAAAATTAAGGAAACAACTTGCAAGGAATTTGGGATTTCACCGTCAACATGAGACTGAGTCGTGTTCGCAACCCAAAGATAAGAATACCTAGCACACCCATATGTATATTTTGAAAACAACCTAACCATATTTTTCACCAGTAAAGACCCTATTTTCACGAAAAACTGACTTGATCATCGGAGGGTATTCTAGTTGCCTAGAGACAACCCTTTGGTCATGTCTCTATTTTGGAGATTGCATACCAAAATGTCTATATTTCAAACCTATTCAAAGATTTCACCTCCACATGTCAACATCAGGCTATTGGACATTTTTTCGTAACATCATTTAGCACCGTCTGTGGGATTTGCAACGAAATGTCATCGCTCTTTATCGATCATTACCAGTACTCTTGTTAAACATGCCTCCTAAGACATGATCATTAAGCTAAATGGCTTAGAACCGAGACTCAATTTCACCTCAACTACCCAGTTGACTACGTAAGTTAGTCAGCTTGTTTTACCACCAATCACGATGTGAGTAAGCACGATATCCTTTTATTTACCATTTATGGCTGCAGTCATCACGGCATTGTGTCGACCGCATGCTGCCGTAATGACAACAATTTTCCTACGTAGGCATGTTTGTGAGAATGTTTCGTTAGGCTATCCTACCAACACCTATGATAGTCACTAGATGCTCACCTCCCTGCTATCCCAACATTTCCACCTATAGGTCGTTTTAACTTCCAAGCATTTCCTCAAACAGATGCGTTGACGACCTTACGCCAACACATGGCTCAAATAACCAAAAAACTGAATGTATTAATGCATCGGTAAGTATCACAAGAAGGATGACATCACCCTCAATTATCAGTTTATCAGCCCCTTGCTCAGATGCCATATGAAGCAATCGATAAGGCAGTGCAAAACCACTACAAAGTGAAAGATAGGACCAAGAAGGAAGAGATCATCAAACAAATGAAAAAGAAAAAAGTGGTGGATGAATGCTCCTATACATCTCAACACTCAAGAGAGGAAGAGATGGGCGAACTTAAAAAACAAGTGCAATTTGTCATGAATGCCCAGATGCAGAGAAATGGCCTTCATGACATAAAATACTAGTAAGCGACAGGATGTCTGTTGGCGGCAAAGATTCTTATCGAACTTGTGCCATCCAAATTCAAGTCATTCCAAATAGACAATTTTGATAGTCTCACAAATTCGCGAGACCACATTGAACAGTTTGTGATAATGGCAAACCTTCAAGGGTTGTTGGATGCCATGAAATGTAAAGCATTCCCAACGTTGTTGGTGAAGGCAACTAGATGATGGTATAACTCCTTTCCCATCGGTTCTATTAACTCGTTTGATTCCCTTAGATAACTGTTCCTATGACGCTTCGCGAGCAGCATGATCAAGAAACAAGAAACAGCTAAACTATTTTGAGTTAGACAACAACCAAGAGAACTGCTATAAGACTATATAAAGAGGTTCACTGTAACTAGCTTAGAGTGAATGCCTTAGATCAGTTAGAAGTAGTCTCAGTAGCCAATGAGGGAATCCTAACAGGAACCTTCCATAATGAACTCAGTAGAAAAATGCTAAAGAACCTAGAAGAATTGCTTTTGAAAGTGAAAAAGTACATCAATGAAAAGGAGGAAAATAAAAGAAAGGTTGAGATCTAGCAACATATACTAAATATTACAAAAGCTAAGGTAGGAGAGACGAAGAATGCCCTTGTTTCTCCTAGGAATGACAAAGAAGGGAGAAATAAGAAAAGGGACAAAGATCCTCAAGGGAGGAGTACACAAGAAAATTGCAGGATTAATGATGACGAATGAAAATACACCCCTTTTATAGCCTCAAAGGGGCATATCTTCATGCAAATAGAAAATGACCCCCAAGTGAGGTGGCCGAAGCGCATGTATTCAAACCCACAAAAAAAAAATCGCAATAAATAGTGCCACTTCCGCCTAAACCATGGATATGATATAGAGTAGTGCTGACTGTTAAAAGAAGAGAGAGAAAAGTTAATATGAAAAAGGGCAACTTTTGTGGTATGTCATAAAGCCAAAAAGAGGATCCTTCGGCCAATGTAAAAGAGGAGACAAAGGGAGGGATAAAAGGAAGAACTCCCAGCTTGCCAGCAACAGCACGTACAATGTTGTCAATGACGAGGATATCAAAGATATCAACCTAATCGCTAGCGAACTAAGCATAAATATGGTAGGCAGGTGAGTGGCGTAAAGAGAAAAAACTTTGTCAAGAAGAAAAGCCTAGCGAGAAAAAGAAAAAAATGCTACGAGGTTGAAAAGAATGCTACGAGTTTAAAAAAATGACCTCGAACAATGAATGTTGTAAGTTTTTCTGATGTAGACTTGGAGGGGGTTATCACCTTGCCCTAGGGTCCATTATTGGTCCCCATAAGAAAGACTAACAAAAATGCAAAATGCATTTTGGTTGATAATCAAAGTTCAACAGATATTCTATATTACCAAGCCTTCAAAATGATGGGATTAAGTAAGAAAGTTTGAGACCTTTCCACACTCCACTAACAACCTTCAGAGGGTCGGATGTGCCCGTCGAAGGAATAATCACTCTACCAGTCACTGGTGGAATGGCACCAACCTAAAAAACTATAATGATTAATTTTCTGGTGGTAAAGACACCATCCAAACATAATGCCATAATTGGACGACTGTATTTGAATGCTTATCAGCTATTACATCCTCATATCACTTGGCAATGAAATTCCCCACTCTGGGATAGTGACAGTGAAGGGAGACGAGCAGAGTGCGCGTCAACGTTACTTGACTTTTTAAAAAGGCAAGCCTCAACTGATGTGTCAGATTACTCTGGACCATAGAGATAAAAAGTTTGTAACTCAAGTTAAGACTATAGAGCAACTCGAAAAGGTTCTGATTAGAGAAAAATCTAACCAAATAACCAAGATCGACACAAAGCTCAAAAGGAAAAAATGAGATCACCTAGAAAATTTTTTAAAAGCTAATGTTGATGGTTTTGCATGGATAGCAATGGACATACCAGGGATTGACCCTAATGTAACTGTCCATAACTTGAGTGCTAACCCATCTGTTAAAACTATTTGACAAAAGAATAGAACTTTCTCCAAAGAAATTTGAAAAGACAAGAGCAACATGCTAGAAAAAAACTTAAATTACCAAAAAACACTTATCAATCCAGGGTCGCTTCATGCAACATACAAGAAAATAATGATGATAATTTTGGGAATAAGGAAAAAGGGGAGATGAGGCTCCCATTACAGATGAGCCTCGGAATGTTACGGAGAACATCGAAGTATGCATTGTGAATCTCCCAAGAGGTCTGCATTATGGATTGGATCGCAGCCTATGGACTCTAAAGAGTGTTAGCATTGTGGACTCTAATGCAGTTCGCATCCTCAAGGTTTGCACTTGCGGACAACGATAGAGTTTATACTTGCGAACAAAATGTACTTGCTTGCGAACACGTTAGAGTCTGCATCGTGCACTCCTGTGTTGTCCACGTGTTGGGCAACTCATGCCCACCTCACGAGCTACACGGGTCTATTAGACAAATCATCCTGAAATTTACTTTTTTAATATGCAATGATAGATAGACAAGAATGATCAAAAAGTCATGGTAGTGCACTCCTAAAGATTGGAACAACGCCAAAACTGATTCTTTTAGCCTCAAGAGTGGGGTACATTTGATAAGAACAAATTTAATTCGGTCTTGAAAAACTCATGATTCACCCAATCCACCTTAAGCACATTTTTCTAAGAAGCCATGCTGAGCCATAAAGTTAAAGGATCAAGGTGAACGTTAAAAGGAATAAGAAAAAACACACTATGAGTATAAGAATGCTAGCAATAGAATCAATGTAGAGTTATCACTCCTGAAAGTCGACAGCCCAAAGAGACAGAAAAAGTGAAGAAACAACCCACAGGAAATTTGGTGTTTCACCTGTCAACATAAGGTCGAGTCATGTTCACGACCCGAAGAAAGGAATATCTTTTGAACAAGTATATTTACACACCCACAGATATATTCTAGGAATGACCTAATGATATTTTTCACTAGTAAAAACTCTATTCCCATGGAGAACTGACTTGATTGTTAGATGGTATTCTGGTCACCTAATGACACCCTTTGGATTGCATCTTTATTTTGCAGATTTCATACCAAAACGCCTATATTTCAAATCCATTCAGAGATTTCACCTCCACGTGTTAACATCAGCGTATTGGACATTTTGTTGTAACAACAGTATGATATTTTTAATTTTTATTTTATTACAAAAATAACTATTATTGTTGTGAAAAACCAATAATTGAGATTGATTGGTTCTAAGCCGAATTTGAATATGATATATATAAGAAAAAGGAATGTCAATTGTTTGTTTAACAGTACTTTAGGATGTCAATATTTATTTAATAAGTTATGGACAACGGCGAAGTAAATATTTTTTTTAAATATTTTTGTCATTGACCTTTAATTAATTGAGTAAATTACTAGAGTTTTATTAATTTTGTAATTTATTTTTTTCTGCATACTATTTTTAAAGATAACTACTACCAAAATCCACTTAAACAAGGCAAAAACAAATGAAGATTTCTAATTTATGATCATATGGAGGATAAAAGGAAAATCATTATAAGGGTTTTTTGGCTGGTCCAAATAAGAAAGCAAATACCCAGAAAATCAAACTTGATGCAAGTTTCTTGTGCTCTTCATTGTGTCTGTAACAAAGCAGCTATGGTTTGTTCAAGCACCACAAATATGTGAAGCAGCAGCATGACTTGCAAAAGGGACAACTTTGTTTGAGAGAAATGGATCCATGCTGAAGTAATTAAGAAGACTACCAAAAACATCTCAATAGGCTGATGAGAAAATGAAACAAGTAATAATTATCTCGATCGAGCAGCTCGCTACGGATTAATCTCTCTAAGTTAAGGTTTCGAGGAAGACGATCGCTGTAGTAGAGTAAGGTTGTGATGGAGGCTGCCGGTTGGGACACTAGGACAGTGATCAGCCTCGCTAGTGCTTAAGCGTCAGTGCCGTAAGACTGCAATACGAAATGGCAAGCATATGAGTGAGAGAGAGAGAGAGGCATTAATGAGAACTATGGATTCAGATGCTCTTAGAGGTGCTTTGCCTATTGAGCTATTTTTGAATTCTCTCAAATGTTTGTCAACAGTTTCAGTACATAATCCAACTAACAAAAGAAATATCTGGTTGCGTTATTAGAAGAAACTCAAACTATACACTTACATGCATATCAAGCCAAGAAAGAAACATCGACTGCCAATGAGCATGAGAGAAGTGGGAATCCATCTATATACGTAAACTCTTGGTAGTACTTAATTACTGCTGTGTGAATGAAATAGTAATGATAAGATTAATGGGTAAACAGAAACGTAGCTAGCAGAAACATCAGCAATCACATTGAATGAGATAGAAGAAACTGGAACTGCAAAACAGAACAGTCAGGGTAGTAAAATGATCAAACAAGTGATGAACAACTTTAATGAGCAGAAACCCAGTAAAACCCATTTTCAAATGAAGTTAGGAAGATGGGTCTTATGCTAAAATGGATGCAGAAAGAGGGGATGTAGATAGAAATCAGAAAAAGAGATGGAGCATATCATCAGTGAAGAGTAGGGAAGATGACAAAAATATTTCCATAGAGAAGCATTGACTTTGCCTCTGTGCGTGAGAGAGATAGAGAGGGAGAGAGAGAGAGGTTTTGTTGGTTGTCACTATACAAAGCTTCTCCTTAAATTTCCTCTTAGCTGCCAATCACCAGCTGATATTCAAACCTACCCTTCCCTCTGTAAAGACGAAAGTTTGCAGAAAAAGCTGTGAGCTGTGACTGAGAGACCAAAGCAATTGGGCTCTTCTTGCTTCAAACATTGGATCAATCTACGTTTCATTTTTACATCTAGGATTTGAATCTAGACATTACACACGGAAAGTCCTCCATGCAATTATATATTAGAGAAAAATAAAACGTCCTCATGAGTTTTACAAGATCTAAGACTAGAAATTTTAAACACATCTAAAGCTTATGAAAAAAGCATCCCAAAATACATTAACTACCGCTAATCCATAATATAATTATGGATAGTCTTGCATTGCAGCAAGATATTTCACAAGCGTACAACTAAACGACATTAAAGCAAGATCCTCGTCTTTTTATTTTACCTGGCTTCCATCACTGAAATGGTAACTTCATTTCTAGAAAAATTTTCGAGCTCGATCTCTCTTATTTCTGGCTCTTCCTGGATGTAATAAAATGCTGGTTTTTTAGGCACCAGTGTCATTTCATTTATAAGCATGGAAACAACATCTGACATGTTGGGTCTGTCTGTTGCACAATCTTGCACACACAAGAGGCCTACATTTATGCATCTCAGGACTTCATTTGGGGAGCATGGTTCTTCCAATTTTGGGTCAACAGCTCTAAACCTCTGCCTTCATGCCACAGCTGCCATGCCTGAAATTAAGTAAATCAATCAAGGTTTCAATTTCACAAGCAAAATAATCTAATAAGACTCCGTACTTGCATTAACGAATGTGATTTTATCAGATGACTTACATATCCTGCAAGGTTGAGGGGATGCTCAGGATGATGGCGACCATTATTCTTTTTGCCACTAATGATCTCTAACAGTAAGACTCCAAAACTATACACATCGATTTTTGTAGAAATAAAACCATCCCTTGCAT
Organism: Moringa oleifera; assembly: GCA_021397835.1. Classification (NCBI taxonomy): domain Eukaryota; kingdom Viridiplantae; phylum Streptophyta; class Magnoliopsida; order Brassicales; family Moringaceae; genus Moringa; species Moringa oleifera. The sequence goes on from JAJFZO010000579.1 coordinate 3,421,574, forward strand.
ACTCCGGAGGCATGTAGCCACTGCAAAATAATTGGGGTCAAAATTTTCAACGAGACAAACAATGTAATGCTTGATTGTGCAAGTTCAAATATACTCACCGGGTTCCAACAATTCTGTTTGTATTTGTTTCAGACTGGTTCAGATGAAGAGTTTTAGCTATGCCAAAATCAGATATTTTTGGGTTCATCTGATCGTCAAGCAATATATTGCTAGCTTTCAAGTCTCTGTGAATTATTTTTAATCTCGAGTATTTGTGGAGGTAAACAAGTCCTTGAGCAATTCCTTCGATGATGTGAAGACGATTCTTCTAGTTCAACAAGTTCCTTTTATGGGAACCTATTTCACAATGAAATTAAGGTAATGCTAACCAGATTGAAAGAAACAATCAATGCAGATATGGTAGTATTGATAAAAATGGCTTACCAAATAGGAAGAAATCCAAGCTTTTGTTGGGCAAGTACTCATAGATTAAAATCCTTTCTTCTTGTTGAACACAACACCCTAAGAGCCTCACAAGGTTTGTGTGTTGCAGCCTGGCAATGAGTACAGCTTCATTTTTGAATTCTATCGGTCGTTGCCCTGAGCTTTTTTTAAGTCTTTTTATTGCTATCTTTTGCGCGGTTGGTAATTGTCCCTGAAATCAAACACATCAATCTTATGATCAGGTTTTGTTTATCCATTGAATCTAGACACAAATCTATCGTTCAATTTTTACCTTATAAATTTATATATATATATGTGTTCATATAAACCCTCAAAATTTACCTTTTTCTTTGAGTTTCCCCCATAGTATGCATGAGCAGCACAGCAGAACACCTGCTGGTAGTGCAAATACTACCCAGCAGCTGAACAAAATAAAAACCCAGTCCCGAAACGACCACTTGTCATCTACAGTATTCAGATAGGCAAAGAGTTTAAGATCGTACGAAAGTAATAAGTACAGATATAAATCATCAATGCATTGCCGAGGCGGCCTACACTGAAGTGTAAAATGGGTTTATTTAATCAATTAACATATCCAAAAATGGAAATGACTTTCATTTTTAAAGAGATTTACTTATCTTGTTTAATTTATGAAAGTAAAAAAAGAATATTTAATTCCAAATAATAGTTTTATGTCGATTTATAAAAACTTTTGAAGGCTTATAATTCATGGTATTTAAAAATATATCACGAATTGGAAAAGTTTTGAAATTTTCATTAATATATTTTTCAATTATCATTCTTTAAAAATTAAATTAAAATTGTTCGGATAAACAAAAAACAGTTCAAATTTCACCAAATTATAAAAATACTAAAATTTCAAATTAAATTCAGCATATGATATATACACAAAAAAAAAAAAGAAAAGAAAAAAGATTCTAAATGTGGTTGCCTTCATGGCCTATAAGCTCAAGCAGTCCGAATTTTGACTATAAATTAAATGGAATTTACTTTTGATCATATGTATCTGTCGTGCATCATTTGTTTCTGATTCTTGAAATGTTGTTTGATTGGTCCAAATTTCACAGTCAGTACCATCTTTATTTGTGGAAGCATAAGCGATGCAGGAACAATTAAAGAAGCATTTGATATAGCAGTCTGATAATGTCATGTTTTCACCTGCACTGAACTTGAATCCAACTCCAGACATCAATCCATATTTAGAATCAACATAACTATCACTATTCCTGCATATTGGATATTCCTAGCGCACACACCCAAGAGGCATTTCCCTATGACTGAGATAGCCACCACAACCAGATATGACATACTCTGATCCATGATTTCTTGACTTGGATATTAGCTGGCTATTAGTTTCAGCTTATGGAACTGACAGGTGAGTCCCTGCAGAAATTTCCAGGCTGGTAATAGTTTGCCATTGTAAGAATAATTGCTACTACATCAATCAAAAATCATAAACTTCTCAATTTGAGTGCTAAAACAGATTAAGCATCTGACGTATTAGATCAAGTAGGGCATTATCACTCCTTCCATTGGTAACCATTGTTATATATATATGTATCCACCCCTCTTAAGACGTCATTTTAATGTCTTTCACATAATGTCTTCTTAATGCCAGGTTTTCTCAAAATAAAAATATTAAACAAATTTCCAATAACAATTGATAATTAATGACTAAGAATCTACTGGTTGATTTTCAGGGACTCAATACTAGTAGTCTTGCTTGGTTTGATTATTCCAAGGACTTCCACATCTCACAGCTGTTGTTCACAAATGGACAATGACATTGAACCAAAATTTCCCTCCATAATTGTCTTACATTGAAAAGAGTTGAATGTGATGTTGAACTGTGAATAGCTAGCCAACTCTCACTTGCCAAGAAATTTGGCCATTGGGTTTTAGAATTTCATGAGTTGCTTTTGAAGACTCGTGAGTTGCGTTCATGAGTCCCTATTAATTAAGCTCCCAGCTCACGCCAAGATTGACCCAAGAATATTTTGTGTACCTCTGATATGATCTTTCAACCTAACCATGAATTGTGTGATTAGTGTCTGTTTCTTTTTTGTGATGTTGAATTATGAATATGGAAGTAATCCACACGCCAAGAAATTTCGCCAGTTGCTTTTGAAGAGTCAATGGTGGAATCCCTCATATTGTGTTGTAGTTTAATAACTATTTGTGTACCTCCGAAATGATTTCCAACCCAAGACAATCCCTCATGTCGTGACTTGGATTTGCGGGTTTCTGCCTAAAAACAATTGGTGCCAAAGGAATAGCTCTCATCTTTCTGAGTCTAATTTGCAGCTTCATTCTGCCTTGGGTATCTCGTCGTTCAGAAAGAGACGCATTACTACAAAGCCAATAGCTTAGAGATGGGCAGTATCTGGCTTCAGCTTTCGGCCCCTTCAGGTTAAGATTTGTCATGTATCCTTGGGGATCTGGACAGTGTTACTTAGGTATAAGCTATGATACAAAAAAGTGGCAGGCGAATTCATTCTACTACTCTAACAAAGAGGATAAGGTGGTGTGGGTTGCCAGCAGAAACACCCCAATCTCTAACAATTCTTGCCGAGAAAAAATAATGTAAAAAATTTCTTTGAAATGTGCTATAAGTTATCCCTTGTAGAAAAATCTCACATCTGAAAAAAGGACATTTTTGAGTGATGTATAAAGGGTGAAATTTTACTTACACCTCACTTTTACTGAAGGAGGGAAGAGACAAGCCCACCACGGGCATAAGCTGTTGCCTCCGGCTTTGTCGAGCCGAGCTTGGATCGGAGCTTGGGGCACCTATACATATATATATATATATTTATTTTTTTATAGGCCCAATCAGCACAGACATATCAGTACCACCTTAGCAAATTAGATCGAATATTCAGTTGCCAGCATTCGAGCCCGCTCATCCACCCACTAATGTTTGGATAAGATCACTTTGCCTAGTCAACATACTAGATATAGTGACCTACCACACAGCATGCATGTAGGCATCTTATCCTCCCGTACTAGACTATATCCTCCTCTCAAAAGCTTACTTGCTTCCATTATAAAACCTCTTTCCTCCCATTCTCCAAATCACACGAAAGCTTCAAGCTTTCTACTACCTTCTCATCTCCTCCTCTCCTCTTTTTCCGTTAGCCCTATATTTCTAGTTTTTAATTTTTGGATTTTTTAAAAAAAAGAGAAATAAAATTTTATTTTATTTATTTTATTTGGATTTCGAGCAAGTTGAGGAAAGTGTAGCATTTTCAGATATCTATTATGTATAAAAGATCTGAGATAGAGATATTTGGGCTATTCTATCCTGGAAACAACGAGACTATAAACTGCTACACACTAAGGGCAGAGTCGTAAAACATTTTAAAAAGAACAACCTGGTTCACGACTCAGCCTACTAAAATTTTGATTATATCTTTCTTGTCTATTATTTATTTCAAGTGATACAGTTACTGTTGCCATGTCTGCTATTATTTCTATTGCTGAAATAATATCTACTAGTGCTAATTTAAATAAATCATTTTGTTTTGAGAGAGCTCATTTCAAAAGAAGGTGACTTATGTAATTCATATAGGTAAACCTGTTTTATCTTATGAATCTACAGATACTGACAAGAAAAGTCTTGAATCATAGGTAAAAAATGATTTTTTGTGCAAGATTTTATTTTGAATGAATTATTTGATGATCTCTATGACTATTATAATTCTTATAAGTCTGCTAAGGAGATATAGGAAGTACTTCAATAGAAGTATGATACTAAGGAGGTCGAAGTTAAGAAATTTACAGTGAGTAGATATATGAGGTTCATGATGACTAATGATAAGTTTATGGAGACTCAGTCATATGAACTACAGAAAATAGTGCATGAGATCATTTCAAAGCGTATGCTTTTACCTGAGCAATTTGTGATAGATAAATTACCCATAGTTGGAAAGATTTTATAAAGAATATTCTTATGCATAAGAGAGAAGAAGTGCTCATTGTCTCCAACAATGTGGCCAACAAAAGGTCCTCTGTGATTTTGAAACCAAAAGGAAAGAACATGAAGAGTCAAAATCAAAACACCAACCAAATTTGAAACAATCAGAATATGAACCCCTTACAAAACAGATCTAAACCACCTAGGAAAATAACACATTCATGTGTTATAAGTGTAACAAGCCCAATCATATGGCCAAGAACTGCCGAAATAAGACTCCTCCTGCTCCATAGGTGAACCTAACTAAAGAGCAATTGATGACTATGATCTCTGAGGTTAATCTCCCTGGAGGATCTAAGGGGTGGTGGGTGGACACTGGCGCTTCTTGCCACATCTTTTATGACAAAGATCTGTTCAAGTCCTATTCTCTAGCTGAGGATAAGAGAGTGATGTTGAGAGATTCTTACTCCAGTATTGTTGCTGGTACTAGTGAGGTGGAATTAAGGTTTACCTCTGGAAAGACCGTTGTATTGAAGGATGTTCTACACACTCTAAAGATGTGAATAAGCGGTTAATTTAGAACATGAGTAGTTTAGGACTCATCCCCAAATTGTGTGTAGATGATTTTGAGAAATGTGAATACTGTATGCAAGCTAAGATTACAAAAACACCACATAGGGCCAGTACTTAGAGAAACTGAACCCATGAATTAATTCATTCTGACATTTATGAATTTGATAGTGTTTTAACAAGAAATGAAAAAAGATATTTTGTAACATTCATAAATGATTATTCCAATTACATTTATGTGTATCTCATGAAAAATAAAAGTAAAGCATTTTACATGTTTAAGTTAGTCTTAACTGAAGTAGAAACTCAGTATAATAAATATGTAAAAAGACTATAAAGTGATAGAAGTATTGAGCATGATTCTTGTCTCTTTATTGAATTTTGTAAGACTAAAGAAATACTACTACATGAAAAAACTGCGCCATATTCTCCTGAAATGAATGGCAAAGCTGAAAGAAAAAACAAGACGCTCATTAAATTAGTAGTAGCCATCCTATGGTGTAGCTTATCATTGGTAGGGAGAAATTCTATTAATTGTATGTTATGTACTTAATATAATCCCTAAGAGTAAAAGTAAGTTATCTCCTTATGAGATCTTGAAAAACAAAACATCCAGCTTATCTTACTTAAGAACCTTAGGGTGCTTAGCTTATGCTCGAATTCCTAGTCCCAAAAAGAATAAGCTTGCTAGTAAAACATATAAATGTGTTTTCATAGGATATGCTGTATATAAATAGTAGATCTTATAGATTTTTTAATTTGAAAGAACATATAACCATTGAATCTAATAATGTAGACTTTTATAAATATAGATTTTTTTTAAATCGAGGAATAGTGGGGGCTCGACTTCTAGTAGCCAACCAAATGTTAAAGTTGATGAACTAATTGAGTAAGAGAATGAGCTTAGGCGGAGCAAATGAACTGAAACCTCTAGGGATCTATGGAGCCAATTTTTATGCGTACACCTTAGATGAAGACCGCTAAGCACTTAAAAAAGCTTTGCCTTTTTTAAAGGCCAACCTATGGGAAGAAGCAGTAAATGATGAAATGGACTTTCTTAATAGAAATTGGTATCTAATTGAGTTACCTCCAGGATGCAAAGTCAAAGGTTTCAAATAGGTACGAAAGAAGAAATTGAAATCCAATGGTACAGTTGAAAAATACAAAGGCTCGCATTATAGCCAAAAGGTATAGACAAAGGAAGAATAGGGATTTCTATGATATTGTTTTTCCAATTTCTAGAATAACATCCATACGGGTGCTAATATCTCTAGTAGTCATACATGATTTAGTTATGCATCCAATGAATGTAAAGACAACATTTTTAAATAGAAAATTAGAAGAAAAAAATCTACATAGAATAACCTGAAGGTTTTAATGTTTTAGACTAAGAAAACAAAGTTTGTAAGCTAGATAAATAATTGTATGGTCTGAAACAAGCTCTTAACCAATTACACAAAAAATTTAATAATCTCATCATGTCACATGGATTTAAAGTGAATGAAAGTGATAAGTGCATTTACTATACAGCTGAAATTAATCTTTGCATTATCATATGTTTTTATGTGAATGACATGCTTATCTTTAGCTCTAACATTTATGTCGTAGAGAAAGTAAAGCCCTTACCAAATGCTAACTTTAATATGAAAGACTTTGGAGAAGCTAATATAATTCTTAAAATAAAGATTACTGAGAAGCTAATATAATTCTTAAAATAAATATTACTAGGTCAACAAACGAGACTTTTTTTGGATCAATCACACTATATTGAGAAGATCTTAAGAAAATATAATTACTTTGACTATAGACCTACTTGTACTCCATATGATCTTAGTGTTAAATTGTTCAAGAGCACTAGAGATAGTATTAGAAAAATTGAGTATGTGAGCATCATAGGTAGGTTATGTTATTCTATTGACTGTACTAGGCCTGACATAACTTATGTTATGGGATTACTCTACAGGTTTAGCAGTAGACCTAATATTGAGCATTGACGTGCTATTAAAAGGATCATGAGGTACCTCAAGAGGACCATGGACCTTAGATTATAAGTTTCCTGCTATTCTAGAAGGATACAATGATGCTGATTAGAATACTTTTTTAGAAGATTCTAAGATAACTAGTGGCTACATTTTTAGCATAGGTGGAACGATTTTATGAAAATCCAAGAGACATACCATTCTAGATTAATTCATGATGGAGTCTTAGATAATAATACTAGCTACTTCTAGTGACAAAGTAGGCTAGTTAAGAAGTCTACTAGCTGAGATCTCGTTATAGGAAAAACTGAACTGTTACTATAATAGTAAGAAATGATGGATACATTGTAAACACAGTACTGTTAGAGAGTTCCTCTTCACAAGAGCTGTTAGAATGGATCATGTATAGACTGATGATAACTTAGTTGATCTTTTGATGAAAGAACTGGCTAGAGAGAAGGTTTTTAAAACTTTGAGAGGAATAGGATTGATGCCCTTATAGTAATGAGTCACTCGGTATGGTAACCCATCCTATGGATTTGGAGATCTTAAGAAATAAGTTTAAAATGTAATAACAAATCATGAAGTAATAAAACACAAAATATACGATGCTAAGTCCCACTATACTAGAAGCATGAAATCCTAAAGCGAAGGAAAAAAGGTTGAATTAAATTCTTAATAAGTTCTATACTCTATATAGAGTGAAGCATCCAGTTACATGAGTACTCTTGATAGGCTTATGTGAATATAAAAGTTTGATCGCTTCTTATGGAATTCTTGGTCAAATTCTTTAGAGCATTCACTATACTGGGATATATGTGCATGGCTAAAAAGGCACAGCCTTTTCTAAACTACATCTTAGAAAGATTGTGTGTGAAATACGATTTGAGATAGAGTTCAAAACTACAAGTTACTTTAGTGTAATCTAAAATATCCTCACTATACAAAGGTTCAAGTCGAAAGAAACCTTTGCTTATGCATAATCTTATAATCTTGATAATACTCGAAGGAAAAAGTTTTCTAAATTTAAGTGGAGGATTGTTGAGAAAAAATAAATTTACAAAAATTTCTTTAAAAGGTGCTATGAATTATGCTTTTTAGAAGGAATCACACATCTAATATAAATAAGATTCTTGAGTGATATATAATGTGTGAGATTTTGCTTAAGATTATATCTCAAGCGGCATTATATTTTAAAAAGGAGATAAGCCCATTAAGGCCCACTACATGCACGCATCCCGCCGTTGCCCTCTTATAGATTGTGCCGAGTTTGAGTTTGAGTTTGAGCTGGGCCTTGGGCTCGATAGCACCTATATATATTATTTTCTTAGACCTAGTGCCACCTCAATCAAGTGTTCAGCTCCCAGCCCATTCATCCGCCCACCAATGTTCGGATAAAAGTGATCTGTCACAAGGTGTGCATGTGGGCACCTTATCCACCCGCATTGGGCCATGTCCTCCCCTGAAAACTTCACCAGCTTCCACTGTAAAAACACCTTCCTTCCATTCTCCAAATCACGCCAATCCTTCAAGCTTTCTTTTCCCTCTACCTTTCCTCCTCATCTCCCATCAGCGTTACATTTCTGGTTTTTATTTTTTGAATTTTATTTAAAAAATTTTTATTTTATTTATTTTATTTGAATTCCCAGGAAATTGAAAGAGGTAAAGAGATCTGACACATAACGATATTTGGATCATTTTATCTTGGGGATATCTATTTCACGTGATACAGTTGAAATTATTTTAACAGTTACTGTTGCTCTAAAGTTCTCACAGTAGATGGTGATGACTGCAACTTGAAAATTTTACAGACCGGGCAAGATCCTATTGTGCTCACCTCTATTCGTAGAGTGAGCAACACGAGTGCCACGTTGCTGGAAAATGGAAATCTTATTTTATGTGAAATATATGCGGATGGGTCTACAGGTAGGATTTTGTGGCAAAGTTTTGATTATCTTACTGACACACTTGTTCCAGGGATGAAACTTGGAGTTGATTTCCGAACTGGGCATAAGTGGTCCCTCACATCATCACAAAAGCTCAAGTACGCACTTTGGCAAGGGTTTGACACACTTGCACAAAGGTCTTACACCCTCGGCCTGGACCTCAATGGGACAAACCAACTCATAATCTGGTGGTTGGGAGACGTGTACTGGACCAGTGGATCTTGGCTGAAGGGCATCTTTAACTTTGTCATCGGAGTTATCCATTGGAGGTGATTGATATAATTTCGAATGAGAATGAAAGTTACTTCAGTTACTCAGTGAATGAAGATGTTATACGATTTTCATTTTTAACAATTGATTATAATGGTGATTTAGTATCAAAGCCATGGACTCATGGATCAGAGTACTTCATCTATTGTCGTACTGATTTGGGTCGTAAGGAAATATCTCCTGGGTGGGTGAACAAGGATTTTTCAACCTGCAGGAGAATTTATTTATTTAACAGATATTTATATCCTAAAGATGGATTCATGTCTGAAGTTGAATTCAAGTTCAATGCAAGCCAAACCATGACACTATCAGAATGTCGTCATAAATGTTTCAACAATTGTTCTTGCATTGCATATGCTTTGACAAATAAAGATGCCGATGTCTGTAAAATTTGGAGCGACCAGACAAGATTTCAAGAGTCAAAAACAGGTGACGGACAAGCAATATACTTCAAGGTAAATTCAGTTCCACATATATATCCTCAAAATCTACAGGCTATTGAGGCAATGCCCTAAGACTACCACATTTAGGGTCTTTTTTTTTTTCTGTGTATATATATACTTATACTTATTACTTCTCAAGATCAGGTTACAGGTGGTTGTTGGTTCCCTCGATGGTGCTTTCATGTTGGTTAATCTTTGCCCTACCAGGAGATATCCTGTTATGCTGCTCATGTATACTATGGAGAAAACTCGAGGAAAAAGGTAAACTTTTATGGTTATTGTGAGCAGATAATGATGATTGACAACCATATTTGATTTGATTTGCACTCCCAAAATCCTGGATCAGGAGAAAAGAAAAAAGAGAGGAAGCTGTTACGTGAACTTCGTGGCGAAGTATCAGCGGCTACCATATGTGGTGACAACAATGCTCAAGGTCATGAGTTGCAGATATTCAGTTTTCGAACCATTGCATCTGCTACAAACAATTTCTCAGCCGAGAATAAGTTAGGACAGCTGGGTTCGGGTTAGTTTATATGGTAAAAATTGGAGGAGATTTGTGTTTCGATTAAGTGGATAAACAAAAACTGATAAGTTTGATCTGGATGATTTCAGGGACGGCTACCTAATGGGCAATAGATAGCAATAAAAAAAGACTTTCAAGAAGCTCAGGGCAAGGACTTGTCTTATTCAGGAATGAAGCTATACTTATTGCCAGGCTGCAACATACAAATCTTGTGAGGCTTTTAGGCTGCTGTGTTCAAATAGAAGAAAGGATTTTAATCTACGAGTACTTGCCCAACAAAAGCTTGGATTTTTTTCTGTTTGGTAAGTCATTTGTCAATATTGCCATCTCTGCATCTTCCCCCTCAATCTGATTAGCACCGCTTATTAGCTTTTTCATTGTGAAACAGGTTCTCATGAAAGAAACTTGTTGAACTGGAAGAATCGTCTTGACATTATCGAAGGAATTGCTCAAGGACTTGTTTGCCTCCACAAATACTCAAGATTAAAACTAATTCACAGAGACTTGAAAGCTAGCAATGTATTGCCTGGCGATCAGATGAAGCCCAAAATATCTGATTTTGACATGGCTAAAATACTCGATCTGAACCAATCTGAAACAAATACAGACAAAATTACTGGAACACGGTAATTATATTTGAATTTGCACAACATAACATATATATTTGTCTTGTTAAAAATTTTAACTCGAATTATTCTCAGCGGTTACATGCCTCCGGAGTATGCAATCGGTGGTATTGTTTCTGCAAAGATCGAAGTGTATAGCTTTGGACTCTTATTGCTAGAGATTGTGAGTGGCAAAAAGAACAACTATTGCTATCATCCTGAGCATTCCATCAACCTCGCAGGATATGTAAGTCATTCAATGAACACCACATTCTTTACTGCACAGTCTTATTGGATGTTTTTTGCATGTGAATTGAAACCCGATTGATTTATTGTCAGGCATGGCAGCTGTGGAATGAAGGTAGAGCTTTAGAGTTATTAGACCCAAAATTGAAAGAATTATGCTCCCAAAGTGAAGTCCTTCGATGAATAGATGTAGGCCTCTTGTGTGTACAAGATTGTGCAACAAACAGACCCAACATGACAGATGTTGTTTCTATGCTTACAAATGAAAATATACCAGTGCCTATAAAACCAGCATTTTATTACATTGGTTGTCACGAAGAAGAGCAAGGAAAAGCAGAGATCGTGCCCGAAAATCCTTCAAGAAATGAAGTTACCATTTCAGTGATGGAAGCCGGATAAAATAAAAAGATGAAGATCTTGCTTTAGTGCAAGTAATCGTATTTCATTGTTTGTTTATGAAATCTCTTGCTTCAACGCAAGACTGTCCATAATTATATTGTGGGTTGGTGACAATTAACGTAATTTTGGATGTCTTTTTATTTTTTATTTTTCATCAAGGGATCCATCTTGGCACAAATCCCATCTTCCTGCATTTCATTGAAAAATGGGTTTTGCTGGGTTTCTGCTCATAAGAGATGTCATCACTTGGTTGATCATTTTACTGCTCTGGCTGTCCTGTTTTGCAGTTCCAGTTTCTTCTATCTCGTTCAATGTGATTGCTGATGTTTCTGATAGATACGTTCATGTTTTACCCGTTAATCTCACCATTACTGTTTCATTCACACATTGCAGTAAGCAATAGCCAAGAGTGTACACATTGTTAACATGTCTTTATGCTATTACTTCCCTCACGCTCATTGGCAGTGCATGTTTCTTTCTTGGCTTGATATGTTACTGTACAGTGTGAGTTTTTCTTCTAATAAGGCAACCAGATGGTTCTTTTGTTAATTGGTTTATGTACTGATTTGTGCCATTTCAATAGAATCCATGCTATGATACACTGAAATTGTTCACAAATTGCTCATTAGGCAAAGCACCTCTTGTTGTTCTATGTGCCTGCTCATGAATTCGAGTAATGTCATGTTTTCACGACAGTCTGATAATGTCATGTTTTCACATCCTTTGAACTTGAATCCAACTCCAGACATGAATCCATTAGATTCAAAATAACTATAACTATTCCTGCATATTGGATGTCCTTGAGCACACACCCAAGAGGTATTTCTCGATCAATGGAATGGGAACCACAAGTGAGGAAATACCGTGGTCCATAAGTTAACTGGGATATTAGCCCACCATCATAATCAATCGTCAAAAAAGGGGTTGGCGTAACATTTTCATTAACTGAGTATTGGAAGTAACTATCATTTTCGTCCGAAATATAGCTGAAATTATATGGACCACCTTCGGGCAATAACTCTGGCGAAAAGTTGAATCTGCCACTCAACCAAGTTCCACTGGTCCAATAGACGTCCCACAGCCACCACATTATGAGTTGCATTGTGCCATTGGTGTCCAGGCCACGGGTGTATGACCAGTTCACAATTCTACTCCAAGTTTCATCCCTGGAAGAAGTGTGTCAGTTGGATAATCAAAACTTCGCCATAAAACCCGGCCTGTAGACCCATCTGCAAGTTTTTCTATCAACACAAAATTTCCATTTTCTAGCAACGTTGCACTTGTGTTGCTCACTCCCAGAACAGATGTGAACGCAATAGGATCTCCCCCACTGTGTAGAAGTTTCAAGTTCCAGTCATCAGCATCAATTGTGAGTAACTGCAGAATCGTCAGAGATTGGGGTGTTTCTGTTCGCAGTCCACACGACACGTTCTTCGTTATTGTAGATTGGATTGTTGGGGAGTAGATAAGCATAGCGGGTGAATGAATCCGCCCGCCTAAGTATATTGCAGGGTATACCCAAGTAGCGCTGTGTAGATCCTGAAGGATAGATGACAAATGCTAACCTGAAAGGCCCGAAAGCTGAAACCAGATACTGCCCATGTCTGAGCTGTTGGCCCTGTAGTAATGTGTCTGTATGTGAGCGAGAAGACACCCATGGCAGAATGAAGCAGCAAATTACACTCACAAAGATATGAGCTCTTCCTTTCGTACCCATAGTTTTTCAGACAGAAGCCCACAATCTATGCGAGAGATTTTCTTGGGCTGAAGATAATTTCGGAGGTACGTACACAAAGAATTATTAAACTACAACGCGAAGGATCCCATCTTTTTATTTGGACTCAGCGAAGACTCACCTAATTCCACAATTGACTCTTCAAAAGCAACTGGCGAAATTTCTAGGTAAGTGGATTAGTTCTGCATTCATAATCCAACGTCACAAAAAAAGATATCAAAAAACAGCAAGATCTGTGAATTAATTGCACTGTTAACTAATATAATTTTCTTGCACGGCAAAGAAAGTAACTTGATTCTTGATTTATGGAGAGAACAGCTAACTATCACTTATTTTCTGGAAAATTCTGTAGTCGGTCCCATTTGAAATTTCAACCGGGAAAGGCAAAATCAGACACGAGTCACCCATTCTATAGAAAGGAGAGGTCCCATTTGAAATTTCATCGTGGAAAGGCAATCTTGACGCGAAATCTTCAAAGTCTCTGTTAGGTATATGAAAACAGATTTCACAGTCTTCTTTCTGCTAAACCAAAGGGAACATCCTTTGATTAAGGATCTTAATCCTTTAATTATGGGGTTATTTAGTATCCCTTGATCATAATATTCTGGATTTGAGCATATCAATCCTAATCTCTTGACTTGAGCATATCAATTCTAGTCTTTTGATTAGACCAAAACGGGTTATTAGTATCCCTTGATCATAATATTCTGGATTAGAGCATATCAATCCTAATCTCTTGACTTGAGCATATCAATTCTAGTCTTTTGATTAGACCAAAACGGGTTATTTAAGTTTATGATATATATATCTCATTGTGATCTTATATTCAGTTTAGCATAAAGAAGACTTTCAAGATGTTATATGAAGATTGGCTCTCTTGGTTGAAATTTCAAATGGGACCTTTCCTTTTCATAGAGGTGGTTATTAGTTTCAGCTTATGGAACTGACAGGTGAGTCCCTGCAGAAATTTCCAGGCAGGTAATAGTTTGCTATTCTAAGAATAATTGCTGCTACATCAATAAAAAATCATAAACTTCTTAAATTGAGTGCTAAAACAGATTAGGCATCTGACATATTAGATCAAGGCATTATTACTCCTTCAATTGGTAACCATGGCTATATATATGTATGTATCCACCACTCTTGGGATGTCATATTAATGTCTTTCACATTAATGTCTTCTTAATGCCAGGTTAGATTTCTAATAACAATTGATAATTGATGACTAAGAATCTTACTGGGTTTGATTTTTCAGGGACTCAATACTAGTAGTCTTGCTTGGTTTGATTTTTCCAAGGACTTCCACATCTCACTGACTGTTGTTCGTAAATGGAAAATGACATTGAACCAAATATTCCCTTTATAATTGTCTTACATTGAGAAGAGTTGAATGTGATGTTGAACTGTGAATAGCTAGCCAACTCTCACTTGCCAAGAAATTTGGTCTTTGGGTTGCAGAATTTCATGAGTTGCTTTTGAAGACTCATGAGTTGCTTTCATGAGTCCCTATTAATTAAGTCCCAGCTCACACCAAGCTTGACCCAAGCATTTTTTGTGGACCTCTGATATGATCTTCAACCCAACCATGAATTGGGTGATTAGTATCTGTTTCTTTTTTGTGATGTTGAATTATGAATAGGGAAGTAATCCACTTGCCAAGAAATTTCTCCAGTTGCTTTTGACGTGTCAATGGTGGAATCGTTCACGTTGTGTTCTAGTTTAGTAACTATTTGTGTACCTCTGAACTGATTCCCAACCCAAGACAATCCCTCATGTCGTGATTTGGATTTGCGGGTTTCTGCCTACAAACAATGGGTGCCGAAGGAAGAGCACTCATCTTTCTGAGTCTAATTTGCAGCTTCATTCTGCCTTGGGTGTCTTGTCGTTCAGAAAGAGACACACTGCTACAGGGCCAACAGCTTAAAGATGGGGAGTATCTGGTTTCAGCTTTCGGCCCCTTCAGGTTAGGATTTATCACCTATCCCGTGGGATCTGGACAGCGTTACTTGTGTATAAGCTATGATACAAAAAAGTGGCAACAGAATTTATTCTACTACTCTAACAAAGAGGATAAGGTGGTGTGGGTTGCCAACAGAAACACCGCAATCTCCGACAATTCTGGAGTTCTCACAGTAGATGGTGATGACTCCAACTTGAAAATTCTACAGACCGGGGGAGATCCTATTGTGTTCACCTCTATTCGTGGAGTGAGCAATACCAGTGCTACGCTGTTAGAAAATGGAAATTTTGTGTTACGAGAAATACGTGCAGATGGGTCTACAGGTCGGGTATTGTGGCAAAGTTTTGACTATCCAACTGATACACTTCTTCCAGGGATGAAACTTGGAGTTGATTTCCGAACTGGGCATAAGTGGTCCCTCACAGCATCACAAAAGCTCAAGTTCACACTTTGGCAAGGGTTTGACACACTTGCACAAGGGTCTTACACTCTTGGTCTGGACCCCAATGGCACAAACCAACTCACAATCTGGTGGTTGGGAGACGTCTACTGGACCAGTGGATCTTGGCTGAAGGGCAGCTTTAACTTGTCACCGGAGTTATCCATTGGAGGTGGTCGATATAATTTCAGCTATATTTCGAATGAGAATGAAAGTTACTTCAATTACTCAGTGAATGAAGATGTTACACAATTTCCATTTTTAACAATTGATTGTAATGGTGATTTAGTATCAAATTCATGGACTCATGGATCAGAGTACTTCATCAGTTGTCGTGCTGATTTGTTTCGTACGAAAATATCTCCTGGATGTGTGAACAAGGAATTTTCAACCTGCAGGAGAAATTATTTATATTACATTTTGTCGTATCTTAAAGATGGATTCATGCCTGAAGTTGGATTCATGTCTGAAGTTGGATTCAAGTTCAATGCAAGCCAAACCATGACACTATCAGAATGTCGTCATAAATGTTTCAACAATTGTTCTTGTATTGCATTTGCTTTGACAAACAAAAATGACAGTGTCTGTGAAATTTGGAGCCACCAGACAAGATTTCGGAAGTCAAAAACAGGTGATGGACAAGCAATATACTTCATTAATGCTGAAGGTAAATTCAGTTTCACATATATATGCTCAAAACCTACAGGCTATTGAGGCAATGCCCAAAGAGTATCACATTTATATTCATTTTTTCTTTTGTGTGTGTGTGTGTGTGTATATATATATATTTGTACTTATTACTTCTCAAGATCAGGTTACAGGTGGTTGGTGGTTCTCTTGACGGTGCTTTTATATTGGTTAATCTTTGCACTACCAGGAGGTATCCTGTTATGCTGCTCATGTATACTATGGAGAAAACTCAAGGAAAAAGGTAAACTTTTATGGTGAATGTGAGTAGATAATGTTGATGGACAAGCAATATACAATCATATTTGATTTGAATTGCACTCCCGAAATCCTGGATCAGGAGAAAAGAAAAAAGAGAGGAAGCTATTACGCGAACTTCGTGGCGGAGGACCAGCTGCTATCATATCTGGTGAAGCTAGTCAAGAACATGAAAAAGATAACAACAATGCTCAAGGTCATGAGTTGCAGATATTCAGTTTTGGAACTGTTGCATCTGCTACAAACAATTTCTCAGCTGCGAATAAATTAGGACAGGGTGGGTTCGGGTCAGTTTATAAGGTAAAAATTGGAGGAGATTTGTGTTTCAATTAAGCGGATAAACAAAAACTGATAAGATTGATGTGGATGATTTCAGGGACGGTTACCTAATGGGCAAGAGATAGCAATAAAAAGACTTTCAAGAAGCTCAGGGCAAGGACTTGTAGAATTCAAGAATGAAGCTATACTCATTGCCAGGCTGCAACATACAAATCTTGTGAGGCTTTTGGGCTGCTGTGTTCAAATAGAAGAAAGGATTTTAATCTACGAGTACTTGCCCAACAAAAGCTTGGATTTTTTTCTGTTTGGTAAGTCATTTGTCAATATTACCATCTCTACGTCTCCTTTAATCTGATTAGCACCGCTGATTAGTGTTTTTCATTGTGAAACAGATTCTCATGAAAGGAACTGGTTGAACTGGAAGAATCGTCTTGACATCATCGAAGGAATTGCTCAAGGACTTGTTTACCTCCACAAATACTCGAGATTAAAAATGATTCACAGAGACTTGAAAGCTAGCAATATATTGCTTGGCGATCAGATGAACCCAAAAATATCTGATTTTGGCATGGCTAAAATACTCGATCTGAACCAATCTGAAACAAATACAGACAGAATTGCTGGAACACGGTAAGTATACTTGACTTTGCACAACATAACTTATATATTTGTCTTGTTGAAAATTTTAACTCCAGTTATTCTCAGCGGTTACATGCCTCCAGAGTATGCAATGGGTGGTATTGTTTCTACAAAGATCGATGTGTATAGCTTTGGAGTCTTATTGCTAGAGATTGTGAGTGGCAAAAAGAACAACTATTGCTATCATCCTGAGCATTCCATCAACCTCGCGGGATATGTAAGTCATCCAATAAACACCACATTCTTTATTGCAGAGAGTCTTACTGGATGTTTTTTGCATGTGAATTGAAACCTGATTGATTTATTGTCAGGCATGGCAGCTGTGGAATGAAGGCAGAGCTTTAGAGTTACTAGACCCAAAATTGAAAGAATCATGCTCCCCAAGTGAAGTCCTTAGATGCATAAATGTAGGCCTTTTGTGTGTACAAGATTGTGCAACAGACAGACCCAACATGACAGATGTTGTGTCTATGCTTACAAATGAAAATATACCACTGCCTAAAAAACCAGCATTTTATTACATCGGTAGTCACGCGGAAGAGCAAGGAAAAGCAGAGATCGTGCCTGAAAATCCTTCAAGAAACGAAATCACCATTTCAGTGATGGAAGCCAGATAAAATAAAAAGATGAGGATCTTGCTTTAGTGCTAGTAATCGTGTTTCATTGTTTGTTTATGAAATCTCTTGCTTCAACGCAAGACTGTCCATAATTATATTGTGGGTTGGTGACACTTAATGTAATTTTGGATTTTATTTTTTTTTTTTATGAAGGCATCCATCTTAGCACAAAACCCATCTTCCTGCACTTCATTGAAAAATATGTTTTACAGCGTTTCTGCTCATAAGAGACGTCATCACTTGGTTGATTATTTTACTGCTCTGGCAGTTCTGTTTTGCAGTCCGAGTTTCTTCTTGTTATCACTTGGTTGATTATTTTCCTGCTCTGGCAGTTCTGTTTTGCAGTTCGAGTTTCTTCTATCTCATTCAATGTGATTGCTGATGTTTGTGATAGATATTGTTCCTGTTTTACCCATTAATCTCACCAGTACTGTTTCATTCACACATTGCAGTGAGTAGTAGCCAAGAGTGTACACATTGTTAACTTGTCTTTATGTTATTACTTCTCTCATGCTCATTGGCAGTCTGTATGTTTCTTTCTTGGCTTGATACTGCATAGTGTGGGTTTTTCTTCTAATAAGGCAACCAGATGGTTCTTTTGTTAATTGGTTTATTTACTGATTTGTGCCATTTCAATAGAATCCACGCTATGATTCCCTGAAATTGTTAACAAGTTGCTCATTAGGCAAAGCACCTCTTGTTGTTCAAGTGTTTGCTCATCAATTCGAGTAACAGATAATAGAATTAGAGAATCGCTATTCCCAAATTGGCTCTTCTTATTATTATTTGCCATCTGCCAAACATCAGCTGATATTCATACCTACACTTCTCTCCATAAAGAAGAATAGTGAGCTGTAACTGAGAAACATAAGCAGCTGGGCTCTTGTTGCTGCAAATAATTGCTTTTTGTAGTCCCAATCAATAGCAATAAGCATGTCACGGGCCAGCAATTGCTGCAAACAATTGATTTCATTTTTCAAATCAAAGCTGCTGCTACAAACCATTTCTGATTTAGAGATAAGCTTGGACAATGTTAAGGACCCAATTATAAGGTAAATTTTGATATTAAGAATCAAATTTGTATTAATTGCACTGTTAACTAATATAATTGTCTGACTGCAAAGAACTTAACTTGATTTTGATTTATGTTGCAGCAATTATTCTCAGAATAGTCAACTATCACTTGCCTGGAAACTCCTGCAGTGAGTCATCCAAAAGTCCCCAAAGCAGACACTAATCAACCAAATCAGTAGAAGGAGAGGTCCCAATTGAAACTTCAACGCAGAAAGCCAATCATGACACAACATCTTCAAAGTCTTCTTTCTGCTAAACTGAAGAGATGACAAAAAAAAAAAAAAAAATCAGAAAGAAAAGTAGGCGTTCAACTTGATTCTTCTATAATAAAAAAGCTGACTATGACGTCGTAATTATAAAATGTTACTTTTTGCAGAAGTGAAATAAATCATTTCTCAACAGCCCACCAATGGCTAGCAAAGCAAGAAAGCTTACCCTTCTCAGTATGTCATGTCTCTTGTTGCTCCTCCCAACCCCATCTTTTTCTCAGAGATACCATATCCAAAGGCCAAACTATCGATCAACGGGTATCCCAAAATGGTCTCTTCACATTAGATTTTAAGGTTTTTAAACATAATGGTTTTGACCAAAGAACTGATTTTCAAATTCATAAATACTTGACAATACATTATACTGGAAATTCGAGTCCATTTGCAAACTTGTGGGTTGCCAACAGAGATAACCGGATTACCATTCCTGCAGCTATCGGCGTAGGCATAGATGATTCAGGCAGCTTGAAAATTCTGCAAGATGGTGGCCAAGCTATTGTACTTTACTCAGTTGCGGCACCCAGTAATACAAGTGCTACTCTTGATAACTCTGGCAATTTCATGCTACATGAACTGAACCCTGATGGATCCAGAAGCAAGGTTTTATGGCAAAGCTTTGATCATCCTACAGACACCCTTCTACCGAGGATAAAACTGGGAATTAGCTTAAAAACAAGGCTCAACTGGTCTCAAACATCATGGAGGAGTGATAGATCCCCTGCCAAGGGGTCATTTACGCTTGGCAGGGATCCTGATTCTGCCGATCAACTGATCACCTGGTGGCAAAGGGCTGTCCTCTGGAAGAGTGGGTTTTGGCTCAAAGGCAATTTCAGCCTCTTCAAGGACAGCCCCTGTAAGTCCACTTACCATTCAAATGAAAATGAAAAGTACTTTGATCGCACGGTAACTAAAGGCACCACTGCTTTCCCATGGTTACGGCTTGATCCAGAAGGTGCTATAATTTTAGGGGATGTTGGATCAGTTTCTTTTACTTCTGGATTCACAAATCATGTCCTGCATGGAGAGAAAGCGCCCCAATAGCAGTATCTTTCCTACACACTTCATGTCTCGCAGAGGATTCATGTCCACAAAAGGATTCAAATTTAGCAAGAGTGACAACTTGAGTCTTGCTGACCGTAAGGCAAAATGCTTAAACAATTGTTCGTGCTTTGCCTATGCTTCCACAAATGAGGATAACACTGGCACTGAAATTTGGACTACATTTGCTGTTCTCAGAAAATCTCATACATGGAATGCCAGAAATATATACATCCTTGAATCTAAAGGTTACTACACTTTTATAAGCCAAGTCTCTCTAATTCTTTAGTTTCATAGACCTTAAGTAACACTTATGTAAGGAAATTTTTCTGTCATTGCAGACAACTTCTGGTGGTTATGGCTAATGGTAGCAGTGGGAGGAGTTACAATCATAGTTCCATTGGCCTCCATGATTTATCTCATGTACGATTAAGTTCCATGAAGAAGGTATAATCACTTTTAGCACTCACTTCAAACGAAAGTTTATGATTTTTGCTTCCTTTTATTTTAAGGAACTTGCCCGATGTTCTGCTCTCATGTAACATAACCAGGCAGTCATGGAGCTGTTTATGATGTTAACAATAATTTTTATGAATTAATAACACTGTTAACTAATGTAATTCTTTTGCACTGCAAAGAACTCAACTTGATTTTTGATTTATGGAGCAACAACTTCACAGAATAGCCAACCATCCCTTTCCTGGAAAATTCTGCAGTGGTTCATTGACAAGTTCCAAAAGCAGACACTATTCAACCAATTATGCAGAAAAGAGAGGTCCCATTTGACACAATCTGTCCCAAAATCTTGAAAGTCTTCTTTCTAAAGTAGCAGCTGTACATTAGAAATTCAAAGA
Organism: Moringa oleifera; assembly: GCA_021397835.1. NCBI lineage: Eukaryota > Viridiplantae > Streptophyta > Magnoliopsida > Brassicales > Moringaceae > Moringa > Moringa oleifera. The sequence continues at coordinate 3,442,764 of JAJFZO010000579.1, forward strand.
GGAATACAGGTAAATTCTTCAACCTGCATGAACAAATTATCAAAACAGAAATCTGCAATCTTACATTATCTGAAGCCACAAGCTGGAGTGCAACACAAACAATAGTAGTGAACCAGCTCTCCATGAGTTTAGTATGCTCTCATTTTTGCAGAGTAAATCCATTGAGGTTGCTTTTATATTTTCACATAAACTTCATATTTCTTGAGTTTAATCAATTATGAATAATTGAAGTTTGATTGTCACTTAGCCCTTTGATTTAATCTTGGGTTGCATATGTTTATTTAACAAGTTATTGACCCTCACAAGGTAATGTTTTTTTGATTTCTTTTGCTTTTGCATTTTAATTAATGGAGTAATTTTTAAAATTTCTATTAATTTCATAAAAAAATTTCTGCATATTATTGTTAAAAATAACTATTAAGATTGGATCATTTTCATACTTTGCCTGTTGATCAATAAAATCTCAGTGAACCTTAATGGAGCCAGGTTTAATGAAATACCCATAAGCTAATGAAGATAAAGTTGGCAAGGCAGCCCATCAGAAAGTATTGGAAGGTGGAGAGAGTGACCAACAAGTTATGTAGGCAACTCCACAGCAGGTTGACAAGTGGTATTTGAGACCCCTGAACTGAATGCAGGTACAAAGAGTAACACAACTGTTACATATGGGACACACAAGATTTCCAGTTGATGATCATATGGAGGATAAAAGGACAATCATTATAAGGGTGTTTGGCTGGTCCAAATAAGAAGAGCAAATACCCATTAATTTGGCCATTTCTAGGCATAGGCAACCCAAGAAAATCAAATGTGATGTAAGTTTCTTGTGCTCTTCATTGTGTCTGTAACAAACAGCAACTATGGTTAAGCACTGCAAACATGCAGTTTTGGGAAACAGCAGCATGAATTGGAAAAAGGACAACTTTGTTTGAGAGAAAAGGATCCATAATGAAGTAAGGAGACTACCAAAAACATCTCAGTAGGCTGACGAGGAAATGAAACAAGTAATTATTATCTCCATCGAGCAAGTCACTCCGGACTAATCTCTCTAAGTTGAGGTTTCGAGGAAGACGATCGCTGTAGTAGAGTAAGGTCGTGATAGAGGCTGCCGGTTGGGACATTAGGACAGTGATCAGCCTCACTAGTGGCTTAAGCATCAGTGCCATAAGAGACTGCAATATGTGATGGCAAGCATATGAGTGAGAGAGAGAGGCATTAATGAGAACTATGGATTCAGATGCTCTTAGAGGTGCTTTGCCTATTGAGCTATTTTCGAGTTCTCTCAAATGTTTGTCAACAGTTTCAGTACATAATCCAACTAACAAAAGAAATATCTGGTTGCGTTATTAGAAGAAACTCACACGATACACTTACATGCATATCAAGCCAAGAAAGAAACATCCACTGCCAATAAGCATGAAAGAAGTGGGAATCCATTTATATATGTAAACGCTTGGTAGTACTTAATTACTGCTATGTGAATGAAATAGTAATGATGAGATTAATGGGTAAACAGAAACATCAGCAATCGTATTGAATGAGACAGAAGAAACTAGAACTGCAAAATAGAACAGCCAGAGCAGTAAAATGATCAAACAAGTGATGAACAACTCTAATGAGCAGAAACCCAGTAAAACCCATTTTTCAATGAAGTTTAGGAAGATGTGTTTTATGCTAAAATGGATGCAGAAAGAGATGTAGATAGAAATCTGAGAAAGAGATGGAGCATACCATACGTGAAGAGTAAGGAAGATGAATAGAATCATGCCATAGATAGAGTATTGACTTTCCCACCGTGAGTGTGTGTGTGTGTGTTTGTGAGAGAGAGAGAGAGAGAGAGAGAGAGAGATGTTTTGTTGATTGTTACTGTACGAAGCTTCTCTTCAAATTTTCTCTTAACTGCCAATCACCAGCTGATATTCAGACCTACCCTTCTCTCTATAAAGAAGAAAGTTTGCAGAAAAGGCTGTGAGTTGTGACTGAGAAACCAAAGCAATTGGGCTCTTCTTGTTTCGGACATTATGCCAATCGACGTTTTCTCACTGTCATAGCAAAACCTCTCTCTTCAATACTTGCAAGCCATGGCAACATGCATGTGATGGAGCATGGCAGGGGCCTCGAGGTCTCTGCATGCCCATTTACTAACTGCCTTTTTCGGTTTCCAATACTCGAAAACAATAATTTACTTGGTAAGGCTGTTGAGAAAATGATACTGGTACTAACCAGTGCTTTGCGTACCTTAAACAAGGGGCTGTCCACCTTAAACAAGAGGCTAGCCATGGTTTTGAAGGCTTTGCTACATCTCATTAGATTTTATTACAGTTAAATGTTTCTACTAGAAAGAATGCTCACTTGTGGAAGACAAGAGCTGTTAAGTTTACAGAAAAAAGTCTAGGACTACTCAGTTGACAATAACAAACCCTTATTATTGTATTTATATGTAGGCATGTGATTATATTTGCATTTAGCTAACCAATGAACATTTGTACATCTTATCTATTGGATCAATATAAAGTGTACAAGTGCAAAATAGGGCTTAGGCTATTCCTTTACTTTTGGGCCACATTTGTAAAGATGGGCTTTAGTGACATTTTAGACTTCAGCCCGTTATAGTGATCTTTGCTGTTGGTCTTTTTCTCCTTCATCCCCCTCAAACGAGAGGGAGTTAGTCTGAACCCGAGTTCGGTGTGGAGATGGTGAAATTTTTATGCCAAGAAAGGCTTCGTGAGGATGTTGATAATCTGTTTCAGTGAGGGGTTGTAATTGACTGGTAGATGACCGTTGACTATCAAATCTTTAACATGTTTGGTGCGAGGGTGAAAGATAAGGTTGACAGCGAGGCCTGACTCCCCTTGATTGTCACTGGGAGAAGGGATTTGATCTATGTAATTTGGGTAGTAGCATGGGCAAGAGTACGATACTCAGATTTGGTGCTGGATTAGGCAATAAGATTAAAATTAATTGGAGAAATATAAATCTTGCTCCATGAGTTTTACAAGATTTAGATTATAAATTTTAAACACATCTAAAGCTCATGAAAAAAAGCATCCCAAAATCCGTTAACTACCACTAATCCATAATATAATTATGGAAAGTCTTGCATTGAAGCAAGACATTTCACAAACATACATTACTTACGTTAAAGCAAGATCTTCATCTTTTTATTTTATCTGGCTTCCATCACTGAAATGGTAATATCGTTCCTGGAAGGATTTTCAGGCTCTGCTCTTTCCGGCTCTCCCTCATGACTATTGATATAATAAAATGCTGGTCTTTTAGGCACTGGTATAGTTCCATTTGTAAGCATGAAAACAGCATCCGACATGTTGGGTCGGTCTGCTGCAGAGTCTTGTACACACAAAAGGCCTATATTTATGCATCTAAGGACTTCACTTGGGGGGCATGGTTCTTCCAATCTTGTGTCTAATAACTCTAAACATCTATCTTCATTCCACAGCCACCACGCCTAAAAATAAATCAATCAAGTTTCAATTTTACACGCAAAATCATCGAATAAGACTGAAACAAAGAATGTGGTTTTATTAGATGACTTACATATCCTGCGGGATTTATGGAATGGTCAGGATGATGGTAACCATTGTTCTTTTTGCCACTCACGATCTCTAGCAGTAAGATTCCGAAGCTATACACATCGATGTTTGTTGAAACAATACCATTCATTGCATACTCCGGAGACATGTAACCGCTGAGAATAAATAGAATTAATTTTTCAACAAGATACATATATATATGCTACATTGTGCAAATTCGAATATACTTACTGTGTTCCAACAATTCTGTTGGTATTTGTTTCAGATTGGCTCAGATCAAGTATTTTGCCAAAATCAGATATTTTTGGATTCATCTGATCGTCAAGCAATATATTGCTTGCTTTCAAGTCTCTGTGAATTATTTTCAATCTCAAGTATTTGTGGAGGTAAACAAGTCCTTGAGCAATTCCTTCGATGATGTCAAAACGATTTTTCCAGTTCAACAAGTTCCTTTCACTAGAGCCTGTTTCACAATGAAAGATAGTGACAACCAAATTGAAAGAAACAATTAATGCAGATATGATAATGTTGATAAAAATGGCTTACCGAAAAGGAAAAAATCCAAGCTTTTGTTGGGCAAGTACTCGTAGATTAAAATCCTTTCTTCTATTTGAACACAATATCCTAAAAGCCTCACAAGATTTGTATGTTGCAGCCTAGCAATGAGTATGGCTTCATTCTTGAATTCCACAAGTCCTTGTCCAGAGCTTTTTGAAAGTCTTTTTATTGCTATTTCTTGTCCATTAGGTAACCGTCCCTGAAATCAGTACCATATGAAAATTTATGAGTTATGATTTTGATTATTCATAGAATCTAAACACAAATCTCCTCCAGTTTTTACCTTATAAACTGATCCCTATCCACCCTCTCCTAACTTATTCTCAACTGAAAAATTGTTTGTAGCAGACGCAATGGTTTCAAAATTGAATATCTGCAACTCATCACCTTGTGCGTTGTTGTCATCTTTTCCATATTCTTGCCTAGCTTCGCCAGATATGGTAGCAGCAGATACTTTGCCTCGAAGTTCACGTAGCAGCTTCCTCTCCTTCCTCTTTTCCCCTAATTCAAAGGTTGAAAGTGCAATATGTATTGATTAATGCCTGCATATTGCTGGTCCATCAACATTATCTGCTCATATTCAGCATAAATGCTTACCTTTTTCCTTCAGTTTCCTCCATAGTATACATGAGCAGCATAGCAGGTAGCCTCCTGGTACTGCACACATTAACGAGTACCTACCCAAATCTGAAAGAACCCACCACCATCTCCTCTTAAGGCTATCTACAGTATTCAGATAAGCCAAGAATACTTTATGATCCTACACAGTAATAAGTACAAATATAGATCATCAAGCTTGGGCTTCCATGTTTATCTCTCGACCTATAAGCTCCAGCAGTCCTAATTTTGAGTAAATTTAGGTTAAATTGAATTTACCTTGAGATATAATGATCATATATGTCTTTCGTCCATCTTCAGGCTCTGATTGAAAACTTGTCTGGTCGCTCCGCATTTCACAGCCAGTATCATCTTTATTTGTGGAAGCATAGGCGATACAAGAACAATTGTTGAAGCATTTGTCACGACAATCTGTTAATGTCATGTTTTCACTTGCATTGAACTTCAATCCAACTCCAGACATGAATCCATATACAATTCTAAATAATTATGAGTTTTCCTGCATATTGGAAATTCCCTGTGCACACACCCAAGAGGCATTTCCTTATCAACGAAATAATAGGCAGCACAACGGACGAAATACCGTGTTCCATGATCTGTTGACTTGGATAATAGCCAGCCATCAGAAATGGTTAAAAATGGAAATGAGGTCACATCTTTATTAACTGAGTGATGGAAGTAACTCTCATTCTCGTTCGAAATATAGCTGAAATTATACAGACTACCTTCAGTGGATAATTCTGGTGAAAAGTTGAATTTGCCATCCAGCCAAGTTCCGCTGGTCCAGTAGACGTCCCCTCGCCACCACATTATGAGTTGCTTTGTGCCATTAGGATCCAGGCCAAGGGTGTAAGACCCTTCTGCAAGTATGCCGTTGCCTCGTGAAGATGTGAGAGACCACTTATGCCCATTTCGCAAGTCAACTCCTAGTTTCATCCCTGGAAGAAGTGTATCAGTGGGATAATCAAAACTTTGCCATAAAACCTGACCTGTAGACCCATCTGCAAGTATTTCTCGTAACACAAAATTTCCATTTTCTAGCAGCGTAGCACTTGCGTTTCTCACTCCCCGAACAGATGTGAACGCAATAGGATGTCCCCCACTGTGTAGAATTTTCAAGTTGCAGTTATCAGCATCAACTGTGAGAACTCCAGAATTGTCAGAGATTGGGCTGTTTCTGTTGGCAACCCACACCACCTTGCCTACTTTGTTTGGGTCGTCGAATGAATCCTCCTCCCAGTTGAGTGTATTGTAGGTTATACCCAAATAGCGCCGTGCAGATCCTGAATCATAGATGATGAATCCTAGCTTGAAGACCTCGAAAGCCGAAACCAGATTCTGCCCATCTCTCAGCTGTTGGCCCTGTTGTAATGTGTCTGTTTCCGAACTAGAAGACACCCATGGCAGAATGCAGCAGCAAATTACACTCACAAAGACGAGAGCTCGCATTGTTTTCCCGCAGAAATCCACAAATCTAAGTTACAAATACGAGGGATTTTCTTGGGTTGAAGATTCACTTCGGAGGCACGTACACAAATAATTATCAAACTACAACACGTAGGATCCTATGTTTCTGTTCAGTGTAGACTCACCTAATTTTCCACCATTGACTACAGAGGCAACTGGGGAAATTTCTTGGCAAGTGGAAAATATCATATTCCCCTTTGAAATCAAGGCTGCTGCTACAAAAACATTTTCTCAGTTACAAATTAAATAAGCTCGGACTAGGCAGTCATGAACCCCTTTTATGAGGTAAAATCTGCTTGTAACAGGAAGATCTGTGAATTAATTGCACTGTTAACTGATATAATTGTCTTAAATGGCAAATGGAAATAACTTGATTTTTTATATCTGAAGAGGATAGCAACTGTCACTTCTTTATGGAGAGACAGCTGTAGTAGAGTGAGGTAGCGTGAATAGAAGAGTCTGCTGGTGGGGAATTTTGTGATAGCGGACACCAAGCTTGACCCAACAATTCTATTTTGTATATTGAATAATTTAGGGAGTTGTTATTATTGACAAAGTTGTTCATCAATAATTAATTATTATTTCTTTCATAAGGTCCCTTAAACTTTTCACGTGCGTATTCAATAATTTAATTACAAACCCAGCTATGAATTATGTATTCAATTTAAAAATCTAATTGCTTTCTGGACATTCCAAGTCGGATGTTGGATTCAAATCCAAGTGGGTTGGACTGGCACTTAAGTTTATGGTTCATGTTCTAATTACTAAGTAATTGAAGTAACCTTCATTATAATTAGAAATACAGCCAAAATTATATGTATCACTTTCAGCTGGTAACCCCCACGACAAGTTGAATCCGCCATTCAACCAAGATCTGTGAATCAATTGCGTGGCAAAGACATAAAGTTGAATTTTGATTCATGAAGAAAATAGCCAACTGCCACTTATTGCCTGGGAAATTCTGCGGTGGGTCACTGAAGTTCCAATAGCTGAATCTAGCCAATCAATTCTATAGAAATGAGAGGTCCCATTTGAATTTTCAAGCAGGAAAGACAATCTTCTTGACGCAGAATCTTCAAAGTCTTCTTTCTCCTAAACTAAAGGGAAGGTCAAATTGTGAACAAATCCCTTGATTAGGGATCTTAATCCTTTAATTATTGGGTATTTAATATCCCAATTAATGATATTCTCAACTAGAGCATATCATCCTAATCTCTTGATTAGAGAAAACAAATCTCAATCCCTTCTTGATCATAGAGATCGTACTTAATTAGAACCCTTATTATTTATTTTCTTTATATAGATTGTATTTCATTTGTATAATTAAATAGCCTCTCTTGTAAACAGAAGAACATTCAATGCAATATATGCAACTCTTCTTTGAATTGGCTTCTCTCCTTCTCGTCTCTGTTTTCATGGTGTCAAATTAAGCCATTATTAGGTTTTCTCTTAGTGGACTCTTCAGCGGCAACCTCTTCCACATGGCTTTTACTTCTCTGTAGTTTTGTTCAAAGCACTTGCTTTCTGGTGGTTTCTCTGAGTCTTCTCTGATGATTAAAACTCATTTCATGTTTCTCAAGCTATTACTATTATTCTCAATGGTTCTAATTGTTTTGAGTGGTTTCATTGATTTATTATAAATATAGCTGAAATTATATTAAGAGCTCAACTCCTATGACAAGAAGCAGCCAAGATCTGCCGGTCCAGAAGACGTCCCCTGGCCACCAAATTATGAGGTGGTTTGTATCATTGGGGTCTCTGAACTGAAGGATGCCTGAAGACCCCGAAAGCAGAAAGCTGAAACCAGATCTTGCTCTTCTCAGTCCACCAATGGCTAGCACAGCAAGAAGGCTTACCATTTTCAGTATTATATGTCTCTTGTTGCTCTTCCCAATATCGTCTTCTTCTCAAACAGACACCATATCCAAAGGCCAAACTGTTGATCAACTGGTATCCCAAAATGGTCTCTTCACATTAGATTTTATTAAGTTCGAATTTAGTGATTTTCGAGTTCATCGTTACTTGACAATACGTTATGCTGGAATGTCGTCCCCAAACTTGTGGATTGCCAACAGAGATAACCCGATTGTCAATCCTGTAGCTCTCAGTATAGATGATCAAGGCAGCTTGAAAATTCTGCAAGACGGTGGCCAAGCTTTTGTACTCTATTCAGCTGGGGCACCCAGTAACACAAGTGCTACTATTGATAATTCTGGGAACTTCATGCTACATGAACTGAACCCTGATGGATCCAGAAACAGGGTTTTATGGCAAAGCTTTGATCATCCTACAGATACCCTTCTACCAGGGATGAAACTGGGAATCAGCTTAAAAACAGGGCTCAATTGGTCTCTAACATCATGGAGAAGTGATCGATCCCCTGCCAGGGGATCATTTACGCTTGGCGTGGATCCTGATTCTGCAGATCAACTTGTCATCTGGTGGCAAGGGGCTGTCCACTGGAAGAGTGGGTCTTGGCTTAAAGGCAGTTTCAGCTTCTTCAAGGACAGCCCTTATAAGTTCACTTACCATTCAAATGACGATGGAAAGTACTTCACCTACACGATAACTAAAGGCATCACGGCTTTCCCATCGTTACACCTCGATCCACAAGGAAACATCAGTTTAGGTAACGTTGGTTCAGTTTCTTTTACTTCTGGATTAGTAAATCGTGGCTGCTTGCTGAGAAGGCACTCCATTACAAGACAGGTCCTGTCTCACAGAGGGTTCATGTCCCCGGAGGGATTCAAATTCAACAAGAGTGACAACCTGAGTCTTGCTGACTGTCAGGCAAAATGCTCCAAAAATTGTTCCTGCTTTGCCTATGCCTCCGCAAACGAGGATGACACTGGCTGTGAAATTTGGACTAATTTTGCTGTTTTCAAAGAATCTTTGGCACCTGATGCCCGACTTCTATACATCATTTCCGAAGGTAAGTTCACTTTTATATGATAATTTTTTTTTTCTAACCTCAATTAACACAGGCGCCCCCACCTCATCCCTTAAATTTTGTATTTTTATTTATTCTTATAATTTTTACATTGATTTTTTTTGTTATATGCTTTAATTATTATTTAATTTATTTTAAATATTACAAACTATAATTAGAAGTAAAAATTTGTATTTTAATTTGTTGGTTCTCTCTTTAATGGAGTTTTAATTCTTTATTACCAAAAGTTTAATGCCGGTAAAATTTCAGACTGAGTATTTAATTTTGGATAAAAGCATTACAATTGATTGCAATGTAGATTTATGTAATGTATGTTTTCTTTTTCTTTCTCTTTTTAATTAATATTTAACTACCTTATCTATTTATTTAATCACCTCAAATTTGGTGTGTAATAGTTTTTTTTTATCATTTATATAAAAACTTATATATTTTTAATATAAATTAATTCTCATTTAATCTTTTGTTAAAATTTTGTAACTTTAATTTGCAGAATGATAGTGTAAGTATTTCAATCTCAATCAAAAACAATTTTAGAGCATATTTGATTTATTCAAATTATAAGAAATTCTTCTTTTTTATATATAATTTGAAAAAAAAAGTAAATCCTTTTTGGTGTTTTGGTGATGATAATTTGAAAAATATTGTTGTAATCTAAAAAATATTGATATTTGAATAATTAATTTTTTAAAAAAAATTATGAATAAAAAATGAAAATAGTTTTTGAACTATTAAATTTTATTAAAAGTAATTTTTTAAATGCATAGATTACTTATCAATAAAAAAAAAATTAACTATTTGATCAATAAAAAATTATTATCAAAAATTAAATTAAAAATGAATAATTTCATATTAGAGACACATGTTTTTTATTCCAAAATAGTTAAGAGCCCATTTTACTACTTCACAACAGAAGCAGGTCCCAAACAAAACGAGAGGTGGTGGCTACCGCTATCGGCAGCAGTTGGAGGAGTCATAATTTTAGTTCCATTGGCCTCCATGATCTATTTCATATATGATAAGTTCCATGAAGAAGGTAATCTCTTTTAGCACTCAATCTGACAGAAAATCCAATGATCTTTTTTTACTTTTATGTTGAAGAACTTACCCGTTTGATGCTCACTTGTCATATTATAATCTCATATGATGTAACTAGGGGATGGAGTCCGAAGCCAGAAGAGAATATTGAAAGAACTTGGAGATGCTTTATCTGCTGCCTCAAAAAGCAAAGCGAAAGATCACAAAAAAGATGGAAATGAGTTGCGGATATTCGGCTTTGAAATTATTGCTGCTGCTACTGACTATTTCTCTGCTGCAAATAAGCTTGGACAAGGCGGATATGGACCGGTTTACAAGGTAAAATCTGAAGTTAAGAACACTATTTGTGAATTTAATATACTGTTAATTCTAGCTAACATATAGTTATTTCAGGGAAAATTACCTGAGGGGCGAGAAATAGCCATAAAGAGACTTTCAAGAAGTTCAGGACAAGGACTGGTAGAGTTCAAGAATGAGGCAACGCTCATTGCCAAGCTGCAACACACTAATCTTGTGAGGCTTTTGGGGTTCTGCGTTCAAGGAGAAGAAAAGATATTAGTCTACGAGTACATGCCTAACAAAAGCTTGGATTTCTTTCTCTTTGGTAAGTCAGCTTCAGCTCCAATATTAAAACTTCCTCATGTCCCAAATTTTGTCAGCTGACAATATATATCCGACAGATTCTGCTAGCAAGAGTTCATTAAACTGGACAAAACGCTTCATCATAATTGAAGGAATTGCTCAAGGACTGCTTTATCTCCACAAATATTCAAGAGTAAAAGTAATTCACAGAGACTTGAAGGCTAGCAACATCTTACTTGATGAGGAGATGAATCCAAAAATATCTGATTTTGGCATGGCAAGAATATTTGGACTGCATGAATCTGTGGCCAACACAAACAGAGTTGTGGGAACATAGTAAGTTGATAATACCTCTTCAATTAAAGCAAAACCCAGTATTGTATGAGTATGAGTCTGTGCATTGATCTATGGTTTTATATCTGCACTACCAAATACTGAAAAGCTCGGTTGAACCATTTCTTCAGTGGTTACATGGCTCCAGAATACGCTTTCCATGGGATAGTTTCAACCAAAACTGATGTATTTAGCTTCGGAGTCCTACTGCTAGAGATTGTGAGTGGCAAAAAGAACAATTGCTTGTACCATCCTGATCATCCTCTCAATCTCATAGGATATGTAAGTTTCCTTTTGGGTTCGTCCCATTCAAGACTTTTCACATCAACCTTATGTGCAATATGCATAACTCTGATATTCTTTGTGGGTGAAATTGGTTTTCCACCAGGCATGGCAGCTCTGGAATGAAAGTCGAGCTCTAGAGATAATGGATCCAATCCTGGATGAATCTTGCCCTCACAATGAGGTTCTAAGATGCATTCATGTGGGTCTCTTGTGTGTACAAGACATTTCAACCGACAGACCCACAATGTTAGATGTTATTGCGATGCTTTCACATGCATTTATACCTCTGCCAGCACCCAAGCAACCAGCATTCTTTATCAATGCAACAAAGGAGGACCCAAATGCATCTCCAAGGGATCCAGAGAATTTTTCGATAAATCAAGTATCAATTTCAGTGATGGAAGCCAGATAAAGCTACCAGTAATCTCACCTAAGTGCCTGCGAAGAGTGAGTCTCCCTGATATCTTCTCATAGAATTGAAGTACTGAATTAACTGACCAATTCAAGCAGATACTAGCTTAGCATTGCATTTTCTACTCTTTGGAGAATAATATTTGATTTTCTTCAGAGCAGGTATATATTCTTTGTGCCACTGCTCAGCATCCCAGAGTCCAGCTTCTCTGTGGCATTCAAGATGTCTGACATTGACAGTAATGGGCTGTTACTGATGCAGAATTTACATGATGAAATGATATCTGCATTTTGTATTGTTCTCTTTTCGGTTGATCACATCTGATTTCATCATCGTCTATTAAATTGATTTAAAACTCTTCTCTTATGTTGATCACATGTCATCTCACTGTCTATCAAAGTGAAGGCTCGATAGAGAATTGAGGGTTGGTGGAGTACTTTTTTGGCAAAAATGGAATTGAGTGTTTGCAGTTTGAGAAATGTATCCAATTTATAACAGATTCCTAAGACGAAGTGAGTCTTGTTTTCCCTTCCTTTTTAGAAATTTGTTTTTAGATTTTATTTTTATTATTTTATAACAATAACTATCAATTAATAATTAATACAAAAACAATAATCATCAATTGTTAAACATTGTTTGAACTTATAAATTCCTTTTTTAAAATATCATTTAATTTAAATTATGAAAAATATTGTTGTAATAATAATCTTTTCCATCCATGACAAATCTGTTAAATTTAAAGAAATAAGAAAATTAAATTGAAAAAAGAAATAAAATAAAAAATTTAGTGATCCAATCTCTTTCAAAAGAATTAGAGTTACCAACATTTTTGATGCCAAAAGATGTAACCTTATTGTAATAAATTTCATATCCGGCTATGAAAGCTATTTTCCTTTTATCTTTTTGATTTATCAAAATTCGATTGTGACCAAAAAATGCCTGCATAAAGTTGAGTGGTTGTTTATCCACAACGAAGCTTCTTTTCTTCTCCTTTACTAGTTTGAATGAAGGATTGATAAACAACCTATCGATGTGTGATCACCTGAGAATTTTTCCCAAGCATATCTAAAGGAGGCCATGCAAAAATGCCGGTGTAGCTTTGGGGAAATTGACTCAGCTTCTTTCCTTCTCTTTAGGGGTTAATGACCCTTAAATTTTAGTTGTTTGTCTTACTTATTCGCTAATTTGAATCACTTGAAGCTAGTCTACAAGTTTAACTCTTTGAAGTTCCTTCTTATCTCTCTAATCGAGGCTCATTTCATAAGTTAAATCCTTTAAGAGAGGTTAAATAACATTGTTAGGACAATTATTGATCTCTTTTTAATATTTCTACTCCGCTTATGTAGGAAACTTCATAACAAATGGTAAGTAGACACCATTGCTTCTAACACATTGATTTTAGGGCTTCTGATCACCACATTATATGCGTTAGTGCTTTGATTATCAAAGATGTGGTCATCACCATAACGTTCTTCCCTTCAGCTCTAGCAGTGGTTGGTAGCTCAATAATTCTTTCAACAGGTACTTTTTTCCCTCTAAAAGCTGCTAGAAGAAAGGCTTCAAATGATCTTCCACAATTCCAAGTTTCAAGAAAGTTTGGTGATACAGAACATCAACTTCCTATATCAATCAGGACTCTCTTAACATCGTAATTGGCAATTATCAAAATGACAATCAAAGAATCATCATGAGGGGTTAAGATACCTTTCATATCATCTTTCAAGAGAAAAATAGTTTCTTTCAAGTGGAGCTTCTTGGTTTCTAGTCCTTCTTCCCACCTTTTCTTTGCATAAGCTTTTTTTTTTAATTATTATTATTTTTGCCATTATTTCTTCGCTAGATGCCATGCTTCCAATTACGACATTAATCAGCTTTATTTCTTTATTAGCTCCTACTAAATGAGTTGGTGGACGTCAAGAAGTTGATTGTTGTTCGTTTGTAAGAATAAGTTTAGCTTCAAGTCCTTAGGAACAGGACCTTCATGTTTGCTTTCTAAAGCTTCCTCTAGGAGACTTCAATCTCTTAGTTGTTCTTCCTTCTTCCATTTGTTCTCGTCTATATAATGGGAAAGATATCCCTTGCTTATGAGATGCTCGATTTCCTCTTTCAGAGCTCGCCGATCTTTGGTATCATATCTGTGATCATAGTGGAATTTGCAAAACTTCCTTCGATCACAATGGCGATTTGGATCTATCAACATTCTTAGTGATCTTTTGACCTTTGAATCATTTTGTATGATTTTCAAAATATGTTTCCTTAACACGGTTAATAGGACATACTTTTTCTCATCTTCGTCACTATTTTTGCATCGGATACCTTAAGATCGTGAAGAGCTCTTACCTCGTTCTTGATTACCACTTAAGAGTTCTTCCTTAGTTTGGAGGGTAACCTCTTTGCTTCAAATGTTTTCATATAGTCAAAGTTGTTCTTATGTAGTTGAAACTATTTTTATGCAATCAAAAATGTTATTATTTGATATAGTGTAGTTTCAATTTGGAGGGTAACCTCTTTGCTTCAAATGTTGCTCTCTTTTGATAGTCTTAATTTGTTATCTTTGTTGTGTGATGTAATGGCCTTTGTTTGCATATCTTTTTTCTCTCAGAAGGGTCCTTCTTTGTCGCTTGGAACATATTTTTTAATGATACTCCTAGGATTTTTTTTTTTTTGATCTTTTACTGCTGTGTTAGATGTCATTGTTGCCAATGGATCTCATCTAAACAACTTGCGAGCTGCTTTTAATATCCTACCATATAGCCTGATCCTTGTAGTGCTCATACCCACATATGCAAGACCAGTTGCAAGACAATCAAGAAACTATTAGAAGTAGTTCAGAGATACATGATTAACAATAGGAAAGAGCTAGTGGGAAGGCACGTTTGACCATGTTTTACATCCATCAACTCATAATAGCAGGTGAGACTCAGATTCACCACTATTACTAAAAGTATAGTACCACCATGTCCAGCCACTTATAATAGCTACTGAAATTGATATTCCACCACTATTACCATTTGATATGGTAGTTCATCTCCATGGCACAAATTCGACCTGAAATTCATCAATAAAAGGAGACATTACTAGAATTAAAGCATCCTTGTGCATTTAGCTAAAATACAAAGGATGATCTTCCTCTTCTCTAATTACTAGTCAATCTCTCTCTTTCATCTTTTTAGTGTTTTTTTCAATAAAGCATACATAGAGTTATTGTGAGATTTCTTGATAAGATCTCCCAATCCAAACATTTTTTTGCTCATCAATCAGAAAGGATATTCTTGGATATGGAGGAATTTGCGTTCCATTGTGGAATATGAAAATCAAATTCAAGAAAAGAAAAAGAATAAAGCATGCACAATGATCGAAAGAAAAATAGGTATGTATACTCAATGGTTAATATTGTTTGATTTTCACAAATTAGTTGTGCATAAAAATACCAAATTGAATAAAAATTGCTTCTTGTTTCGTTTCCCACAAACTATGCTAATTTATTGTTACAAAAAATGGTAGAAAGGGGGAAAAAAAGAGAGAGGGGAGAACAGCTTAACCAGCGAGCAAGAGAAAGAAAATGTGTTTTCACTAGATGAGCCTTCAACTTGAGGGGCTTCCTTCCAAGAACTTCCACAGTACAAAACTCAAAAGAAAGTGAGCATGGGGATGTCCCGTGAGATTAATCTGATGCTTAAATTGATGATAAATTCTACAACAAAACATTAATAGAAATGAAAATGATCTTTTTGTTCTACGAAGAGTGCATGTGGGCATTTATAATATGCGAGAAGCACATGTGGCTTCTTACAAGTTTCTGTAATTGATCACCAGCGGGAATAAAGGCCAGATTCATGGGTAAGGCGTCCAAGCCGTTGGCTTAGTTGTTCCAATTTGTTAATTTCTGCAAGTTCTTAGTAGGCTTCTGCTACTGTCAAAATGGTTGAAAATACAAGAAAAAGAATGTGAGTGGTTGGGTTGGGCTCCTTTCAAATAGTGATGGAACATCCCGCGTCTAGTCTTTTAGGCTATCTCACTAATTGGGCCATCACCCCTTTATTGATTGTAAGAGCAAACCTTTGACAACATATTGGTTTTTATTAATGAGTGGGCTCCCCCTTGAAGCCCAAATGAGGTAACCACTGTTCTTCACACCAGTCACAATCTCTAGCCATAAGACTCCAAACCTATACACATCCATTTCCGTAGAATCAATACTATTGACCACCCCATTAAAGAAAGATGATTCCAAGGGTTTTTTAGTGTTCCAAATAAGAAAAGCAAATACCCATTAAATTTGGTTCATGTCTAGGCACAGGCAACCCAAGAAAATCAGATGTGATTTACATTTCTTGTGCTCTTCATTGTGTCTGCAGCAACAGCAACTACGATTTGTTTAAGCACTGCAAATATGTAGTTCTGGGAAGCAGCGGCATGACTTGCAAAAGGGACAACTTCGATTTACCCACAATCAAAGCTAATTAAAAAAATCCAAAATACATTAATTCTTGCTAAACCAAAATTCTAATGAAACATTATTACTTGCATTGAAGCTATATCACCATTTATCTGGCTTCGATGTCATAACATCCTTCCTAGAAGGATTTTCGGCCACAATTTTTCTTATTTTCCATAGGCTCCTCCTTATGAACACTGGTGCAATAAAATGTTGGGTTTTTAGGGACTAGCATAGTTTCATTTGTAAGCATGGAAACAAAATTAGACATTAAGGATTTGTTAGTTAAATAATTAATATTGTACACATGGAAACATTTGACTTCATTAATTTCACAATTGTAATGTCTGAAAATAAATCAATTAGGTTTCAATTTCATGCACAATATCTTTTAATAAGACTTTGCGCAATGAAAAATGTGGTCTTGTTGGATAAGTTACAAAATGATACAAACCATTACTCTTTTTGTCACTCAAGACCTCCATCGGTAAAACAGATTGGCTCAGGCCTAATATTTTAGCCATATAAATATTTTTAGGTTCATCTAACAATCAAGTAATATGTTGATAGCTTTCTCATCTTAGTAAATTACTCTTAATCTCGAATATTTATGGAGGTAAACAAGACCTTAAGCAATTCCTCCAACAATGTCAAGACGGTTCTTACTGGTTAGCAAGTTCTCGAGTATCCATCTTTGAAATCATAGCTGCTGCTACAAACCATTTCTGATCTACGGATAAGCTTGGACAGCGTTAAGGACCTGTTTAAAAGGTAAATTTTGATATTAAGAATTAAATCTGTGATTAATTATACTGTTAACTATTATAATTGTCTCGGACTGCAAAGAACTAGACTTTGATTTTATGTAGCAGCAACTATTCCAAGAGTAGCCAACTATTACTTGCCTGGAAACTTCTGCAGTGAGTCACTGGAAAGTTACAAAAGGAGACACTAATCAATCCTCATTTGAAATTTCAACCCAGAAAGCCAATCTTGACACAACATCTTCAAAGTTTTCTTTCCGCTGAACTGAAGAGAAGATCACGAAGAAAAATCAGAAAAGAAAAGTATCTGTTCCAAGTTGATTCTTCTGCAATCAAAAAGCTGACTATTTGGTAGTATTTATAAAATGTTGCTTTTTACGTCAGTGAAATGAATCATTTCTCAGCAGGCCAGCAATGGCTAGCAAAGCAGGAAAGCTTAACCTTCTCAGTATTACATGTCTCTTCTTGCCCTTCATAACCCCATGTTTTTCTCAGACAGACACCATATCCAAAGGCCAAATTGTTGATCAACTAGTATCCCAAAATGGTTTCTTCGTATTAGATTTTTTTTGCATTTGAATTTAGTGATTTTCATTTTCATCGGTATTTGAGAATACGTTATACTGAAATGTCGTCCGCAAACTTGTGGATCGCCAACAGAGACAACCCGATTACAGTTCCTGCAGCTCTCACCATAGATGATCAAGGCAGCTTGAAAATTCTGCAAGATGGTGGCCAGGCTATTGTACTCTATTCAGTTGGTGCACCCAGAAACACAAGTGCTACTCTTGATAATTCTGGGAACTTCATGCTACATGAAATGAACCCTGATGGATCCAAAAGCAGGGTTTTATGGCAAAGCTTTGATCATCCTACTGATACCCTTCTACCAGGGATGAAACTGGGAATCAGCTTAAAAACAGGGCTCAATTGGTCTCTAACATCATGGAGAAGTAAAATATCCCCTGCCAAGGGATCATTTATGCTTGGCATGGACCCTGATTCTGCAGATCAACTGGTCATCTGGTGGCGAGGGGTTGTCCACTGGAAGAGTGGGTCTTGGCTCAAAGGCAATTTCAGCTTCTTGAAGGGCAGCTCCTATAAGTTCACTTACCATTCAAATGACAATGAGAAGTACTTTAACTACACGGTAACTAAAGCCATCACTCTTTTCCCATTGCTACAACTTGATGAAGATGGAGACCTCATTTCACAGGAACTTTACAGAGTTGCTCAAAGCTTTGGGTTCACAAATCATGGGTGTGTGGAGAGAAAGAGAATGAAGTTTATCTTGGAAACTGGATTCATGTCCAGAAAAGGATTCATATTTAGTGAGAGTGACAACCTGAGTCTTGCTGACTGTAAGGCAAAATGCTTGCACAACTGTTCCTGTTTTGCCTATGCTACAACAAATGAAGTTAACACTGGCTGTGAAATTTGGACAGCTAATGCTGTTTTCAGAAAATCTTATTCATCAAAAGCTCGAACGTTGCACATCCTTGAATCCAAAGGCAAGTTTACATTTATATGATAAACTCTCTCTAATTCTTTTCTTTTCTATACCTAGTGTAACAACTACTTAAAAGGAAATTTTTTGTTTGTTCTAGAAACCTACTGGTGGTTATGGCTAATCGTAGCACTGAGCGGAGTAATAATTTTAGTTCCATTGGCCTCTATGATCTATATCATATGTAATAAGTTCCAAGAAGAAGGTAATCTCTTTCAGCACTCATTTTAGGAGAAAGTTTATGATTTTTGTCCCCTTTTCTTATGAAGGAACCTACATATTTAATACTCACTCATCAAACTACACTCCCATGTGACATAACCAGGAAATGGAGTGTTAAACCAAAGGAGCATATTGAAAGAGCTTGGAGGTGTTCTATCTGCTGCCTCAAAAAGCAAAGCAAAAGATCATAAAAAAGAAGGAAATGAGTTGCAGATATTCGGCCTTGAAATCATTGCTGCGGCTACTAACTATTTCTCACCTACAAATAAGCTTGGACAAGGTGGTTATGGGCCTGTTTATAAGGTAAAATCTAAAGATGAGAATAAGATTTGTGAATGATTGTAGTGCTAACTAATATATAACAATTTCAGGGAAAATTACCTGATGGACCAGAAATAGCAATAAAAAGACTTTCAAGAAATTCAGGGCAAGGACTGACGGAATTCAAAAATGAAGCAACACTCATTGCCAAGCTTCAGCACACTAATCTTGTGAGGCTTTTGGGGTTCTGCATTCAAGGAGAAGAAAAAATATTAGTCTATGAGTACATGCCCAACAAAAGCTTGGATTTCTTTCTCTTCGGTAGGTCATCTTCAGCTCCAATAAAACTGCTCTTGTCCCAAATGACTATTGACTATTGTTTATCAGCTGACAATATGTAAGCTCAATAAAATATTTGGACAGATTCTGCTAGTAAGAGTTCATTAAATTGGAGAAAACGCTTCATTATAATTGAAGGGATTGCTCAAGGGCTGCTTTATCTCCATAATTATTCAAGACTAAAAGTAATTCACAGAGACTTGAAGGCTAGCAATATCTTACTTGATGGGGAGATGAATCCAAAAATATCTGATTTCGGCATGGCTAGAATATTTGGGCCGCATGAATCTGTAGCAAACACAAACAGAGTTGTGGGAACATAGTAAGTTTACAATACCTCTTCAATCAAAGCAAAATCCAGTATTGCATGTGTTTGAGTCTGTGTATTGATCTATGGTTTTATATTGCACTGCCAAATACTGAAAAACTTTAGTGAACCATTTCTTCAGCGGTTATATGGCTCCAGAATATGCTTTCCATGGGATAGTTTCAACCAAAACTGATGTATTTAGCTTCGGAGTCCTACTGCTAGAGATTGTGAGCGGCAAAAAGAGCAATTACTTGTACCATCCTGATCATCCGCTCAACCTCATAGGATATGTAAGTTTCCTTTTGGGTTCATCTCATTCAAGACTTTTCACATCAATCTTATGTGCACTATATATAACTCTTATATTCTTGATGAGTGAAATTGGTTTTCCACCAGGCATGGCAGCTCTGGAATGAAGGTCGAGCTTTAGAGATAATGGATCCAACCATGGATGAATCCTGCCCGCACAATGAGGTTCTAAGATGCATTCATGTGGGTCTCTTGTGTGTACAAGACATTTCAACAGACAGACCCACAATGCTAGATGTTATTGCGATGCTTTCCCATGCATTTATACCTCTGCCAGCACCCAAGCAACCAGCATTCTTCATCAATGCAGAAAAGAAGGAGCCAAATGGATCTGCAAAGAAGCCAGAGACCTATTCAGTAAATCATTTATCAATTTCAGTGACGGAAGCCAGATAAAGCTACCAGTAATTTTACCTAAGTGCCTGCAAATGAATTTGAGCGACCCACAACAGGATAATTTAGGGAATTGTTCTTCCTAAATATGCATTATATATCAGTTGCTATATTAGCTGCCCAATCACCAGCTGATATTCTGATCTATCTTTCTTGTTTATAGCATTTGTTGTTGGAGGCTTATTGTATGACTAAAATCTTCAGAAAGAGAGAGAGAGACCAAGTGCAAGAAAATCTGAAACCACCTGAGGCTTATTGCTCTCTGTAGCCATAGGGGGACTGAGAGTCGAAAACGCCTTACTCTAAGGTTGGAGTTTTAACACTTCCAGATAGCGTCCTGTTTTAGTTCTTCCTTTATATTTCCCTCCCCTCTTTAATATTAGAGTTCCACATTGACTGATCATCTTGTAAATCTGCAAGTCGGTTTCGCTAGGTTACATTAGGCCCAATATCCTTTCTAATATGGTATTAAAACTTGGGTCCAGTTTTACTGAGTTTCTATGTTTTCTGCATCAGTCATTCGACAAATTAATATATCAAACTGAAGGAACCGTGATAATTGTCAAAACATCAAGCTTATAAATCCTGAGCAGTTTTCTCATATTGCAGTTGTTTCTGGAACTTCTTCCAATGAAACAAACCGAGCCTGAATCTGACAACCTTTGAGCAACTGTTTTCCCACATATCAACTGGGATATATAAAGTGAGTTAACTATGCCATGGTTATGAAAGAAGCAAAGATACAAATCTTACTCCATGTGTTTTTTAAGAACTTTTAATCTTGTGATTATCAATTTTAAACACAACCCAAGCTGATAAAAAATACATTAATAGTCACTAACCCAGAATATAATTATGGGAAGTCTTGAAATAAGCAAGAAATTTTATAAAGAAACAATGAAATACAATTACTTGGATTGAAGCAAGATCTCCATTTATCTAGCTTCCATCACTGAAATGGTTATATCGTTTCTGGAAGTATTCTCTAACTCCATTTCTACCTCTTCTGGTTCTTTCTCTGGATAACCGATGTAATAAAATGCCGGTTTTTTGGGCACTGCTAGCAGCATAGCTTCATTTGTAAGCACGAAAACAACATCTGACATGTCGGGTCTGTCTGTTGGACATTCTTGCACACACAAGAGACCTACATTTATGCATCTAAGGACTTCACTCGGAGAGCATGATTCTTCCAATGTCGGGTCTAATAGCTCTAAAGCTCTGCCTTCATTCCACAGCTGCCATGCCTGAAAATGAAAAATCAATCACATTTCAATTTCACACACAAAATCATTTGATGAGAGTTCGTATAATGAAAAACGTGGTTTCATTGGGCAACTTACATATCCCACAAGGTTGATGGGGTGTTCAGGATGAGAGCAGCTATTATTCTTTTTGCCACTTACTATCTCTAACAGTAAGACTCCAAAGCTATACACATCTGTTTTTGTGGAAACAACACCACTCATTGCATACTCCGGAGACATGTAGCCACTGGAGAATGATTAGAGTCAATTTTTCATCCATTCCTAAGATAAGACAAACATATGTTTGGTTGTGCAAGGTCACTGTGTACTTACTATGTTCCAACAATTCTGTTTGTATTTGCTTCAGATTGGTTCAGGCCAAATATTTTTGCCATGCCAAAATCGGAAATTTTTGGGTTCATCTGATCGTCAAGTAATATGTTGCTGGCTTTCAAGTCTCTGTGAATTACTCTTAATCTCGAGTATTTATGAAGGTAAAGGAGTCCTTGAGCAATCCCTTCAATAATGTCAAGTCGATGCTTCCAATTCAACAAGTTCCTTTCTGTAGAACCTGTTTCACAATTAAACGTGGTAATCAGTGGTGCTAATCAAATCAAAAGAAACAAAATCAATGAATGCATATATGGTAATATTGACAAATAGCCTACCGAAAAGAAAGAAATCCAAGCTTTTCTTGGGCAAGTACTCATAGATCAAAATCCTTTCTTCTCTTTGAACACAACACCCTAAAAGCCTCACAAGATTTGTATGTTGTAGCCTAGCAATGAGTATAGCTTCATTCTTGAACTCCACCAACCCTTGCCCTGAACTTTTGGAAAGTCTTTTTATCGCTATTTTCTGTCCATCCGGTAATTGTCCCTGAAATCAACCATATCTGATCAGTTTATGTTAATTAACCAAATCTAAACACAAATATCATCCAATTTTTACCTTATAAACCGGACCAAACCCACCCTCGCCTAACTTATTCTCAACTGAGAAATTGTTTGCAGCAGATGCAATGGTTTCAAAACAGAATATCTCCAACTCATGGCCTTGGCGGTTTCTCTCATATTTTTCATGTTCTTCGTTAGCTTGGCCAGGCATCGTAGGAGCTGACACTTTGCCTCTAAGTTCACGTAACAGCAGCTTCCTCTCCTTGATGCTTTTCACTAATTCAGATTTTTGGAAGTACAACTCAATACGCTGCTTGTCCATCAATATATGTTCATATTCGCTACTGTGAAAATTTTACCTTTTGCCTTGAGTTTCCTCCATGCTATATGGCAGGAATAGGACAACAGAGAAATTGCTACAGCTCCTGATAGGGCAATGGGCAACCACCACCACCACAGCGACCACCATTTTTTTTCTGCAGACAAAACTCTTTGTTAAGTAAGCAGAAGACTTCATTATCCTACAAATTAATATGTAAATATAAATAGCTTGAGCATTCATGTTTGTAGAGCAATGCATTACCAGGCTTAAGATTCAGTTTAAAATCAGATGCTTTAGTTAATTGATATAATTCAAACTTTCAGCAATTTTTTTTTATTATCATCCTTTGAAGATTTAAAATTTTCTAAATCATAAAAAAAGCTAAAAATATCTTCATATAATTTAAATTATTCACATTTATTTTGAATTATAAAATAGTTTGATTGACTATATTGTGAAATAATTGATTTTTAAACTTTATTTAATTGAAAGATTATCTCATTAGCAACATTGAAATCGGTATTTTTTTAAATAATTTATCAATTTTTTCTAAAACATAGTTATCATTTCTATTTATAATCTCTTTAACTCTAGTCATGAAAAACTATAAATCTTTTTTCTTTATAATGTAAAAAAATAAATAAATGATCTATGGCAACAAAATATACTTTAAAAAATAATTAATTATTAATTGTATACAATATATTATGCTAAACAATTATACATAACAAAGCAAAAAGTTTTCAGTGTAATATGTTACTCAAAAAATGACATTCTTTCATTTTTTAAGGGCTTTCATGAAAAGTGAATAACATATGCCATTACAAATTTTAACTTAGTAATAATTTAATAAAAAATACTAACTATTAAAAAGTAAAAAGTAAATTAAACTAAAATAAATGCATATTAAAAAAAGCATATAATATAAAAGAAAATGATCCTAAATGTAATAGAATCGACATTGCCTCAATGGCCTATAGCTTGAGGCGACCTAGTTTTCACAACATATTAAATTGAATTTACCTTCGGATGCAATGATATATATCTGTCGTGCATCAGTTGTTTTTGATTCTTGAAATGTTGTCTGATTGGTCCAAATTTCACAGCCAGTATCATTTTTATTTGTGGAAGCATAAGCGACGCAGGAACAATTAAAGAAGCATTTGTGACGACAGTCTGATAATGTCATGTTTTCACCTGCACTGAACTTGAATCCAACTCCAGACATCAATCCGTACTTAGAATCAAAATAACTATAACTATTCCTGCATATTGGATATTCCTTGGGCACACACCCAAGAGGCATTTTTGCACCAACGAAATAGGAATCACAAGTGAGGAAATACACTGATCTATAAGTTCCCTTGGATACTAGCTCACCATCATAATCAATCGTCAAAAATGGAAATGGTGTAACATCTTCATTAACTGAGTACTGGAAGTAACTCTCATTCTCGTTCGAAATATAGCTGAAATTATAGAGACCACCTTCAGGAGATAACTCCGGTGAAAAGTTGAATCTGCCATTCAACCAAGTTCCACTGGTCCAATAGACGTTCCCCAGCCACCACATTATGAGTTGCTTTGTGCCATTGGTGTCCAGGCCAAGGCTGTAAGACCCTGCTGCATGCGTGCCGTAGTCTCGTGCCGATGTGAGAGACCACTTATGCCCAGTTCGCAAGTCAACCTAGTTTCATCCCTGGAAGAAGTGTATCAGTTGGATAGTCAAAACTTTGCCACAATACCCGACCTGTAGACCCATCTGCATGTAGTTCTCGTAACACAAAATTTCCATTTTCTAGCAACGTTGCACTTGTGTTGGTTACACCTCGAACAGATGTGAATGCAATGGGATCTCTCACACTGTGTAGAATTTTCAAGTTGCAGTCATCGCCATCAATTGTGAGAACTCCAGAATCGTCAGAGATTGGGGTGTTTCTGTTGGCAACCCAAACCACCTTATTTTCTTCGTAGAATGAATCTTCCTGCCACTTGCGGGTGTTGTAGCTTATACCCAAGTAGTGAAGTGCAGAAAATCGTGAATCATAGATGACAAATCCTAACCTGAAGACCCCGAAAGCTGAAACCAGATACTGCCCATCTCTAAGCTGTTGGCCCTTTAGCAATGTGTCCGTTTCTGCACAAGAAGACACCCATAGCAGAATGAAGCAGCAAAGACTCGAAAAGATGAGAGCTTTTCCTCTGGTTGCCATTGCTTTTTGGCATAACCACAAATCGAAGTTACAATACGAGCACTATTCTTGGGTTGAAGATCATTTCAGAGGTACACAAATAATTCTTGGGTCAAGCTTGCTGTCTGCTGGGTAATTCTAAAGTCCACTCAGCCAAATTTCTTGGCAATTGGTAGTTTGACCATTAATAATTTAACAGCTGTATGACGTGGAAGTATCTGGAAAAACATCATACCAAAACAGACTACTGAACTTATTATTTGAGTCCATGGAAAAATCAAACAAAGAGGATTCTAAATCATTAGCTATCAATTGCTATCGGAGCGTTGTCATTGTTACTCTCCCTTTACAGTTTATCATTTATTCATTGGTGAAGACTCACCATCCAGAAAATGCTAACCTCAGAATAGTGAACTATTCTTGCCTGGAAATTTCTGCAGTGAGGCACCAGTGACCAGTCAATTCCAGAAGCAGACATTAACCAATCATTTTCGTAAAAAGGAGAGGCCCCATTTGAAATTTCAACCCAGAAGCCAATCTTAACACATCGTCAAAGTCTTCTTTCTGCTAAACTTTAAGAGAAGATCACTAAATATCAGAAAGAAAAGGGCTCGGTTCAAATTAATTGTTCTATAGTAAAAAAGTTGACTATCTGGTAGTTATTATAACTTTTTCTTTGGAATTAGTTGCAGATATACACCTTTGAAATCATTGCTGCTCCCACAAACAATTCCTTCAGCTATGAGGTAGAATCTGATATTAACAATAAAATCTGTGAATTAGTTGCACTGTTAACTAATATAATTGCCTGGCAAGCAAAGAAATTAAGTTGATTTTTTTCTCAATGCAGTAGCAACTATTCCCAGAATAACCAACTATGACTTGCCAGGAAAGTTCTGCAGTGGGTCAATGACAAGTTCCAGAAAGCAGACACTAGTCGACCCATTCTATTGGAAGGACAGGTGCCATCTGAAATTTCAAACCGGAAAGGCAATCTTGATGCAAAATCTTCAAAGTCTTCTTTCTGCTAAACTGGAGGGAAGATCACATAAATATAAGAAAAGAAAAACACTTTGCTCCAAGTTAATTGCTCTTAGTCAAGAAAGGTGCCAACTATTTGACAGTAATACGAACTCTTTCTTTTGACATCAAAGTGACATGAACCATTTCTCAATGTCACATGTGTCTTCGCAACCCCCTCTTGTTCTCAGACAGACACCTTATTCAACGGCCAAATTCTTGATCAACTGGTATCCCGAAATGGTATCCGCAAATTGGATTTTTCCATATTTAAACATAATGGTTTTGACCATAAAACTGATTTTCAGTTTCATCAGTACTTGACAATGCATTATACTATATCAGCCCTCAAAATTGTGGATCATCAACAGGGATAACCCAGTAACATGAATTGAATCCTGATGGATCCAAGGGGCAGTTTTACTCGCAAAGCTGCAATATATAAAGGTATCTCTTGCTTTCCCACTCTTACGAGGTACCATCAATTTGGGGGATGTTGATTCAGTTTCTTTTACTTCTGGTTCACAAATCATGCTTGCGTGGAGTCAAAGCAGCCTCAAGGGCAGTATCCTTCCTACATGATGTCTCGCAAAGAATTCATGCCCACAAAAGGATTCAAACTTAGTAAGAGTGACAACCTCATCCAAATGAAAGTTTCCTTTAGGTTCATCCCATTCAAGACTTTTCACATCAATCTCATGTACAATACATATAACCATGACATTGTTTGTGGGGAAAACTGGCATTTCAACAGGCACGGCAGCTTTGGAATGAAGGTCGAGCTTTACATATAATGGATCCAACCGTGGATGAATCCTGCCCTCACAATGAGGTCCTAAGATGCATTCATGTGGGTCTCTTATGTGTACAAGACATTTCAACAGACAGACCCACAACGTTAGCATACATTTATACCTATTCCAGCATCCAAGCAGCCAAGCATTCTTCATCTATGCAGCAGAGGAGAAAAATACCTCACATCAATCTCATGTGCAAGGCTACTAGTAACTGACAACAGAACAATTAACCATTCTTATTCCTAAATTGGCACTATATATCATTTGCCCTATTGACTAACTGCCAATCACCAGCTGATGATATTCTCTCTATGTGACAGAGAAACCTAAGCAACTGGGTTCTTGTGGCTGCAAACATTGGGGCAATGGACATTACCCCTCTAGCATATATAACATGAGTTTATGCAATGGTTAGGAAAGAAATAAAAATTAATTATTGATGAACAACGTGGTAAAAGTGATTGGGGAGTATAAATCTTACTCCATGAGTTTTATCACAACTTTGATCTTGTCTAAGATTATCAATTTCAAACACAAAACAAGTGATTAAAAAGCATACAGAATACATTAATTGCCACAAATGCAAAATATAATTATGGATAATCTTGTATTGAAGCAAGATATTTCATAAACAAACAATAAAACATAATTACTTACATTGAAGCAAGATCTCAATTTATCTGGCTTCAATCACTGAAATGGTAACATCATTCTTGGAAGGATTTTCAGGCTCCATTTCTATTATTTCGAGCTCTTTGTCATGACAACCAATGTAATAAAATGTCAGCTTTTTTTTGGCCTGCAAGCAACATAGCTTCATTTATAAGCCTGGAAAAAACATCTGACATGTTAGGTCTATCTGTTGGGCATTCTTGAACACACAAGAGACCTATATTTGTGCATCTTGTGACTTCACTCCGGTAGCATGATTCTTTCAATTTTAGGTCTAATAGTCCTAAACCTCAGCCTTCATTCCATAGCGTCCATACCTGAAATAAATCAACCAAGTTTTAGTTTCATTACACGCAAAATCATCCAATAAGACTCTTGTGCAATAAAAAATGTGGATTTATTGGACAACTTACATATCCTACGAGGTTGATCAGATGCTCAGGATGATAGAAACCGCTGTTTTTTTGCCACTTATGGCCTCTAGCAGTGAAACTCCAAAGCCATACACATCTGTTTTTGTTGAAACAATACCACTCATTGCATACTCTAGAGACATGTAGCCACTGGAGAATGATTGGGTGTCAATTTTTAATCCATTCACAAGAGAAGACAATATATATGCTTGAATGTGCAAGGTCATGCATACATACTATCTTCAAACACTACAATATGTATTTACATTAGATTAATTCATACCAGATATTTCAGACATGTCAAAATTTAGGGTGTTTGCAGTATAGTTTGGTCGGTTTATACTTTGTTTTTCACACCAAATCATTGATGCAATTTGACAATTACCTCTAACCACGCGGTTTGAGCTAAGCAATATAAATTGCACCAATGTTTGCAGTCACAAGAACTGTTAATTTTAAAAAACCGCATGGTGTGATTAGGTGCAGTTTAGTTTGCCAGTTTCTATGATTTGCTGGTTGTTTTGTACACCCCTACCAAAATTGAATATGTTTGGATTCATCTGATCATCTAGTAATACGTTGCCAGCTTTCAAGTCTCTATAAATTAATCTCAGTCTCAAGTATTTATAGAGATAAAGAAGTCCTTCAGCAATCACTTCAACTATGCCAAGACGATACTTCCAATTCAGCAAGTTCTTTCTGTCCAACCTATTTCCTAGTGAAATATAGTGATGAGCTACCCTAATCAATTTGAAAGAAACAAAACTATATATATATATATGATTTGCCTATTGAAAAGAAAGAAATCCAAGCTTTTCTTGGGCAAGTACTCATAGATTAAAATCCTCTCTTCTACTAAAATTGTTCACTAGCTAGCAACCGCTTCTCTAATGAAAATAGTCTGTTCTAATAATAAAATGATTCTCCAACGGATATTGTCACCATTTTTGAGCAGTAAAGATTATGACCATCAACTCCCTTTCATACCTCTCCAAAAGTGTTAGGTTGATGAATACCAAGGGCCTTCCTTGCTGCATAAGGACTGCCCCAAGGCTATTTCCTGAAGCATATGTTACTATTTCAAAGAGCAAATCAAAATTAGGCATGGCTAATGTCAGGAGTTGTCCCAAAGTAGCCTTAAGCCTTTGGAAAGCATCTTGAGCTTGCACTGACTATTTAGAGTTATTTTTCTTCAAAAGTTGAGTTAGAGGTTTAGTAATGGTGCCATAATTCTGCATAATCCATGATATCTCGTCAAGCTTAAAAATCCCCTTAAGCTCCTTATGTCCTTAGGAACTGGCTACTTCTTCATGAGTTCTACCTTTTGTGGATCAGTCTTAATTCCTTCATGTGAGATGATATGTCCAAAGGTATTCTAGCTGTTGAACTGCAAAACTAGGCTTTTGATAATTAACCCATGTAATCTCTAAGTAATTGAAATATCAACCACAAATGAGTTAAATAGGAGGATAAATCCAAGCTACACACTAATATATGATAAAAAAAAACAGCACAAATTTTCGCAAATAAGGACAAAAAATTTTATCCATCAATGCTTGAAACGTAGAAGGGGCATTAGCAAGCCCAAAAGGTATTACCAAGTATCCTTCATGTACCCCAAATGCAGTTTTCTCCTCCCTCATGCGGATTGGATGATATCCAACTTTCAAATCTAGCTTAAAGAATATGGTTGCCTCCCAACTCATCTACTAATTCTTCAATCACTAGAATGGGAAATTTGCTATGGATGGTGACACTGTTAAGTGCCCTATAATTCACACAAAAACGCCAACTACCATTTTTCTTCTTAACCAAAATAAATGGACTGGAATATGAACTTGTACTTGGCCTCATCAATCCTGCAGCCGGCATATCTTGCACAAACTTAATTTTGTCTATGGCAATGAAGATGTCTGTAGAGTCGAATGTTAGGGTTTTGGGCTCCTTCTTTCAACACAATAGCATAGTCCCATTCCCTCTTGGGAGGCAACACTAAAGTCCCTTTAAACACACCTCTATACTCCTCTAGCATTTTTTTTTTTTCCTTTTTTTGTTCTCTTGAGCAGTTAACTCGTCTGGTCCCATCATAGTTAGCATACCCAACTGCACATAATAAGCTTTAGCTTCTTTACGCATTTCTTTCATCACTGCCTTTCATGAGGCCACGATTCTTGAAAGTATCCGTCTCCTTTCATCTCTATCACCTTCCCATTCTTTTGTATCTCAAGCAGATGTTGACTTCGGTCTGTAGTAAACTTCCCCAAACTTTGCTACCATTCATACCCCCAATAAAACATCCACCCCCACAAGATCAATCAAGAAGAATCTTGAAGAACTTTCAAATTAGGCAAATGCAATTCTACTCCCCCACACAAACCCTGACTGCCCAAACGTTGCCTACCCCTGACTTCCACATAATATCCTCTGGTTACCTTAGTAGTGATTTCCAGCTCCTGTACTAAACTAGGAGGATAAGAAATTATGGGAGGCCCTGAGTCTTGTTCCTCATAGCTTCAAAGAATTCTTGGAAGTCATTCCTGCAATGCTACTCATGTTGCGCTGCATGTTCAGTTCATCTTCAACCTCCACCTCTTCCGACATCTTTGGTTGCTCCTCATCCTTTTCTTCATCTTCGCCCAAGAAGATACCTTTCATTGTAGGGAAAATAAATCCCCCTTCTCATCATGCCTCTGCTAATTTCTTAAACCCAAAACCTCTTTTCTTACTGCTCACACCTTCTCTTAGGTTGGCCTGGTTGCTCCCAGTATTAGAGCTGTCAGCTATTCCGCCGTCATTCCCAGAAAAGGCTTGCAGTCCAAACCCAAAGTTGGGTAAAGCGAGCCCCACTTTGCTTGCTGAATAATCCTGAACTCGAGCCCATCTTCCTGTCAATGGAGGTTTGGGGATATTAGGCCCATACCTCTTTATTAAGAATCCAAACTGACAGCGCAACACCTTTTTTTGATTCTCCACCTCCTGTGCTAATACCATCAACACATGCATACTCCCTGAGTTCATCATGCTTACCTCAACTTCACTTCGACTCATTTATAAATGCTCCTTTCATGAAACCTTCTTCTGCGAAATACAATGGAGCAGAAAAGAAGCTGGAATTGCTCCCTGTACTGACGAAGCCTCTCTGTTTTAGACCTATGAACGCCTCATATGGATTCTCTAACTAGGCCGATTGAAAATGGACCAATAGTGCTTGACAGAATACTGACCACGTCACAGTCGCCATCCGAGGGTCCCACCATTAAAACCAGTTCAAGGTGTTTTCCCCTCCAAACGTACCACCGCCGTATAACTCGTGAGATATGGCACCTCTGTCCATTTCACCCTTTCCTCCCTTCTTAACTCCTCTTCTCCATTGAGTTTACGTCCCTAGTTTCCCTAACCTCTGTTACCACTGTCCCCTTCCATCTCCACCTGCATATTCCTCATTGTTTGAAATCTCTGTGTAATTGTCTTCATCTTCTTCTCTATCTACCGACCGATAGCTTCCTGAATAGAAGCCTGCATCCCATCCAGCCTATACTCCACATTCTCTATACAATTCTCCATGCATGTCAATACCATCTGGAGGCCCCCTGGGATCGAGAGCTCTAATACCATATTGATAGGTTCTGAATTCAACAGCATTAGAAGAAAAAATAACTTAGAAGCAAAGTCCAAGTACTATATTATGATAGAGAATGCACAAACCATATTAAAGTAAAACAAAAGAAAATAGAGACTATTAGTGTCTAGTGGCTACAACCACCCTAATTCACCCAATAATCTCGTAGCCCTTGCATCATCCTCCATTCCCTACATATTCCCATTCCCAGCATCTTCTTCACCAGTTTTCCACTACCAAGTGTCCATTCTGCTAGAGCCACCCATAACAACTTCTTCCACTGCACTTCCCATTATACCCTTTATTCTCTTTCTCCTTTCTATGGTATGCATGAATTGGAGGCTATTGCCCTTGATTTAGAGGCCCATCACAAAGTAAGATTTTTTGTCTTATAGTTATCAATTGTTAGAGTTTTGTCATAGCTATGGCTAACATAACAATGACAAATCCAAAAGAGCAAGAGGAGTTTAATCTCTTTTAGCACCATATTCTAAAAAGAAAAAATTATGATTTTTGTTTCCTTTTATATAAAGTAACTTCAAATCTATTGCTCACTTATCACGCTATACTCTCATGTATGTAGCAGTAAGGTAATAATATAATATTAAGAATAAAATTTATGATTAATATAATTGTCTAACACTGTGAAGAACTTAAAGTGATTTTGATTTATGTAGTAGCAACTTATTCTCAGAATAGGAAACTATTACTTGCCTAGAAATTTTTGCAATGAGTTATATGTCAGTTTTAGAAGGAGAAACTAATCAGCAAGTTGTGTAAAAAGGAGTGTATCACAGCCAGGGAAGCTTGATATGAAAAATTCACTAATTTAAATTTTTAAATAAAGAAAAGTAAGGAATGTTATCAATCTTTTTTATGGTGTGATTACTTATTAATTTTTATCTTAAAAGTTTTTTTTTTCTTTTGATAAAGAAGAACTCCATCTGAAAATAAACATCTGATCTACTTCACTAAAAGGTCTAAGATTGAAAGTTAGTTATGTGTGAAAAATGATTAGTACCCCTACAAACGTCCAAAATTTAATACTATTTAAGTTGAATAATTTCATATCTTGAATTATCTTAATTTGATATTGAACTTACTATACAATCAATAAATATAATATATGTATGTATATATTAATATATCTAAATACATTGAGATCGACCTTCGCTTAACCTCAAAACTTTTGGACAAAAACTACTTCAAACTTCATCATGTGATGTAGTATAATCTTAAAATATTTTTTCATACATTTTTATGTAAGAATCTAATAATATAGTCAATAGTAAATCTTTGATTTTGAAAACAAATTCATTTTGATTTCGAGATTTGGAACAAGAACTTCATCAAATTCTTATCGCTAAAACGCTTTAAAAAAATATGAAATACATCAATGAATTTCAAAACCAATATAAAGGAATGATAAACAATAAAGAAGAGGAGAAGTAAAACTGATCTTCACAATATCTCTTTCAATTTGCAAATGATAATACAAATAAATTAGTAAGAGAAGAATTATACCTTCAATACAATCTACATGTTGTCCCCTTGTTAACAATAATGTGACAAATTGTAACTCTTTCCTAAGGATCTCTTTCCAAGAAATAGGAAGAGTGAGAACAAAAAGCTTGAGAGTTATTTTAGACTTTAAGAGAGAGAACAAATGTGAAGATCTTTTTTCCATCAAAAATAGGTCTATTTATAGGAAAATGAGGCAAATCCGTCCAAAATTTGTTTGAGAAAAAGGACCATGGCACTAGTTAGTTAATTTTGAACAAAATATGCATTTGAGCGTATGTCACCAAGAACTTTCTACTAGCTTCCTTAGTCTTCACAATCCTTTCTCTTCAAATGACTATCTCCCTATATCTCTATCTGAAATCAGCATCAATCAAATGGTATGCAAGTCCTTTTACTATGTGATATCAGTACTAATCACGTTTAATTGCCCTTAATATTGATGTGAGATCGACATCAATCATCAACAATATTAAGCTTTTTGTTATGTGAGATCATTAATATCAATTTGTCATTTTTCAAGTCCAATGTAAGATCAGTATCACTTGTTTAACTTGTTGCAAGTACTTGGTAAAGTTGATGCAAGATCCATATGAAATATTGTTGTACTTCTTTTTCTTGATGTGGGATCGAGAGACATCTTAGTTGTCTCCATTTACTGACCATAAATAATTGCCTCTACGTGTCAAGCACTGATAGGATCAGTAGTCATGATTTCGTTTCGAGTTTTGTACTATAGCCTTTACATTTCTTAGTGACTTCTCTTTCTTGTCACTTTACTCTGTCAATTCTCTCTCCTTTAAGCATTCTCTTATTGATGCTTTCCTTTAGCAACCACACTTCTTGACAACATCTCTAAGCTTAGTTCTAGTAATATTTTGGTCTCTAGGTTTTCTTTTAACCATGGATACTATCGAGTCCTCTTCTCCCACTCTCGACTCACTAGAAGCCATTAGGGTCACCATTCTGTCCATGACAATGTTCATCTCATCGCTCCTTTTCTTGATGAATGACCATGGACTAACAAGCCTAACCATATCTGCGTCTTTGAAAAGTTACTTCACGATAGCCTAAGGTTGTCGCTTCATCCTTTTGCAATCATGGTTTGCTTTAGATATAAGTTATCTTTGTCTCAACTCATCCCAAAGCTTGGAGACTTTTCTTTCGGTTTCTATCAATGTGTATAGATTTAGATATCAAAACCATATCTTTAAATCATTTCTCCAAATTCTTCAAATTTATCAAAAATCTAAGTGGTACTAGAGGCTTTATTTTCAGCTTTCTGTATTTCATGGCCAAGTCACTGAACTTGTTGAACGACAGCTTGCCATTGTCGAACAAAGGCTAGAATACCAAGTATTTGTGGGCTACAGACAATTACCTTTACTTTAATCTCACATCATGGAAAGGCCTAGACACTGTTTATGGGTTCAAAAAAGATCTCTGTGATCAATCCAAAAAGCCATCTTCTTTAGAATGATAGATAACGTAGGTGTACATAATATTAAGTTCTATCTCACACTAGCCAAACTGGCCATCAATACTTTCTAGATAATCCTACAAGTGAGCCTAATCTCACATCGGAGCCAGAAAATACCCAATGGATTCTTCTCGCGCACCTTCTCTCAATCATATTTTTTATTTACTTCCAATCTCATAACTTGAAGTCGAGCCTTCTTCGCCTGATCCAGCCAACTACAAGAGGGCCATTTTGGAAAACCTCTCCTCGATCTCACTTCTACCATCAAGTTATTATGTTTATTTCCTTTAGCTTTTTGTTTTCAACATCTGTACTAATCTGACTTCATTTTTTCGATGTACATATCTCGAAATAGCCCCTAACAGAAGACTTTAGATGGTTTGAGACTTGGCTAATGCTTCTAGTTAGTTATTTAAAGCGAGGTCCCATCCATCTTAAGTACCAACTGCTCATCCACTTGCTATTGCCCTAAGGTTAGGATCAGCTACAGTCCCAGGAAATCATCGTATCAAGATCGAGCAACCAATTTTGATTTCAAATTAAAAAGAGAACAATTGACACTACCCTAAAATTGTCCTCAAAGAAGGGTAAAGCAATCAATTACTCCGATGAAGAGGTGGAAATCTTAGTGGATGTAGCTACCAAGCTTTTGTTCAAGGACTTCTTAAAAAAAAGGCAAAATAGTGCTCTAGGCAGCCTCATCTCGCACTTGCCATTCTCAAATGCTTCAAACAGTATTATCCTGATTGGAATGTGAAACTTAAGGACGCTAATCGTAATGTGGCGGTGTCCTATGAAAGAATCTACAAGGGAATACTCTCAGAAGATCAAGAGTGACTCCTAAGGTTGCAGACCAATGCCCTTGCACGCAAAACTATTTGTCATATCGAACAGGTATGAGACTGTGCCTTTATTTCATTTTTTTTTTATTATTCTCCAATACTTGGCAATTTTCTTTTACTTTCTTCTAATTTAACATAAGCCTCTTGTAAAGCTCACCTAATCTAACATTGACTTCTTTTTCTTGTAATTGTCCGACGAAATAGCCTTACTTATTAAACAATAAGAGATCATGAGCAAAGCCTTAATCCTCCAAATTAAAGAGACTAAAAATGTGAATAAGTCGATGATCGCAGTAGTGGAAAGAGTTGGGGCTTTGTCTACTGATGTCGAACAGCTGGAAACAGTGATAACCTAGAAGGATTGAATCCTGTTAGACATCTAAACCAAATTGTCTTAAGCTTGATTTGGGATCGAGCAGAGGATTCGCCAAGCCATTTAGGATACAATCTAAGCTCGAGAATTGATAGCGAAAGCTTGATTTACCAGTGTGCCAGAGTACAAAAAGAGCGCCAATTTCAACTCTCAAAATAGCTAGGGTAGCTTTCAAGTTGTTGTCCGCTCTCAGGTTGGACACTCTAGGTGAAGATCAAAGACTCTATCTTAAACTTGATCTAAAGCTTCGAAAGGGGCAGTAACTCCCTCTGTTACTTTAGGGACGACATGACTCTGCCCTAACTGAGATTGTCAATGTCTAAGATGATCACAAGTCTTAAGCTCAAGTTTTGGATCAGGTGACAACCCTTGCAACAACAAATCCAACTCTAGTAGAGACGTCGCTAGTAATCGATCTGTCCTTAGCCCTAATGGCTTGAAATGTATTTTTTTTATTATTTTTTATGATTTCCAATCTATACCCTCTTTCATTATAATGAACAAAAGTTCTTTTTTCACAATTCATTATACTAACTAACAAGCTAACTTAATCCAGAATTTACAAACCCGATCTCGATGTCTTTTCAATTCATATCGTAGCATTTTCAACCTAATCTAACTGCAACTCGATGTGATCTTAATGTCAATCCATGGATTTTCATCAATTTGATCTTGGACTTCTCATTCACTATCATCTCGATCTCAATATTACCAATACTATAGCATAATAATATAGAATCTCGATCTCAATCTTAAATCATCTTACACAAATCTCATATTTTAAGTGATTTTACAAAATAGGTTATCATTTTCCAACAATTATTTTCGAGATCCCAAACCAATTGTATGCCCCTACTTAATATCACTTTCAGACAATTCTCTCAAACTTTAATACAAAATTTTTAAGAGTAAAAATTTTGGTGTCTACAAAGAGATCCCATTTGAAATTTCAATCCAAAAACCCAATCCTGGCACATCTTCGAAGTTTTCTTTTTGCCAAAATGAAGAGAAGATCAACAAAAAATAAAAAACAAAACAAACAGGTTCAGTAAAGAAACGTAAGCATTCCAAGTTGATTTCTGTAATAAAAAAGCAGATTGTTTGGTGGTAATTATAAAATTTTGCTTTTTGTATAAATGAAAATGAACCATTCCTTCGTAACCCATGAATGACTGGTAAAAGCAAGAAAGCTTACCCTTCTCAGTATTTCACGTGCCTTCGCATTCTCAGACAGACACCATATCGAAAGGCCATCAACTGGTCCCAAAATGATCTCTTCACATTGGATTTCTTTCTATTTAAATATAAATTGATTCGCAAACAAATCAATGCGGGACAACACATTATACTTGACAAAAGTTGTAGCAAAATTCATGGATTGCCTACAGAGTCAACCCGATTGCCCATCCTGCAGTTCTCACAGTAGGCCTAGAAATCAAGGGAGCTTGAAAATTCTGACAATGGGGGCAAACTATTGTACTCTATTCAGTTGGGGCATCCAGTAGCTCTAGTGCTACTCTCGATAACTCTGGTAATTTCATGTTACATGAACTGAACTCTGATGGATCAAAAAGCAGGGTTATCACAAAGCTTTGATTATCCTACAGTCATCCTTCAGTTAGGCATGAAACTGGGAATCAGCTTAAAAACATGTCCCCATTGGTCTCGGACATGGACCAACTGGTCATCTGGTGGCGAGTGAATATCCATTGGACAAGTGGGTCTGGCTCAAAGGCAATTTCAGCTTCTAAAAGGGCAGCTCCTATAAGTTACTTACCACTCAAATGCAACTGAAAAGTACTTCGATACACTATGACTTAAGACATCTCAGTTTTCCCACCATTACAACTTGATCCAGATGGTACCATCGGTTTAGGGGATGTTGGGTCAGTTTTCTTCTCATGCTTGCACAAAGAGAAAACACCCCCAAGGGTCCTTCCTACAAAATATCCACAGGAGGATTCAAACTTGGTAAGCGTGAAAACATCAATGGATACATAAGTTTTATTTTGGGTTCATCTCATTCAAGAATTTTCACAACAATCTTGTGTGCGATATATATATAACTCAGATATTGTTTACGGGTGTAATTGGCACACTATCAGAGATGGCAACTTTGGAATGAAGGTCGAGCTTTAGAGGCAACCGATCAAATCGTGGACAAATCCTGCCCTCACAATGAGGTACCAAGATGCATTCCTGTGGATCTCTTGTGCGCACAAGGCACTGCAACAGACAGACCCACAATATTAGATGTTGTTGCAGTGCTTTAGCATGCATTTATACCTCTTGCTGAACCCAAGCAGCAGCATTCTTCATCAATGTAGCCAAGGAGGAGCCAGAGGCATCTGCAAATACTCCACAGAGTTGTTCAATAAATCAAGTATCAATTTCAGTGACGGAAACCAGATAAAGCTACGAGAAATCTCACCCAGATGCCTGCACATGATTCCCGTATTGGATAACAGAGTAATCTCACCCAGATGCTTGAACATGAATCCCTTTATTGGATAACAGAGTAAATCCGTCCCATATGCCTGCACATGAATCCCTGTATTGGATAACAGAGAGTAATTCATGAACCCTTAATTCCTAAATTTGGCCATAGTGCATCATCTGTTTTAAGCTGCAGTGTGTTTGTGATGGACTCGGGAATCTCAATACCAATATATTCAATTGCAAAGTAAAGATGGTGGACTGGGACCTACTCTATTTGCATCACTTGGGAGTTGTTTTCAGTTCACTATAGTGAACTGAAGCCAATTTTGAAATTGTAGCTAGTTCCAAGGATCTCAGTTTCTTCCAGCCATCAAAACCATGAACCAACTTTTTCTGTACCACAATGATCACTAAGGCACAATAAATATTGTCAGCTATAGATTTAGGATCATATCTGCAAGTTTCTGCTTTGTGTTCTCCATAATCACTTGACTAGTAAGTATTGAATCCTTCATAAATGGCACTAACCCACCACCCCAGACAGGGAAGTATCATCTAATTTGATTATGAAATATGAGATCAACCAATAGAAAAGTTGAGGATCTGATAACTACAACATATTAAACAGTTTGGAATGATTTTACATGTGAAGCAAAGACGCACTGTTTGTTTTACTGAGAGTTCACAACAAGCTGCTACATAATCTCAAATATAAATCTCCTCATTTGAATGAGGAAACTTACCTTCATCAAATAATAATAATAATACCACTTCCTATTTTTTCTGAAGTGTTATCATTTGGAACTGAATATTCAATAGAATGGAAGCTTACATTTGCTTATGCTATGACGCCTACCAAAACTAGTAATTGGGCAACCTACCGGAAGCTGTAGCAGCTTTTCATTATACTTAATTGATACAAGGCAGAGCCCATGTGGAGGGGCAGCTAAAGCATATTTAGCAAGCTCCTTTCTGTCTCGCATTGCCAAAATCATCGCAACAATATCAGGAGGAATTGCTTCCTTTCCAATTTGAAGTAGCAAGGCAACCTGTAGAAGTGAGTAACATAACAATTTATACTGTTCCATTCCGTTCAACCAAATTCAAAGAACCTGCTTAGATTGGATTTCTACAGAATTAATATCATAGTCACTGTAAACATGGTAGCTGATATCTATTCTGCCAAATATGAGCAGATCCAATTCCATACAGTGGATAATACCATTATAATAGCTTCTTTACCTGGAAGAACAAAGAGTGGCTTACCATATTGCGAACCTGTCTATACAGAAAGCCTGAACCTTCAACTTCCAGCTGAAGAAGAGTTCCCTGACCAATAAAATGAAGTGCTCAGCATTAGAACCTCTCTTCTGTGCTTAAACTTCCACTTGGATTGAAGAGAAAAAGAAAGAAAAAAAAGTCAAATTATATGCATAATGGGGTGATGAGTCTAATTCATTCAAAGACAGAAACCTTCTTGTGGGATTGCCAATTACCATTTCATTAACATCAAAACGGAATATAGTCTTTACTGGATTTGGCACCCGATCATTGCGTGATGCATTGGCAAAAGCAGAGAAATCGTGCCTTCCAATAAAATGCTTTGCACCTTCTCTCATGACAGCAGTATTCAGTTTATGAGCACTGTGGTAAGCATAGTGCCGCTGAAATGGATCCATGATTGCATCATTATATATCTTATAGTGATAAACCTTGCTTATTGCTGAAAATCGAGCATGGAACTCAGCCCCTGCAGCACTGATCTCCCTTATCCGGATATCAGAAGGAAGCAGGCCATTCAGAGCAGCATGAATGCTTTCCAAGCTGTCATAATTGAAAGGAGTAACAAAGTGTGCCACCTGAAAGCGTAACTCAAGGTAAGTTTCTCTTTCGTTGATGGGTGCTTGTTGAATTTTCATCAAGGGAAGTCAGACCTGACCCCAGGCATGAACTCCTGTATCTGTCCTACTTGCACCTACTAGTTGGAGGTCCTTGCGTTCAAGCTTTGTCACTTGGATTAAAGCTTTCTCCACAATACACTGTATAGTCGGAGGTGACTGCTGAAATTGCCAACCTGATACAGAACTTTGTCATATTCATGACAATGGAAATTACAAAGTTTAACAATCTTGAGACACTGGTAAAATATGCATAACAAGCATCTTTGAAGCAAGGATCTGAAAAGGGATAATGACACATCAGACCATACTAAGAGGTTTATGTGATAGAACCTTAGGCCCAGGTATTGTTGGAAGTGCAACCAAGTTCCCTAACAACATGACAAACCCACGATATAGACAACTTCAACGCATTTAAGCTGATCTCA
Source organism: Moringa oleifera (assembly GCA_021397835.1). Classification (NCBI taxonomy): domain Eukaryota; kingdom Viridiplantae; phylum Streptophyta; class Magnoliopsida; order Brassicales; family Moringaceae; genus Moringa; species Moringa oleifera. Next base: position 3,483,257 of record JAJFZO010000579.1, read on the forward strand.
GAATGCATCATAACTATTAATTAGTGTTTACTCTAATCAATTTTCTACAGACAAACTACACTCACTCAGCACAAAGAAGAAAACTGAAAATGAAGCAATCCCATTGGTTAAAGTTTCAACAAGAACTGCCTTTGATTCTTTACTATCCCTACAGAAAAAGCACACTACAGAACTGAGATTAATACCACTTCAGGCACCAAAACTTGAGTTCATGCCATTTCATTATGTTTTTCATTGAATAGAGATCACAGATAAATCCTACAGTTAGGAGAAGACTGGGTACGCAATATAGCAAGGCAGTAAAAGCTCTCCATACACCTCAATGTGCAGCAAGGAAATTTTGTAAACATGAATAAAGCTAATTTTAAGTCAGAACCAACAGATTATAAAGCCAAGGTCACTAAAACACATTTCTTTATCATAGGTTCATGTCCATGTGAACTGATTCTCAGATAAAGAAGTTAAGTATTATATGAAAACGGGTTCTGATTGACAAAGAGAAAAGGGCTCTTTTCGCAATGGAAAACACCGTCAAGAAATTCACGGCAAATGAGCACAGTTGCAAAATCCCCTGCTACACAAACAACCATCTGAATTAACAAGGTATAGAAGAAACAGAACAAATTTCCAAAAAAAATAGTCTCATTGTCAAAAAGACAACAAAAGAAAAACCTGCATATTGAGTGCCATCATAAGCTATAACCAAACGCCACTTGTAGCCTGGGACAGCAACACCAGCACTAGGCTTCATCACGTTGTTGGGATTCTCCGCACCGCCCCCTCCCACATTCTGCTACAGCAACCAGTCGAATTTGGAACCCCCTTGTTATCTTCATTTTCATCAAGCCACAGAGAGAGAGAGAGAGAGAGAGAGAGAGAGACTCGGTTACCGTGGTGTTATTGGCAGAAGAAAGACACCCGTTGGGAGACAGAGGAGAAAGCAGGGATCCAAGTGCACAACTCATCCGGAAAAAACTCTTCTTGCTCGAAACTTGAAAAAGAACACCGCTTCGAGTTCCGAGAGATGAAAGAAAAGAAAGCAATACACTATCCGTACCCTACCCATCATCCATTCTTGAAATTTTGGAGTCCCGCTACTGCAGACCGCCTCTCATCTTCCTAGCACGGTGCGTTTTAACAAGGTGCCAAGGGATTTCCAGACATTTGTTTCCTTCTTATGCGCCCATGTATCAGCATGCCCTGCTCTAAAATTTCTGTGTCTAAGACTGTAAGGCCTTAAATTTTACTGCAGTTACAACATCACAGAGGCCATTAAAATGTTGAAGTTGAAAAGATTTTTAATTAAATTTTAATTGACAAGAAATGGTTGAGTTAAATTTTATTAAAATTTTAAAAAATTAAATATATTTAAATTATAAATTTTGATTTAAAATTTTATCTAAATATTAAAAATATTTAAATTATTATAAAAAATTTTAAAATGTTTTAAATTTAAAAATATTTTAAAAATATATATCATAAAAATTTTGGATATTCATAATAAATAACCCATGAGTTAAAAATTATTTAAAATTGACAGTTTTTTTATAAGGTGAAATTTAATTATTTTTTATCAATTAAGATTTATTTGAAGATGTTAAAGTTTAGGGTAAAGATTAAAAGAGTACTTTTTAGGGTTTTCAATCACAGTTATCTTTTTAAAATTTTAATTTTCATATTTTATAAATATTATAAAAAATTTAAAAAATTCAAAAAATAGATAAATATTTAGAAAATTAAAACTTAACGTGTCTTTTAGTTCAAACCCTCAATTTTAATTTGATTCAAGTTTGTCTCAAAAATATCCATTTAATTTATATTGGACTTTCACTAAAACTAATAATGTAAAATAAAAAATATTTTTATAGTTGAAATATCTAAAAATGAGTAAAATCATTTTAAACTCCATTTTAAATTATTAACTCAAATTTAAACAATTTAAGACTTATAAACTATTTTTTATAAAATTTTTAAACTGTTTATAACATAATTTTTTTAAAAAAATACTTTAATATTTTAAAAAATCAAAAAAATTATGATAATAATTTAAATGCTTTTTACATGCGTACAAAATTTCAAATTTAAATTTATTATATAAGATTTATAATTTAAATTTTTAATTTTTTAATAAGATTTAAATTGAACTAAATTAAAATATTTGATATAAAATTAAATTAGATTGAAGAACGAGGTTCAAATTAAAAAGCAGGTATGATTCGGGATTTTTTTTATATTTATCCAAAAGAAAGATTATTTACAAACAAAAAACTAAAGCAAACCATACCAAAAATTCTTCTTACTTTGTATACATAATTTGAAAATTCCATTCTTGATATTATTGTTACATTTATTCATGCATAACTTTCATTAAATAAAGTCTAATTTTATTTAAGAAAAAATTTGTATCAAATTTATTTTTTTTGATGTTTGTTATAATTTTAAATTAAAACAAAATAAAATAAATATTATTTTGTACAATAATTTTTTAAAAAATAATTAAGTTCATGCTTTTTTAAAATTATTGTATCAAATTATTTTGTGATTGATGTTACAATGTTTCATATTAAAATTAAATAAATATAAAAAATTAAGAGAACTAGCTTTATCTTAGCAAAATAAACAAAAAAATATATATGTTTTTATTTATTTAAGAAAATAAAAACAAAATTAATAAATATTTAAAAAGAGGACTAATCTTTTAAAAAAATAAAAATATGACAAAACTCATTATTTTACATATGCTACAAGAAAAGAGAAAATAATTTTTTATTATAAGAAAAAGTTAAAAAATAGAAACATAAATATACTTAACAAAAATTAATTATAATTTTTATGATTAATTAAATATTTTAATACATGTACAGTAACAAAATTAAAAAAATAAAATTTTCAATTTGATAAAAAGTAAAAACATAAATTAAAAATAAATCAAATAAACAAATTAAAAATTTTTAATTTAGTAGAACATGTTGTAACACATGTAACAATTTAATATTTACATCAAAGTTATATGGATATTAACATGAATATCTTTAAAATATTATTTTTAGTGTATAATAATAAATAATATCGATAAGTTGAGATAATATTTAATTTAAAATTAGTCATACGAAAAAAAACATGTATTTTGCTTATCGTGTCAAATCGAAATCTACAAAAAAAAAATTACATCTATTTGCAACTTACAATTTTGTTGAATTCTCAAAGCGAGATTTCAGTCTATAATTTTTGTCAAATATTAATAATATTAAGCAAATACATAATGTGCATGTGATTTTTATGTAATTACTATAATACCCCTTTAAAACACTATCAAAATAAACAAAATATTTTTTACTCTTATTCTATCTAAACTTTTATATTTTACATGTTTTTACTAAGTTTTATATGAAGAAAAAATATTTTGTTTGTTTTGATAATGTCATAAAAGTGTATTATAGTAATTGCACTAATAAAATTGCACGAATAAAAGTTACATGCATATCATGTGTGTGCACAAAATATTAATATTAACCAAAATTATAGACAAAAATTTCACATTGAAATCAAACAAAAATATAAGTCTCAATTAAATACAAAGTTCTTTTTAGATTCTGATTTGAGACGGTGAACAAAATACATGTTTTCTTGATGTAATTAACTCTTTAATTTATTTGAGACAAATAACCAAATAAATAGCAAAACTGAAATAATTTTAAAGTAACCTGCAACACGTAAAATTATACTTTTGTTATACCGAGACTAGAATTTGACTTTATTTTCTTAAAATAAAATCACCCCCCAATTGGTGCTAATAGGTTTATGGTCAAATGTTTCTTATGATATAACAAACTTTTCTTATGAAACTAGCACTTTTTTATTTATCAATGAAGAAAAAAACATGAATTATTTTAGATAATTAAAATGATCACAGGTGAAGCTTTTCATAGGATTTAAAAAGTGGTTTTAAAGGAGTATATCGAAAAAGAAAAAATGTATTTTTAATGAAAAGATACCTTTTTATTCAGATATTTTTTTAATTATTTTTTCAATAACCCCTCACATGAACAAAAACTTTATAAAATACAAATGATAATGCAAATACTTGAGAAAGTATAGTTAAAAAAAAAAACTACATCAAGATATGTGGCTTTTGACTTTGAATCTTTTATAGTGATATACTATTAGACTTATTTGACTAATTAATTAGTGCACACAATATCTTAAACTATTCAACTATTATCATAAAACAAGACGATAATATTCATATAGTCTCTTCTTGAGCATAATTGATTTTCACATTTGTGTTCATTTTAACTTTGAATAACTCTTAGGTTTTATGAGCACTTTAGAGAATTTATCTTTATAATTTGGGTTAATTACACTAGACGGATCTATATTTTAGTTGCAATATCAAATTGAGGCCTATATAAAAAAAAAAAATTGCATCAAATTGAGACTTACATAACATGCAGTTTGCAATGTGAGACTTTCGTCAACTAAACCCATTAGAATTAACTCCATAACTCACACAACTTGTATTTAAATATAGCCACGTGCACTTTATTTTTGCAAAACACTTATTTCTCTTGGTCACTCACACCCTATAAATTTCACTCATGCTTATCATCTCCCCGATGATTTCATCTCAATTTTTTTTGTATTTTTCTTCAAACAATTGAAGATTCACACAAGTATCAAGGTGTTTTCTGTATCCATAAGTTTTTGTCACCTTTAGATGAGTGCTAAAGTAATTTTAGATTTTTAAGTATTAATTTGATTTAAGTAATTTTTGTTATTTTCTATATATTATGGTAGATTTCGAAAACTCAGTCACTCAATTGATGAATATCATATGCATCGGGTTCAAATGGTGGATTTTGAAAACTAAAATTTTTTGATTTCAAAAGCTAAAATTTTCCAATTTCAAAACCTTAAAAAATAAAAATTTTTCTTTCTCGTTGTTTAATTGATAGGAATTTGTAGTCATTTCACTCAATTGATGCGTAAAGAAACAACAAAATGAAGGAGTTAAAGGATGCATACTTGAATGTTAGATTTCAACAACAATCGATGCTTGAATTTGATGAATGAAGAGAAAAATTTTATAAATTCATTCATGAACTACTTCATTTTATAGTGATAAAAGGGTCTTTAATGTAATTACACACTTAACAAGTATGAGTAAGCTACATAATTAATTCTAACATATTTTATTGAAGGAGGCCTCACATTGCAAATTGCACATTATGTGAGTCCTAATTTGATGTAATTTTTTATGTAGTCTTAATTTGATACTATACCTAAAATGTAGGTTTCGGTATAATTAACCCTTATAATTTTCATAGAAGCTATTATTTTTCACGCTTATATAGGTGATTTTTTATTAAGGGTACTCTATCATACCCCACTTAGACTTTCAAGCTATAAGAATCATTAAAAACTTAATTTATCCTAGCACATATTATAAACAATACTATTTCACTGCAGAAATGGGTAAAAGATATTATCTCTTTAGTATAACTACTGAGACCTTCGAAACTTAGTTGTTTCTTTTGAACTTAAATCTTAGGATCTCCAATTAATTATGTTGGCATCGATAAACATTTTACTTCATCTTTGAACAAACCTTTAGTAAGTAGATTCACAAGATTGTTCTTTGACTTTATATAATCAATAAAAATTTTTTTATTTGAAACTAATTGCTTCACAATATTGTATCTTCGACAAATATGTCTAGACTTATCATTGTATATGTTACTTTATGCCTTACCAATTGCTGATTGATTGTCACAACGAATACATATAGCAGGCATAAGCTTTGGCCAATATAGAATGTCCTTTAGGAAATATGAAAACATTCTGCATCTTTTCTAGCTTTGTCCTAAGCTATAATTCAAATTCTATAGTGGATCGAGCTACACGTGTTTGTTTGAAGGACTTTTATGATATAACCACTAATGGATTTTGAGTCCTGATTGTCTGATATGCAATTGACATTACAGCACCCTTCAACTATAATTGGATATTTAGTATAATGCAGTCCATAATTCAATATATACCTTAGGTATCGAAAAACCCTAATTAATGCCTTCCAATGATCTTTACCTGATTACTCGCAAGCCTACTCAGTTTATTTATGGCATAAGCTACATCAAGATGTGTGCAGTTCATCAAGTATATTAAATTGTTGATGATATGAGAATGGTCTCACTGAGATATGACTTTACCATTACTTTTTGTCAAATATAGATTTATATCTACGAGTGTTTTCGTCAAACAATCTTCGTATTTATTATACTTTTTTCAATATTTTCTCAATCAATGTGATTAAGATAATACTACACCATCTAATGTCTTAGAAATTTTAATTATTAATATGATATCTACTATACCCATGTCTTTCATATTAAAGTTTTTTGTCAACATTTTCTTTGTATCTTTAAAGATATCCTTATACTACTTATAATTAACATATCATCCATATAAAAACAAACCATCACATAGACATTTGGTACAAGTTTAGCATATGTACATTTATGACATTCATTGATTTTAAAACCATTTGATAACAGTACTTTGTCAAACTTTATATGTCATTGCTTTAGTGCTTGCTTTACCCGACATAGAGACTTAACAAGTTTACACACCTCTTGTTTTTTTTTTTTTTATCTTGGCACAACAAACACTTCAAGTTATTATAAATCTCTTCTTCTAATTTATCATTCAAAAACCTGTTCGAACGTTAGATTGATGAATTTCAAAGTCATGTAATACAGCAATGACAATGAGGCATTCTAATGGGAAATATTTTTGTAAATGGTGAATATGTATCAAAAAAAAGTCAAAACATTCTTTTCGTTTAAAACCTTTGAGAACTAATCTAACCTTATATTTTTTTAATTGATCCATTAGGTTTTAATTTTTTCTTTTGAAAATCAACTTGCATTTTGTCATGATGGGACCCAGCGAGCGAGTTGGACACTCTATTTTCTAAAGTGAAAAAAGGGTGAAATTGTCTCTTTTCTTTTGTTTAGTTTGGATAAAGAACGATAAGTCTTAAAATTTATTTTGGCTGACCTTTTAATGAGAATCAAAAAAAAAAAAAAAAAAGAGCCACCTTTATCCTTTTTAAGGTATGATTGGTAAAAAAAAAAAATACACTTATTTTTTCTTCAAATCCTATTTTTTTGCAAAAGAAACAAAAGAAAGATAAAAGAAAAGTTTTGGCACTGGTTAAACTTTACCAAGAAATCTGAGTCCATTAGTCAATTACATGTAAGAAAAGATTAGCACCCTTACAATACTTAAAATTGGTACCTGTTAAAAGAAAAATAATTCTATCAAGTAATGAAAAAGATTCGAACTTGATTCTCATGCAAAGCAATACATAATTATAGAGGCCTTTTTAAAAGAATGCATGAATGATAAAAAATTATTTTCCAAAACTACTTCGTTTAAAACCTTAAAGGTTGGCTTTTACCAAGTCTTTGAATCTTGAAAGAAATGCAAAGAAAGAATCTTGTTTTGTGAAATCATCAGAGAGCATTCAGAATTATGCATTTTGGGTAAGGATCAAAGAAATGATTTGAGATTAACTTTCATTTTTCAAGATAAGATCGTTTTGTTTAGAACTCTATGTGAGGATTGACCCTACATGCACATTATTTAAAATTCATTTATGCAAAAAAAAAAGTAGTAGACAGTATAGAAACAATAAAGAAAGGAAAGCATTGCAGTAAAAAGATATCAAAAAACTAGGAGAATATGAAAGAAACATAAAGAAAGTACTAATAAAGCATGAAAATAATATCAAATTTCATATATGATCAAATTAGTTACTAAGAGAAAACTGTAAGATTACTAAGTTTACTTGCTAGCATAATGCAACAACCTTCTTATAGCTTTTCCAACAAAAGAATTCTCACACACTATTAAACTATAATGTCAAGATCACTACGAAAATGAAAGCATTTTACTTTCAAGAAAGAAGCTATTCCATTAAAGAACTTCTCCCTAAAAGATTCTCTCTTTATTAAGATCTTTCAAAAAGTTTAAAAGATCTCTTGCTAAGAAAAAACAGGTCTCTTTCTAATAAGAGTCATCTTTAAAAAAATTTAAAAAAAAACTCCTTTTTTCCCCTTTGATTGAATGGGTATTTATAAGTATGGCCTCGATCGAAATGGTTAGTGCACATCATTGATCTAAGATACAGAGGTGCAGTTTTTGTATTTTGCACATTATTTTTTCAATTTAAAATCTTTTAGGCAACCTCTGAAAATCTATAAAACTTTTTCATAATGAATGCGTAGTGCATCTCACTATTCATCTAATGAACAAAGTAGATTAAGATCTCCTAATATCGACACTTTCCCCAGGTTAGGATCTTGGCATCACAATGTCCTGATGAGTGATCAAAGATTTACCCCAAGTCAGGAAAGATGCAAAAGTATAGGTTGAGAAAAAAAACATGCCTCTAATGCCTAGTCAGCTTTCCACTAAAATCACTTTGAAAAGTCTCTTCTAACACATTTATTATTTAAGTGCCAGCACATGATTTGTTCTACGACCTAAAAATGTAGAAAAGTCACACATTTTGCTTGTTAGTTTTCTCGATGAATGATTGCTTCATTTGAAAAAGGTTTTAGAAAATTTTTTTCTTCTCTTCACTCTACTTTTGTGAAGGCTCTAGATCCTCTTTCAATAAACCCAAAGTTCTCCATTTATGTGTTCAAAGTTCATCATTTTAGGTGAGTCTTTTACTCTTTTATTATTATTATTATTATTATTATTATTATTATTATTATTATTATTATATACTTTAAAGAAGTAACTAAAAATTTAAGGCCTTCTTCTTACACCCCTAAGCATCTGAAATGGGTTAGGAGTAATTCTCTCATCTTTAGATTTATATAGCTAGAAATCCCTTCCTCCTCTGATCGACAATGGACTTGTCATGAAGGATGGGTTAGGAGGCCAAAACTTACCTATTCATCATTTTTTCCAAAATTTCTATCGTAAATTTCAAATTTTTTCTTACCAATTCCCGTCCAATTCTTGATGCGATATGATTGCTTTCATCTCTACACTTTTTTATGAACTATACAGATATTTCTATGTCCTCGTTTGTTAGCTTTCTTGAATTAAAGACTAATGAGGATAAAAATTTTAAGTTTAAATTTTATTATTTTACTAGTGTTACCCCAAACATTTTTCAAAAGATCTTCCTTCAAATAACAAAGGTTGGGTTAAGAAGTATTTCTATGCTTTTTTGCCCAAAATGTATCTCTACTTGAACACCTGTAACGAGCCCTCCAAAACAATTAACTAAAAAAAGATTAACCTTAATTTATCACAAGTTTTCTAGTCCCTCCATGATTAAAAGGGTGTAGATAGTTTCCAAAGACCATATAAATGATAGTAAGATAACTGTAACTAGGGCTACTAAATTTTGTATAAAGTCTTTAGGTTCAACAAAACTTCATGGTCCATCAAAGACACATTGAGTTTAAGGACTAAAGAGGACCTCTCCTCTTATCTTCTTAATCAAATCCTTGATGTTGAACAAACACCAAACCCTGAGCCAAGTAGTCAACTCGAACTGGATACACATCTCGATAAGGAGTAAACACTAAACCTCGAACCTAATACTAGCCTTAAAGTGGATGTAAACCTTGATAAAGGACTTGAACTTTGACCTTTTAATCTTCCATTTCCTGATAGGTCTCCCAAACTGATGCATGCCAGGTCGTTGTCACTACTTAACCTTATGCTTTAGTTATTTCATTTTTTGCTTGCTATTAGTTCTTAGCATTTTATTTTACAAATCTTGAAGAAGAGATGGCCCATCGACCAAATCTACCCTCAATCACCGAAGATCAACTTTAAAAGGTCGTGAACATGGCCTTGGGGAGGCATGTCCCTAGAGGAGGTTCTACTATTAGTGCCATTATCAGACCTTAAAAGTAAAGTTAGTGCTCATTGGCTGCTTCAAAGAGAAATAAGGCTAGAGTTGGCCCTAGCGATGATGCTCTTGCTGCCAATGAGGGAAAAATGGCACTTGTAGCTCCTCCGCCCATTCGAGGGAAAAGGGGTGAGAAAGGGAGCCATCTTTGGGATAAGGTGCTATGGATGGACTTTTGATGCCCTTAGATATGCTACAACCTCTTCCTCAAGAGGAAAAACTTATGCTTGATTGGAATGTACCTGTTGAGGGGTCCTTGAACTGCCCTAACCTAGTTCAAGAGTGGTTGTATACGTCTATCCTCCTTAAAGACCTAAAAAAGTTAAAGGAAAAAAATGATAGCACCTTCATCAGTAACATAATGATGTGTTTTAGAGAGGTAAGTATCAGTCTGCTTTAATTTTGTTTTTGATAAAAAAATATTGCAATAAGGTTCTTGATCATTGCTTTCTTTTTTTATTTTTCACAATTTGCCCAGAAGATAGTTGTACTTGTCAACAAGTACAACCATACCAGCATCAATCTCCATCATTTTATGAAAGAAGTTGATGCTGCAAATGAATTTGCCATCACATAATAAATAAGGTGCACATCTATGCAAATAGAGCTAGCAATTGAAGAATGTGCTAACTAAGGCTAAAATTGACGTAGACATCACCAAGTTCAAATTGGCCTAGGTTTAGGCCAACATGGATGCCATGATAGGTCATGCAAAGAACGAACTTATCCTTTAACATTGGGATGAGCTTGAGTAGCTCAAGAAAAGGCTTAATCTCGAGTTGTGGATGAATTTTAGATGTCATAAGTTTATTGAACTAAGATTTAGGAATAAGCCTCCGACCTATACTAGCCGATAAGGAGGCATATGATTGAGAAGATCTAAGGCAAATATCTCTACCTTAATTTCTCCTTGATGCAAGTGGCTCTTCCCATAATTGTTTCATCTATCATTTCGAAGGAAGATTTAGATGTCTCTCTAGTAGATATGGATGAGGCAGTTGATAGACCGACTGAAAATGGGTCATCAACCCCGCTATTAGAAGTTCATGCTCCCAAACCTGCTTTAATACCCAATGTGGATGAACTTAAAGCTATACGTAATGCTTAAATCATAGCATTTTTTTCTTTTCTTTTTTGTTAGATATACAAATTTCTCTTTTTCAAGTAATGATTTTTTTTTTTTGAATCATCTTTACTGATACTTAAAATAACTAGAGTAATCATCACTGAAATAATAATTTGCTGACTCTCCAATCACAACCTTGATGATGAGTTCCTTGAATCAATTACGGATGAGAAAGACTCAATGAAAGTACATAACATTCGATCTAAGCTTAGTCTTAGTGATAAAAGGATCTGATGAAGTGTTGAAACTTTAATCTTGATGATAAAAAAGAACTAATAAAAAGGATCTTGATGAAGAGAATCTTGATGAAAGCTAGATTAAGAATCTCGATGTAAAAGAGTCAGGAAGAATTGAGTTGAACTCTACAAATGAATAGATCCCTGATGTGAGGTCTAACTTTAAACCTTATAAAGCAAAACACAATGTATCAACTAAATCAAAAATCTCAATAAAAAAGACTTCTAATGAATTAAGGTGAACACCAATGATGTCAAACCTGCTATATCATCTATGTTTATAAACCCCGATAAGTCATCTGCAACATAAACCCCGATGAATGAGGCTCTTAATATTGCATAAGGTTGGATGGTCAATATTGAAAAGTCTGATGAGAAACTATAGTAAATCATGGCCTTGGGTCTCTGAATTGGAGAATGAGTTTTTAAGAAAGTTAATTTTCTTTGAAGCAAAATTAGATGTCAACACTTCCAAAGACTTTTTTCTTGGAGGAAGATGAACCAACTTCCAAATGTGATTTTATATGATGGATTTAATTTTATTATTAATCTTTTTCCAAAATGAAACTTCGCGGGTCAATTACTTCCTTTAATGTTTGAAGCTCATTTTCTAACAAATACATTAGAAAACCAAGTCTAAATGACTTAAACTTCTTTTTTTATCTTTTTAATATTACTATATGCACTATCTTATAATGGAATGTACTTTCAAAAAATGAAACATTCTTAATTTCAATAATTGTTTTTTTATGTATATTTAAAATGTCGAATTTATGCACTAGAAATTAATATCCATTACTATTATTTGCATATCCAATGAATATGCAATCAATGATTTTTTTGTCTTATCTTTACCTTATAGAGTTAGAAACAATCACCTTAGCTAAGCACCCTAGACTTTTAGATATTTGTATGAAATTTTTTGACCTTTTCCTAATTCATAAAGAGTTACATCTTTTTTTTTCAAGAGATACTTTATTAAGAATGTAGGTTGCAGCTAAAATAGCTTTTCCCCGCATATTCTGAAGTAACTTTGAAATTATCAACATACTATTCATTATTTCTTTTAATGTATAGGTCTTATAGTTCATAACCCTATTACATTGAAGTGAACAAGGAGTGGTAATTTGATGAATAATCTTATATTCTGATCAAAACTCACTAAATGGTATTTCATATTCATCTTATTACTTTTATTTTCTTACTAAGTTGATTTTAAACCTCACTTGTTTTCTTACTAAGTTGATTTTAAACCTCACTTGTATAGTGTTTAAATACTTCTAAGGCTTCGTCTTTACTTCTTAATAAATAAATGTAACAGCATCGTGTGCAATCATTAATAAAAATAGTAAAATACTTTTTTATTGCCTCTAATTTGAACAAACTTTAAATCATAAATATCATGTATATTACACTTAGTGGTTCAGTGCATCTGTCAATCATTTAAAATTATGTCTTGGTTAACTTAGCTTTCAAATATATTTCACACTTATAATTAGAATCAATGTGAAATATAAGATAAGTCTAAGTTTTCTAATTTTTATAAATAACTGTAATTTATATATTCTAATTTATGATGTCATAAATTAAAACACTTAACTAAATAAGAAGAACTAGTAACACTTTTATTATTATCAAAATCACGAAGTACAATCATTATATTTATTTTGGATAACCCATCACTCAAATACCCTTTACATACAAACATCTTCGTGTTTGGTCAAGATAAACTTGTCAAATTCTAACACTAACTTAAACTTATTCTTACTTAGCAATAATCTAGAAATTAGGTTCTTACGAATATTTGGTACATGAAGCATATTTTTCAAATTGAGTTATTTCCCCAAGGTCAACTTAAGCACAATTTTTCTAATATCTTTAACTTTGAAGATTGAAATATTGTCCACAAAAGTTGTCTTTCACTATTAATTGCAATATAAGAAGAGAACATCTTTTTATAAAAACAAATGTTACAAGTAGTTACAGTGTTTACCCACTATTCGTTAGCATTATAGTAGCTAACATCATGTCATCCACATTGCTTGCTAACTTGTCTTCTTTAGTTATATGCACTTGGTTCGATTTCTTTTGACAATCCTTGGCATGATGCCATTGCTTATGATATACATAGCATATGCCATTGAACTTCTCGAACTTGACCTGCATAGGACCTTGACCTAAGTATTTTCTTTTTTTTTTCGTAATATTCTATTCCACCAAGTTTGCTTTGGACACCATGGGTTGTCTTCTAACTTTTTTTTTTCAAACATATGATTGTCTTCCTTTATCCTCAATTGTATGAACGAATCCTCAAGTCCTATTTTTTTACGATTATACTTCAAATACTTGAAATCTTTCAAGATAGTAGTAGCTTTCATGAAATCTTTTCAAGATAATAGTAGCTTTTTAATTATAGAATGCAGTTGGAACATCTCATTTAACATCATATTTTTGTATGTAGCTCATGTCAGAATTAACTTGTAATTCTTAGACTGACTAATGATAGTTTTTCAATTTATCATTTTATACTTCAAAAATCTACCAATAATGAATATCTTTATTCTGGTATCTTCTGCCTTGTATTTCTTCTTCAAAGACTTTCATAGTTCTTTGAAAGTTTTGATTAAACCATAAATATTATGTATGTATTCTTTAACCCATTGAGGATATAGTTCTTGCATAAAAAGTTAAAATGCTTTTAAGCTTCCACCATAGCCACCATAAGTCTATTATTTTCATTCTTATCAAAATAAAAGCATGTTTTTGCAAGGCTTTAGTAATGTTTAGTGTTATGAAGTAAAACAATACATTTTTTTGCCACTGCTTAAAGTCTCTCCATGACTAACATGAGTAAGAACATTCCTTTGTCAAGCTTAGACCATTTGAAACATGCTAACATCATCAAATGACGTTGCCATTGACAAAAAAATATTCAATAAAATAATATTGTCATATTAAACATGATGATTAAAAATAATAATAAAGTAAATCAAATGTGAATTTTCTCTTAGGATTGTTATCTTTATTATATAATAATAAACAATTTCAAAAATTATAAATAATATTTAATTTATGTCAGTCAAATAATTAAATAAATAATAAATTAAAATAAACTGACAGTAACTTATAACATGTAAAATTGTACTTGTTTTAGAGTGAAGCTAAAGTTTGACTCTATATCTTTAAGACAAAATCAACCCCTAATTGGTACTAGTAGGTTAATGATGAATGTCTCTCAGAATAAAATAATTTTTTTTATAAAAATAACACTTTGATTCACACAAAAAAAAAAACAAAACAACTCAAAAAATAATTTTTTTTTTTCAATTAAGGAAGAAGAAAGAAAGAATTATTTTGGATGACTGGAAATGATTATAAGAGAAGCTTTTTATACATGTTAAAAAAAGTGACTTTAAAGGAGTATATTTTTTCAAAAAAATACATAAAAAATAATACATCTTTAATGAAAAATATAAATTTTTGTTCAATAAAAAATTATACACATTTCTATTCAAACATTTTTAAATTTTTTTCCAACAAAAAATTTTTTAAATGCTTCAACTTCATTAAAACAATCCAACATTTTTGCACTTAGGAATATGAAGAGAAGGGCTGAGCTAAAATTGAAATACATTTTTCAGGTTTTTGTTTTTATTTATAAAATTAGTTTTTGTTTTATCTCTATTTCTCATTTAATAAAGGAAAAGACGAGAATGAAGAATCTGGTTGTGTATAAATTTTTTTATTTATTTAAATAAGTATCAAAATTTATTTTCATATAAAGATTATTTAAATTAAAATTAAAATTAAATAAAAAAACAATTAAAGTCAAAAGATAATCTTTATTTACATCTAATCCACACTTACAAAGAAACTTAAAATGTTGAGACTTCACTTTCATTTTAAGCCTTTAACACCCAGTTCCTTAAGTACACAACCCACGATATTTGGTGAAAAGAATTGTCATCTTTATTTCTATCAATTAAACTATGAAAAATCATCTTTTATATAAATATATAAAATTAAATAATACATAATGAATTTTTTAAAAAAAAATCATTACATGAATCAAATTTACTCATATATGTGAAATAATATTATATATAAAATTAAATCTAATATTTATTTATATCAAAAATATTTTGAGCTTTTTAAGGTGTTTACATTGATGTTATGTTACGTTGATATAAATATTTGAATAAGTATTATTTAAAATTTTAAATTATTTTTTTCTTATTTTTACATTAAAATTTGAAACGTCTCCAAATCGTATTAATAAAAAATACTGAAATTTGACTTTATTTAAAAAATTAAAATATTAAAAATATTTAAATAAAAAATCTTGTACTATAAATTTTAACTTAATATTCTTCATTAATATAAAAAAAATACTCAACCTACCATCATAAAATAAAATAAATTTTTTTAAGTATTAAAAATATTTTTTAAAATCTTTTTGTTATCAAAAATTTTAAAAATTTACAATAAATTATTTGTATGTAAAAAATTATTCAAAATTAAGATATTGACTCGAAATAAAGTTTAAAATTTATTTGAATTTTTATTTAGGCATTTTATTAATAAAAATATCCTTAATTTTTTATAATAGATTGAATCAATGTCTAATTTGATTATTTTATATTAATTAAGATCTGTTTAAAAATATTTTGAAGTTCAAGATAAAGGGTAAAAAAGAGAATATTTTTCAGAGTTTCAAATGATATTTATCTCAATTTTTAAAAATATTAATTATTTTATAACTTTATAATTTTATAATTTTAGTAATATATCTATATTTACAATTTTTATTTAAATAATTTCAATGTTTGAATTAATGTCATATGTCTACAAAAATTGTGATCTTTACATTAATTATAATCTTTATCAAAATATTTTTAAATTTTTATTTAATGATAAATCTAATCTCAAAATAATAGCTTTTAAATTGATAAACAATTAATAATTCTAATTTTAAATTTAATAACAAATTTAATCTTAAATGTTAATTACTACATAATAGATGAAACATATAACTTAAAACAAGTTTGATCATTAGATTTATTTTTCTTTAATTTTTATTAGATTTAGAAGTTTTTATACTTTATTATAATTTTATAAATATATTATATCAAACGTTTATGTGAAATTTATATTATTTTATTATTTATTTTTCAAGTGTTATATATTCGTAGCGAAAGCCACAAACTTAAAGCTGAGGTATTTACAGATCCATGGTCATATGAAGGAAAGAGAACATTTCAATTTTAAACCTATTAAACTTTTTTTTATCCAAAAGTTACTATATGCAAGTTTTTTTTTTTTTTGAGTTTTTTTTAATTGTTATATCTCTTATTTGGTTACGAAGAAAATGGAGATCAAGCTTATTGATTGCTATCAACAACTAGATTGAAAGAAAAAAAACTTTCTATTTCAAAATATAACTATCAACTCCTTCAATTCAAAAGGTATACATGCAAACATTTTATTTTTTTAGTTTTTAATTTTTTAATAATTAGTGCATCTTTCATTTCAACACTTTGTGAATAACAAAATTCTCTTTTTTGCACAAAATTCACCATCATTCTACAAAATAAGTCAAAGAAATATTTTGTTTTTTTTGACACTTAATTTGTCATTAAAACAAAATTGCCCTTAAAGCATCTATGAAGCGAAAACATTTCAGTAAAGCGATACCTTGAGGTTTGAAAAGCTTCTCACTATTTTTCCTCTTTCATGCTCTTTTCTCTTTTTTCCTCTCTTAATGAAGCTTGAATATGGAAATCTTATCTTATTGTGAAAATCATTCAATGAAGGTTGAATTTAACATCTAGAGGCATTTTGAAGCACTTCGAGCATAGTATTGATTATATTTCATTAGAAGTTACAAATATAAATTAGGCATACCAAAATAACCAAATGAATGTATATTTTATATGTTAAAAGACATGTTGATGCTTTAGAAAGTGTTTTATTTGAGCTTTTGTAAATTCTTGCAAATCTAAAAATGAAATGTAATTGTTTAAAATACATTATAGAGTTAAATAGTATTGTTATAGTTAAGATATTTTTTGCCTTCATTCAAGATAGTTTTCTTACATGGTCGAGCTATTTTGTTATTGAGTCAATTATATTGTTGACCTAATAAATTATCGAAAAAAATTTTAATAATTCAGCTAAATTTTACCATGTCAAACTAACTTTTATAATTTGAGATAAATTAAATGTTAGCAAGATAATTATACAATTTGAGCTAAACTAAATATTGTCAAGATAAATTACAATAGGTCAAGCTGAATTTTACATTCTCGAGCTAAATTATTTTTATTGAAATAAATTATTATTTTAGATATATTATCTATTTTTGAGTTAAATTATTTTTTGATACAACACATTATAGGATATCGTCCACGCAAATTACAATGACTTACAATAGTCATTGACAAGAATTCAAAGAAAATTTTGATTATAGTGGGAAAGACATCAAAGCAAAGGCATTGATATTCAACTTGATTTGACTTTTGCTTAATTAATGAACTTGTTAGATCATATGTAAAAGTGAATTTTTTGATGATCTTCAATTGTATACAGTAACAACATCTGAAACATTTCTTACTCAGATTGAGATAACATGTAACAATTATGTTAAGTTCATGTTTCTCAATAAGGGTTATGTGTCATAGATAGTTGTTAAATTAGCCCTCCTAAATGTTGGTCCATCAACTCACTTAACATGCCACAAGGTGTAAGAACTTTTAAAAGACCAACAAGGGCTAACTATTTTAATTCTTGCAATGACAACAATCAAGTAAGTGAAGTAGCTCGAATTTCATAACTTACTCGGATCACGTGCCTCAAGAGAATTATCAAGAAAATATGATTACTAATTCGAATATGAATCAGACAATGGACTATGATGTTGGGTGCAAGTACCCAATGCTTGGCTCTCGTTCTTACTTGCACCTAATTCTTGACCCTCATTCTTACTATTTTAAACAGTTCTTAGATAAATTATGGTAATGACGTAGGTAGAAATCATATAAATAACATCATTTTCAGTTTTAATTTAAAACTATTGATAATAAATCATAATCAAAAAGATTTCACAATTTTAACAATCTTATATTGATAAATTTTATGGTTAATTATATCATAAAAAACTATATTTTACTTATTCTTAAATTGGGGCATGCAAAAAAAATTATATTTATTTAAAATTTATATTTTTGTTAAATCCTTAATATGAGACTTTAATTTATAATTTTCGTTATCATTAATGATTTTATACATATGTGATGTGCATGTAATTTTTTTACTTTTGTAATCATCGCAATACTTCTTTAAATATTATGAAAAAAATTATTTTTTACGTTAAATTTAATCAAAATATGTAAAATATAAATATTCAAAAAAATGAAAAAAAAATAAATTTTATTTATTTTAATAATATTTAAAGAGTTATTGAGGTATAATTATATAATTAAAAGTTACATTCAAATCACATATGTGCACAAAACCATTAATATTAATAAAACTTATAAATGAAATCTTACTCTAAAATTCACAAAAATATAAGTCTTAAATAATATTTTTTTATAAATTTCAATTTAAAAATTAAAATAAATTTTAATATTATTTTAATGTTATAAGTTTTTTAAACAAAAAATTATTAATTAATAGTGCTTTTAAGATTTTATAACATCAATATACATACATAATTTTTTTAATATTAATATGTAAAATTAAAATTTTAGTATATTTCTTTAAAATGAAATAACTGTTATTCAATTGTCAATAAAATACAAGGGAAGAGACTTTTAATGCACATCTAATTTTTACTTTTTATCAATTATTATCTTTTGATTATTAAGTTAAAACATGATCCATCTCAAAATATTAATTCATAATTTATCTATATTTTATTTTTTAATAATATTTATCTTAAAATATTCAAGTTTGAGATAATTTTAAACTCATCAGTTTTATTTATTATATTTATTTGATCATCTATCATATTATGATTAATAACATGATATGAATTTTATAATTAATTTTAATAATTCATTTAATTTATATTTTAAATATTTTGTTAATATTAATATTAATAAATTTATTAATACTTATCAAACATGATGAAATAATTTCATTCATAGCTTGTTTTTAGAATGAATGATTAATAGATTTAAATTAAAAAATTAATAGACCATAAGGAAACCGCGGCTATGAGGATATTAATGTTTGTTCCCTCATAACTAGAACTTATAGGGCAGAGCCAAAGGAGCAAACCATGATCTGAGGGTAGAAATGTAAATTCACACATCACTATTTTAAGCTCGTCATAAGTCCGTGCTGCTCTTGAGGCAACAATTTATCACGTGCCAAGCGCGTGCAAACCTTCCACCTCTATATATATCCCCCAAGGGGACACCATTAATCACGGGAGGAACAATTATTGTGCACGGGTTAGGGCTCCTTCGTGATCTCTATTTCTCCCCCAATTTTCTGCTCCGTATTGTAGACCGAACCCTAACCCTAGGATTCAACCATGTCTTCCAAGCAAGGTGCGTTCTCTCTCAGTTGTACATATTCATATCAATTATTCTGGAAATCAGATTCGATGTTTGAAATCTATTTTTGAGTTTGGTTTTTTGATTACGTTCCAAGTAATACTCTTGACGTGTCCGATTTGGCGATGGAATTTTTTTTTTTTTTTTGGGTTTTTTTAGGAGGAAAATTGAAGCCTTTGAAGCAACCCAAGTCTGAAAAGAAAGATTACGATGAGGTAATATTAGTTTTATGTGGTTCTTCTTTTTCAGTTACAAAACTTTACCTGTTTAGGAGGAAAATTGAATGATATTTCCTCAACTATACCTGTTTTATTTCATAAATAATCAGAAACTTAGGCACAGATGAGGACTGGAATACGAAGAAGTAAAGGGTGTTGATTTATGTAAAGGGTAACCATGCCTTTCACTTAGTTGAATAGGATTCATTAAGATTTATTTGTATTTTTTGAATTCTTTTGGACTGTGTTTATATAATCTGAATCCAGATTTAGTCATTGTACTTCTAATCTTTACATGACATTTTTTGCCAATGAATTTAAGCTTGTGCGATAGTGTTTTCAGTTTTTTTTTTTTTTTTCCTTTTCCTATGACAGTTGATTAGATGACAGGCCCATGTAATTTGTTAGCTACCTTGTTCATGTGATGGTTCAATATAATGCATAGAAAGTGTGAGCGCTGTCCTCTGGTCGTGCTGATTTTTGGAGAGCTGTGATCATTGAATCTATGTGATCTAGTTAATGTTAATTTCCTTAATAGAGTTTGTTGGTGCATTATATCTCCTTGTAGATTTTTATGAGTGTCATATGTGGATGGATTTAGCCTAGACTCTAGAAAAATCTTTCCCCACATACTTGGTGGAAGCTTGGTGGAGATGTTACTTGCTCTTCTTGTTTGATATGATGTCCTGTTGCAATGTCACTCATATGGTTTTGCATTTTTTGCTTGTTTGCAGAATGATTTGGCGAATATTCAGAAAAAGAAGGAAGAGGAGAAGGTACGATATGTTCTGCAAAGTCCCTTATCCATCTTTTAATTCCAAGTGTATGAATAATAACTGGTTTTCACTGATTCATGTAAAAACAGGCACTTAGGGAGTTGAGAGCCAAGGCACAACAGAAGGGGTCATTTGGAGGTGCTGGACTCAAGAAGAGTGGCAAGAAATGAGACTTCTCGCACTCAACTACAGTTGTGATGTGAACATTAATATGATGGTCTTTGACATCTTATGGTTATCGCTATGGTCTAGTTTCCCTTTATAACTGTTAATGAACCTTGGGGTTAAGCTGTGATGTGGAAGTGAATAAATATAAGTTGCCTGCTTGTGTGTTCTTCTTAGGTTCAAAATTATGTCGGCTCTTTCATTTGGTTGTTTTCTGTTTCCCTGAGTAGATTAAATTGTGTTTCTGCATGCTATGTCAAGTTAATTGGCAGAAGATTAAGGAGGTGGCTCTTGTAGCTACCGCTGGCCCTTTTTTTGCTGTTAAAAACCATTGGCCTCAATTATCTATGTGTATTCCTAAACTGAGATCCTAAACATGTTTTCCAAATTAAAGTCACAGAAGATTGGATTCTGGTCTATGTTTAGTTTAATTTCAACTTTTAAAATGAGCCCTAGGGAGCCCTTTCCCCTTGGATTTCATTTTTTTTTTTTTTTATTTTCTTCAAGAGATAAAAACAAAAGCATGAAGATGGCAGGTGGAGGAAGCAGTGAGGAATTTAGAGTAATTAAGTAACAATGTAACAAAGTGAAAAGTGCAAGTGTTACATTTGTGACTCTTTCTTTTTTGTGTATCCATTTATTTTGATGGAGTAGACCAATGGCTATATCATTATGAGACAATGATAATGAGTGTTTAACTTAGATTTATATTTATGATGTTCCTTTTTATGTCATTCTTACCCAATAGTTTCCTTTTCCTTCTAAATTTATCCAAGTGTGCTTGAGGGCCAATGCATACAAACCAAGACAATTGCTTCATTATCAATGACTTTGCAACCTATTAATAGTTCAGTTAATTTTACAGAGTATGTAATTTTGAACTGTGGAGATAATTGGTATCTCAATAATTGGTAAGTTCTTGCACTAGTATTGCTGGTGAAGTAAGAATTAAAAGGGTAAAATGGTGTCACCGTTTTAAGGCCTGGTAAGCAACCTATCCTCTAAACCAAAATCCAGCCCCTATTTATTAACTTTAGTTCAGAAAAGTATTACCATTCCATTGGCACATCTAGCTGTAGTTTCTAATCCGGCTCTTCAAATAGTACAAAATGTTTAGTCAAAATTGGGTTTTGCATCATTGACATTTTCAGGTATCATTTTTGTGTGGCACTTAATTACTTCATCAGACTAAAAGCACTCGGCTTTAATATAAATTATGATAGTGGTAGGATTGAGGGAGAACAAAATTAAGAACCTGGACATGATGATAAAAGTACAAAACTACCATTAGGCACTATGATTAATTGATTAACACTATTAAATGTCGGCCCCATTTGCAAATAAAAGAACAATAAAAACCTTACTCTAATAATTGTATTGGATTACTCTAATAATTCTCTTTGTGACTTTGCTTATTGTCTTGTAGTTTGATGTTCACTTTTTTTCAATCATATAGTTGCTTTATTTGCCCTTTTTCGTCATCTTCTCTAATAATTAGGGTCCATAAAAGATACCACTTTGTTATTTTAATTATTTTGGGTCCTATTATTTACTATTTCAGAAGGACTCCCCCAATCAAAATAATGAATGAATAAATTCCAATTTATAATATAAATTCATGGTCTCAATAAAAACAATTATTTAAATGAGAGAGATTGCACTGACACATCAACCCCCATTATCATTAAACTTTCCTAAATTAAAAAGCTACTAAGAAATCAAAGTTTGCAACTTTGCTTTCTTTGCTTATGACAAGTATTAGGTTAGATGCTTGCACAAATAAGACACTTTTCCAAAAGCAATATTTGCAGCTGTTTTTTCAAAAAGAATGGCATTAATCTATGCGATGGGATGAATAGTAAATTAAATTTTAATCAAACCAACATCATATCATTTTATTGAAAGCTTTTGAATTTATCAACAAAATTATTTTAAGAAGAAATTAAAAAAATAAAAATTATTTAAAACTTTGAATTTTATTTTTTTCTCTAATCAAATCTTAACTTTTAAAACAACTCTGAAAAAACTCTAACCTATCAATTTAGATCAATTAAATTTTATTTAAAAATTTAAAATATTTAAATTATAAATTTTCAAAAACAAATCCTGACTTGAAAATTTTTGCAAATATAAAAAAATATTCTACCATCACAAAAATATTCAAAATTTTTCAAATGCTAAAAATAATTTTTTAAAAAATTATACCATCTAAAATTTAAAAAATTTATAAAAAATTAGTTAGTTAGTCAAAAATTATTCAAATTTTAAGAATGAAATCGAAATAAATAGTAGAATTTATTTCAATAATTTTTAGCTATCTTAATAATAAAAATGTTATTATTATTTTGTTATTTTCATAAGATTCAATTTAAATAAAATCAATAGATTAAAATTTGTTTAAAATATTTTAAATTAAAAAATTTAACTGTAGAAAAAATAAAACTTAAAATTTAAAATGTATTTTATATTTAAAAAATTAAAATATATATAACAAAAATTCTCTAATGCTATTATTGTTCATTAAAAATAATTGTAATTATATTTTGAGAAATTTATCAGAAGTGGTTGTCAAAATCTCTTTTTGCCACAATCTTTACTTTTAATAATTAATTTTTTTCTTGCACTGTTAATCACAAGAGATATCCAAAAGGCCTTTTATTCATAAAGCTCATACAAACGTTCTCTATTTCTTATATTTTTTACTTTTTGGTGTCACTTCATGGTGATGATTACAAAGCGTAATCTGCATGAAACCAAAAACCTCACCTCTCTCCTCTCTTTCTTTTATTTTTTCTTTTCTCTTTTCACTTCTCGCAGCATTGTTATACTCAAATAATACATATTGGGAAATCTATTCATTAAGAGAAGACTCTATGATTTCCCTGGTAGTCATGCTACGAAGAATCAGGGTTTTTTTTTTTTTTGGCTGTAAAAGAAAAGAAAACCATAAATCATTTAGTAATCTAGATTTTGTATTGTTTAATCCCGTTTGGTTTTTGTATGTTTGAATCTAGTTTTTTTTGGATGATCTACTCATTGTAACTTTCTTTCTGTTTAAAAACTTTATTTTGTTTGAAAATTTTGTATGAGTTATTGTCAGGTGAATATAGAACTGAAAAGAGGTTACATTTGTAAAAAAATGAAAAGAATGAGTCAATTATAAATCGAGTTTCTTTCCCTCCAACTTTATTCTTTATTTCTGATACAGGTTGCGACCTTGTTTACTCTGTTAACTTTATAAATAGATTCCGCATAACTATGCAGATAAGTTTTCTGTAACGTTAATAACATAAACTTCGTATAACCTTTTTGTCCTAGACTCCAAGCAACTTCAATGACGTAGGCTTTGTATAATTTATTTATTTTTTTGTCCTTATAAATGCCTAATTTTTTATCTCTAATAGTGAGTTAGAAAGAGTTCAAACATGGTCAGAAGTCAACAAGTTTCTTTAGATCGGGTTCAATGATCAATATTGGACTTAGGCTCCAAATCGGGATCATCTATTGAGTTCGAGATCGAGATTATAATGTCCATTTCAAGGTTAGGATTATGCTACCAATTTCAGATTGAGATTATTTATCGATTTCAGGGTCAAAAATAGCTTAATGAACATGCTTTATCTTGATATCAGGTCAAAAATAGTTTAATGAGCATACTTTATCCCAATGTAAGGTCAGGATTAGTTTAATAAGTATGTTCTACAATGATGTCAGGTCGAGAATAGTTTAATAAGTATATTGTATCTTGATGTAAGATTGAGAATCTCAACGACAAACTGAGTAATGATAAATCGAGAATCTCGAAGACTATTTCTTATTTTTAAATGAAGTTCATCATTTTTTAATGAAAAAAATTAAATAAAATTGGTAGCCAATCGCACTATAAAAAGATTGGTAGTAATTTTTTATTTTTTATTTATTAAAGCCAAAAAAATTTCTAAAACAAACAGAGTTTTTTCACATCAACCTTTTCACCAAAAAGTCTAGTTATGACAGTTCTAACACTATGTAACCTCACTAAAATAAATTCAATGTAACCTTTTTTCACACACTCTACGTAACCTTATTTTAAAATTTTCGTGTAATCTTTTCTTATAATAGAGTTCTAGCTTAACATTTTTTTCAGAAGATTCGTATAACTTACGTAACATAAGCTTCGTATAACCTTTTTTTTTTTTTCCTAGGCTCTTATAACTTTGTTATTATTGATTTCGTGCAACTTTTTTTTCATAGGTTCCATGTAACGTTTTTTTCATAAACTTCGTGTAACATTGCATGCCCGTATAAAATTGGATGTGCTTGTATGGACATTAATTTTTATTTGTGTTCATACATGTGAAACCAATATTTTCCATTTGGCTGATATGATTTGTTGTTTCTTTTTAACTATCAATTAACAAACAATAGCTGGTTTGGTACGAACATTTTTATTATACGATGGGAATTAAACCAAATTGAATAGGAGTTTTCTATACACTAAGAATTTGATTGACACAATTAAGCTATATATTTAAAAAGGAATCACATATGCTTAATTGTTCGATATGGTTCGTTCTTCTATTGATGCCAATTTTGAAAAAATGACATACAGTTGTATGCCATTAGTTGTGTGTATGGTGCTACACTTCGGATGAAGGTAGCACGGAATATTGATATCGAGAATGGGTATGGGTTCACATTCTCCGTTGATCGATCGATATAACAAATAAAAGACTATAATGAGATAATAAATAACCTTTTGAGAAATAAAAAAGTAAATAAAAAGTGAATGTGACTTTGACACTAATAAGAAATAAAAAAATAATAATGAAAAAAAAGGTCAGGTAAAAAATAAAATGTTTGATTCAAATTAATGATATTATTATATACACTTTTGTCCTTAAATATCTTTTTTTTTAAATTTAAAAAGAGTAAAAAAATTAAATTAATAAAATTAGATTTTTTTTGTAAAAAAAATTTATCGAAGTTTTCTGTTGTATTTTTATATTATTTATTATATAATATTTACTAAATTATTAAATTATTTATTGCATTATATTATTACAATTTTATCTTCGATTTGAACTCAGGATATTCACCCTTTATTTTTATTTTTTTTATGGTGTAGTTTGATTTTGAAAATGTTACCCTTAGATTGTAAAAAATTGGGCCTCGTTAAGTACGACCATTTTGCTTTGGGCTCCAAGAGCAAGTTCAATGAAGCCATATTGATGCTTCCTTGATCTTATCACTCCCTATAGGCAAGCCAGAATTTCAAAACACACACCCACATCCAGACAACCAACGATCACGTGCTTCCCCTGATGACGTGGCCGTGACCCAGTGGTCCATCAGGTGGCCGGTCCCACAACTAGCGGGAAACCCTCCTCGGACAATGGAGCCGATGTCACAGTTCCATACACCTTCGCCTAAAAGGCAGCAAAGTTTAGGACACTTTCCCTTACCAAATCTAGCATTGTCCCACCATCCCTACATAAGGACACGGTGTGGGATCTCTCCAGTTGTGCCCCACGCCTACCACACAATTTCAAATGCCCGTGTGAGTAGACGGAAAGGCGAATGCAGATTCATTGGGTCATCACCTGTTCAGGTCTCTGTTTTCAATTTGTTTCATGACAGGCGTCCTGCAGATGATGCTCATTTGGGTAGGTGATGATCATAAATAATTATTTTTTCATATTTGATAAAAAAATTATATAATATTTTTTATATTTATCAATATAATTTTTATTTTTATTTTAATTTAAATAGTGAAAAAAATTTAAAATATTTTTATTATAAAATTAGTAAAAAATAACTCAAATAAATTTTTTATTTTATTTTGAATCTATATTTCAAATTTAAATAATTTTTAATACAAATTTTATTTTTATAATGTTTTTAAAATTTTAATAATGTTAATTTAATATATATATTTAGTGTTAAAAATTTTTGAAATTTTTATGACAATAACCTAAATGTTTTTTGTAAAAAAATTTTAAATCAAAATTTATTATATAAAATTTTTGATTTAAATATGTTTAAAATTAATTTTTAAGTAAAATTTAATTTAAATTCATAAATTATGATTTGATTTAAAATTTTTTGAATATTGAAATTTATTTAATAATATAAAATAAATATCAAATTTTAAAATAATTTTTATCCCATTATATTGTATAATATTATCAATTTATACCATCAGATTTATAAACTTATCTTTGAATTGTAATTAAAAATACATAAATTAACGTGTTAAAATATGAATTTAAATTAAATTTATATTTAATTTTTGAAAGTTAATATTTTTCAAAATAATTAAATTATTAAACTAAAAAAAGAAAATCAAGAGTTAAAGTTCAAAAATCAAATCAGGAATTGAATAATGATGGCATAATAAATAAGTATAATATTTTAATACGCATTATTAAAATACTAATAAAATATAAATATAATAATTTGTTTTAAAAATTGTAACAATGAAATTTAAAAAATTATATTTCAATTTTTTTACTAAAAAATATTATTAAAATAATAAAATGTATAAATATACAGACAAAATTATTTTAAAGATAAAAGGAATCACGAAATCATCATACGAATAACTTTATTAAAAAAATATTCATAAATTCACATCATACAGTAAAAAATAATCAAAATGTACATCCACTACATTATTTTTTTTAAAAAAAAGTCTTTAGTGAGCTTCATAAACTTTTCATACTTTGTTATGATTATTATTAATTTGTGTCGCACATATCCAATTGGATCAACTCTTCCTTCTATGCTTGTAAGATTTCATTATACTTGGACCATTTGTCACGTGCTTCCTTCTGTCACAGTTGTTTGTGCAGTTTTGCAAAGGGTCGACGTGATTTTTTTTAAAAAAATTAATTAATTACCCATTAAAAATATATTAATTTTACCCAAAAAAAAATGATTCTTTGATCAAGTGAATTAATTTCGTGATCAAATGGAGCATATTACGTGTTTTCCTTTAACTCTTGGGTGCATAAATCATACTGTGGAAAGAGACGTAAATGACACGTCGTTTAGCACAAATAATAAAGATCAAAGATTAGTCCTTCACATTTAACTTGCTTTTGTGATTACCCTGCTATATAGATATGTATCACACGTGTTAAGGGCTTGTGTGTCCGCCACCACGGAGCACAAGTTCGATTGGGCTGATCAAAGGGCTGATGCCGAGAGCAAAGGGGTACGTTCCATGTGGCAAGGGGCAATAGGTCAGCTGAAAGAGGAAGTTGGCCGGTTCCTCTATCTCTCCTTGGCAGTGTTCACCAACAAAATAGCAACCTGTGGCTTTTGTTTCGGTCCTTTGTTTGTGAGAGCAACTCACAGAAGAGAAAGGAAGCCTCTCGTCTCGTCTGTCCCTTTTTAAGTCTTTGCCTTTGCTCCTCTCTTTCCTTCCTTTTCTTTCGGGTATATTCACTTTCTTTTTTTTTTCTTTGCTCTTTGCAAGAGAAAAGGGAAAAACAAGGATTGAGTAGAAAGTGAGAATAAGGACTCGGAGATTCAGAAAAGAGAGAAAGAAAGATAACGAGTTGTTTTCTTTCCTGTTTTCATCTGCAAGAACATTGAAGCAGAGATTTCTGTATGTGTTGGTTTTTCTTTTCAAGGGAGAGAGGGAGACACTCGAAAGAAATTTTCGGAGCAGTTCTCCTGACAAAGTAAATACACTCTCTACCCATTAACCGGGACGAGTTCTTGGGAGCCTCTTTCTGGAGAAGGGTTAATGTAATTTGTATCTAACTTCTGCATTTCTTTTGATATAAGATCTAGAGTTTATAGAGAGATAGAGACAGAGAAACAGAGGCTTTGCAATTTGATCCGTGTAAGCAAAAGAAATCACAAGCTTCCAATATTATCTATAAGGAGAGAAAAAAAAAAAGAAGAAGAACAGAGTTTGTGCCCAAAACAAATCATCCCATCATTTTTGCTGTCGTTTTGGGAATGAGAGAGTGAGTGCACGCCATGGACTTTTGGCCGGAGTTTCTTGCAAGCAGTTGGGGGAAAGAATTTGTGGCCGGCGGCTTCGGTGGCATTGCTGGTATAATCTCCGGCTACCCTCTTGACACGCTGAGAGTCCGGCAACAGAGTAGTTCCAATTGTGGGTCTGCCCTCAGCATCCTCCGCCGCGTGGTCGCCACTGAAGGGCCTGCTGCGCTTTACAGAGGCATGGCTGCACCACTGGCATCCGTCACCTTTCAGGTAATTACTTCTTATCTTCTCATTCCATGTCAATTTCATCTTCTGGATTCAATTTTCAGCTCATCTTGCTTTGATTTCAAGATTTGATTGTAGCAGAAAGGCAAAAAGAGTATCACATGAAGACCTAATTAGAACCTTATCTGAATATTGCCTGTAAAGTGTTGGTAACCAAGCAAACCAATAGGTTTTCTTTGGTCCCGAGAATCTTGTTCTAAACTGCTTCCTTTTGTTTCTCTCTTTATTGAAATTGATACTAAAAAATTGTTCAGACTGTGCTTACGCAGGCAAGAATATTCTGTCGGGTACAAAATCATAGATAGGTAGGAGTGTCACCATCCAGAAATCTGGCTGCCTTCTAATGGTTATGTATAGCTTATCAAAACTATAATCCAGAACATATCAGATTCCATGGTTATTGTCTTCTAGCAAAACATAGGAAACCTGATGTCTCTTCAAACTTACCTTCCATAGATTCAGGTAGTATTTTGGCATCACACCTTCTATCCTCCAATGCCTTGTAAGCCATCCTCCGGTTGAATTGTGATGGGTTGCTTTCACCGAAATGAGGGAGATCCTCCGAGAATCGATCTTCATGGATCCTAATGCTGGAACTGAATAAAACCCACCTGTCTACAACCCGAAAAATTAAACAATACACTAGAACTTGGGTATTTGATTTTCTATGAAGATTGAACTTTTCAATTTAGAAGCATATGAAATCTCATGTTAACTTATCTGGAGAAGTTAGCATGTCTTCAAGGATGTTGCCTTGAAAAGTACCTCTAGTATAGACAGTGTAGTCAGCACAAGTATAAGCAATCCTGTATTCTTTTATTCTGCTGCTCTCCTTGGCATCTTTTATGTGCTCACTTTGTAACAATCTTAGAAGCTGACAAATTGTTTCAACGATGCAGAATGCTATGGTTTTCCAGATATATGCTATCCTGTCTCGGGCATTTGACTCATCTGTTTCAACCAAAGACCCTCCTTCCTACAAGGGTGTTGCTCTAGGAGGAATTGGTACCGGAGCTCTACAGAGTATAATGCTAACCCCTGTAGAACTCATCAAAATTCGTCTTCAACTGCAGAATAAAAATTATCCAACTGCAGTTCAGACAGTTAGCCACCGTGGCCCAGTAAGTGTTGCCAAAAGCATATTCAAAACAGAAGGCTTAAGAGGAATTTACCGAGGTTTCACCATCACTGTCCTCAGAGATGCTCCCTCTCATGGGTTCTACTTCTGGACATACGAGTACATGAGGGAACAGCTTCATCCTGGCTGTAGACAGAGTGGGCAGGAGACCTTGAAAACTATGCTGGTAGCAGGAGGACTCGCAGGAGTTGCTAGCTGGGTTTGTTGCTATCCCCTGGATGTTATGAAAACCAGGCTGCAGGCTCAGTCCAAATCCTCCCCGCAGAAGTATGATGGGATCATTGATTGTTTTTGCAAAAGTGTCAAGCAGGATGGTTACTGCGTGCTCTGGCGGGGACTGGGAACTGCTGTTGCTAGAGCTTTTGTGGTGAACGGTGCTGTGTTTTCGGCCTATGAGATAGCATTAAGATGCTTGTTTAACAATGGCAACAATCAAACAGAGAATTCAGTCTAGAATAAGTTGTCTTTGCCTGGGTGCCAGGGAGCTATCATCATTTTTCGGTGAATGATGATTTTAAGAAGCCTTCGAAGTTAGATAGGTATTTTGTATAATAGCAAATTTATGGCCTTGTCTGGAGCAAAGAAGAAGAATAAATGATCACATCAATTCCAAATTCTTTCCTTTCTCCTTATTTTTCGAAATAATTTCCTTTCTCTTCTCTTCTCTGGTTGTCTGCACTTCTGCTAAAAGGGTAAGGGGTAAGGCACATCAAGTACATTGCCCATAATACCCTACCAGATTTTGAGAAAATAATGAACAAATTTATTCAATTTATCAGCAAACTTTACACATCTGACTGATACAATCAGATTCATTGTGAAGGCAATAATATAATATTCGGTAGCCTGGAAGCATTGTTAACTTGACAGATGAGGAGCAAGAGTGATCACAGTAGGAATCCAATCAAATCAGAACCATCTTCTACCTCAGCATCACCCAACCCAGAGCTTATCTGGGCCATAACATATGGATCATTGTAGTGCTTGAGAGCCTGAACAATTGCCTGAATCTGCCTACGTGGATTAGAACAGCCAAAAATTTCAGAGTTAACAAACACTCCATCACAGCAATTTGCATCATCAATGCAGCATCAGCAGGAGTCTTAATGCCTCCTGAGCAAATAGTACAACGGGAAGCCTAACTAGCTGCTTGGTTTGTGCTATTAGAGCACAAGGCGATGCCATCTTCCCCACAAATCCGAAGACTTCATCTTCATTCAAGGTAGTCAAATTTCGTATCTTCTTCATAACTGACCTCACAGTCTGAATTGTCTCAGTAATACTGGTTTTGTCTGCGTAGGATCCCCTGATATCCATATTATAGCTACACCTTCTGTCACCCTCATTAATGCCTCTTTGAGATGCTGACATGTACAAGCAAACGGAACCCTGAAATTATGCTTGTTAATGTAGTTATCATCATCAGCTTTGTTGAGAAATTCACTCTCATCAATGCTATCTACACCAGATGCTTTTAGTATTTGGGCTTCAATAAAATGCGAAATACGAACTCCTGCCATGACAGGAATTGTGACCCTCTGACCCTCGGCTTGATTTCCTTGATGAGGGATGGATTGGGCATTTGTTCTGATCCATGGTGAATGGCAATTGAAACTGCCCCACCTTCCTCAGCTACTTTCGCTTCTGCAGCATTCCTGACTCCAACTATGGCTCCCCTTTGTAGCATTTGGGCAAGTCCCACCTTGATGGAGAATTCATTCTTCCTGTTATCAACAGTGCTGCTGCTGCTGCTGGAGACTGGTACATCACCATCAAACATTGCCAGATACTCGTGTACATGAACGAAGAACCAGGAGAAAGAAAATTAAGTACAAGATGAATGTCATGGGTAGCCTACCCATCTTTGCTCTTATACTGAGATTGAGAATATGTGACAGATAGGAAAGGAGTGGACAAAATAGGCAAGAATTTCAATAACCAACAAGAGGAAATCGTCAGGTTACTTCCTCTCTTCACCATTGTATAGAACAATGCTTAAAGAATGGGAGAGGAATAAAAGAAGTAGGTAAGTTATTACTTAGTAAATCCCAAAAGCTGCAGAGGAGCTTGAAGATTTCTTTACCTGCAGACTAAAGAGGCAGAAATTTAGGCTGCTTCACAAGACCTTGATGGAGTTCTTGATTTTACTTCCCTGCAACTCAAAATATATTATTTGTCTTTCATTTCACATTTTTATGTTTAATCTGCAGACTTCAATTTAATTCATTCCGCCATACTATTCAGCATTGATATCATTTAAAAGACATCGAAGTGCAATGTCATATGCCACACATGCAGTAATTAACTGAAGAGCATACATCTTTTCAAAGACATCAGCATTTGAATTATTCATTCATCATTATGGACACAATTTCCTTCACATCAGTCCGCAAGTTTCAAACAAACTGTTCAAGAAATTTATTCTGTTTCATTTCTGTATTCAACCCTATGAACCCCAATATACAGCAGAGTATTTGGATAGCCTGACAACAAAATGACCACAACAGACAACATTGATAGACCCAAGTATACCTTCTAAACAGCTCAAGAACTACCAAGAAAAGATCCATTACTCAAGAAATGCTAAACTTAGCCCGAAGCTGAACTAATACGTAAGATGCTGTCATCCTCCGACACCATCGAATAACTCTCTACCAACACTTGAGGATCATTGTAGTGCCTAGCAGCCTGCAAGATGCCTCGAAGACGGCTCAACGGATCCGAGGAGTTAAACACCTCTGATCCAATGAACACGCCATCGCATCCCAACTGCATCATTAGAGCCACGTCTGCAGGAGTCACAATCCCTCCTGCCGCGAACTTCGCAACAGGCAGCCTGCCCAGTTGCTTGGTTTGGGCCACCATATCATAAGGCGCCTCTATCTTCTTGGAAAATGCAAACACCTCATCATCATCCATGTTATTCAAAATGCTAAGGTCACCCATTAGTCTCCTCAGACTCTTCACAGTTTCAGAAATGTCACCAGTCTCCGATAATTGTCCTTGTATCCTAATCATCGCGGCGCCTTCCCTCAATCTCCTCAAGGCCTCACCAAGATTTCGACTCCCACAAGCAAAAGGCAATCCAAATTTATGCTTGTTGATGAAATTATCACTGTCAGCGGTATCAAGAACTTCACTCTCATCAATGTAATCGACACCAATTCTTTCCAGTATCTGGGCCTCAACAAAATGGCCAACACGGACCCGTGACATTACAGGGATAGTGACAGCGCATTTTATTTGTTTGATAAAAGAAGGATCCGACATTCGTAAAATGCCATGGCGATCGGGTTCCGTTGCCAAGACGCAACAAGATCCTGCGGATTCCGCGATCTTGGCTTGTTCAATGCTAGTGACCTCGATAATCGCCTCCCCGCGGAGAATCTGGGCTATCCCGGCCTTGATGGAATATGGGGTCTTCTTGGACTCGGTGATGGCGCCACCGCTGCCGCTGTAGAGCGTAACGGCCCCGCCTTCGTCGCTCATTGTGAGTCTTAATTCAGTAAAGAATGAGTAGAAGAACGGAGCGAAGAGAAACAATCGTAGCTAACAGTTCCTTCGTTGATTGGACTTGGGCCTCTCTTTATGGAGATTCTTGAAGACGCAGAGAGAAGAAGAGCCAAAGCGAGCGAGAGAGAGAAAGAAAAAAGAAAAGTCGGAAAGCCACAGTATATAAAGGGAGAAGAAAGAGAGAAGTGACGAACTGTTTGGCGAGTTCCAGAAGCTTCCATTGAGGCTCTAAGAGGTCTGGGCGGGAGTCGGTGGCGAATTCTAGAAAGTCCGCTCTTCATTACCATTCCAACATTACATGCATTAGCAGTTCATGCAGTTCCCCTCCCTTTTTTTTTTTTTTTACTTTTTTAAATTATAAAAAATGTAAATGTCCAACTAAAGCCAAAAAATAAAAATAAAAAAATATTGGTTTAAACTTCAATTCATGAATAAGCTTTTGTTAATGATGCATGAATTATCCAAATAAATTAACATTAAATGTTAGTAATTTTCATTGCCCTATAATTCACTTACATTAAATCTAAAAAGGTATGCTTTCAATTACAATTTTAAAAATAATTTAATAATTTTTTTAAAAAATAAAAATAATAAACTTTATTCAACTAATATCATATTAGTTTGTTTATTCATATCAACAATAAAAAAAATTATTCATAATAAAAAAAATAGATTTACGATCACTAATTGATAAATAAATTAAGATAGATTTTCAGCCGTTTGATTTCATTGCCTATGTGTCACTTCCATAAAATATGATTCAAAAAACCATTTGATATTTAATATCATTAATATAAGTTAACACCTTTTTAAGAAATTTGAGTTTATCACAACATTATCAAACTTTAGAATACCTAATTAAGATGTTAGCTTCAAGATAGTTTTTGGTAAATCTAATGTAATAAAAACAGGAGTAAATATAAAAAGAAATTAAATTTAATTATTTTATTTACATATAGAGTATCAATTGAATGAATTATGTATATGTTCAATGTAGATTATTTTTAATTTTTTTATACCGGTTATTTAAATTGAAATCTTGCACAAATTATTTTAATTTGAAAATTTTTTAATTTAATTTAATTTAAATCATATCATTAATTTTTTAAATTAAATTGAAAATACTGTATTTGAAACTTTTTACATATATGACAAAATTTTCAAATTGTTCTTAATATTGAAAATATTTTTTTAAATTTTAAATTTTTAAAAGATTAAATATTCAAAAAAACTCGTAAGTAAAATATTATTTAAAATTAAAAAAAAATAAACTCAAAATAGTTAGTAGTATTTATTAGAACCATTTGGATCATTTTAACGATCAAAATAAGTTTAATTTTTCATAACTATTAAAACTAAAACTTAAATTAAATTAAATTATTATATATAATTAATCTAATCAAATACTATAATTTAAACTTTAAAAACTAAATCACTTTAATTTTTTAAATATTTACTTTAAAACAATATTGTATTTTAAATATAAAATATTATAAATAAGATTTATCGTTAACTAACAAATAGGTTTGTACTATGTACTTCGTCATATTTATTAACATATGAATTTACATGTACTTAACTTATTAATTGTGATGCACTGTATTTGTTTTCTTTTGCATTTATGCCATTCATGTGAATTGTTTGAATTTATTAAAATTATGCCATGCCTTTAATAATCTCTTCTTATATAGCAATTTCCATCCATTTTTACTATTGTATTTATTTAAAAAATTAAATAATCTTTAAAAATAACATAATACTTTGAAATCATGAAAATAAAAACATATATATTATACATATTTTACAAAATAATATATATTGATGATTAGTAGTTCATATTATACATATTTTACAAAGTAATATATAAAAAAATAAATGTTCTAAAATTTTTTAAAATATATCCCTGATTATAAATTAAACCTTATTGTTTAAAAAATAATAAAACAAACCTTAATCTACCATTAATTATCAAAATAAATCTCGAAGCTTATGTCACCAAAACAAGCTTAAGCTCGGGATATCATTAGCTTTTTTTTAAAAAAAAATAGATTATTGATTTTTTCTCCTTACTTTTTTTTTTTTCACTTTCAATCCAAGTTTTTCACTTTCTCTCTCTCTCATTCTCTTGTCGAACATTAGCTAAGGAAGCACCATGGCGATGGAACTCAAGCCTGCCTCCTAAAGTTAACTTGCTAACTAAGCTAGATGATGGAAAAGCTCCTGTTGGTCTCTGCATATCGCTCAGCTTTGAGGGCAGAGTTGATAATGATTGGATGGGGATCTGAAAGTTATTTGTGGTTCTAATTATGAAGATGTATAGCGGCACAAAAAAAGCTATGTACCATTGAGATGTTGGAACTCCACTAATGCTAGCCTTTGTTCCTTTAATCTAGATCACAATAATTGTAGATATGAACTTTCATATACGAAGTGAAAAAAAAAAAAAAACTAGTTGAAGAAGGTAAAGTTAGAACATGAAGAAAGAGATTGGCTTTTGTTAGTTTCTCTCTTCCTTTATTTTATCTGTTAAAAAAGAGTTAGAACATGTGTTTATGAATATGTGTCATTCATTTGTATAGTTAAATTGGCAAGCACTTGAACAACCTCTTAATGGTCACGAAACATGTGCAACAGATTTGTTTTGTTTAAGTTATTGCTCTATTTCTACATAACTAGTGGTAAATATCCATTTACTCATCATTTTTAAACGTGATATCAATATTATGAAGAAAAAACAGACTTATTTTTTGTGAAGCATAAGCTAGAAACTCTGGATCTCATTTCTCACTTATTGAATGCTTGCCTTATATTGAGGTGAGATCTCTAGCATTTCTTCTACACTAGATACTGCATATTGCAAACTGCTATAATATATTCTTATTTAATCATCATAATGCATGCAAATTAACAAATAAGTCTTTTTAACATTTTGTTTGTTTGATTATATGATTCCAATTTGTTGTTGGGCCAAATGCATTGGAGGTATTGTGAAATCTTTTGTTTTGGAGCCCTAAGTTGAGATTGTCATTTCTTCGTGATAATAGTAATAGGATCAAATTAAAAGATAAGAAGACTGATTCAAATCTCTTTAAAACACTAGAAAGTACTGCATCAATGGCCCTAGGTGGAAAATGGATGGAAAAATGGAACCTGCATTCATCACCAACTTAGGCCACTGCCCGCGTTATAAATTTGACAACGTTTGAGATTTGTCGTGACTTTAACGCTCTTAATCTCACTAATTATCTAATAAGTTATTATATAGTTTAATGAGTCATATGAATCTGTGTGAAGCTTACCTCATGCATGCATGAAATCATTGCTAAACAAGTTTCATCAATCTCTCTCAAGGTTTATATTTTCTTTACTCAGTATGTCCTCTCTTCTGCTTCTTTATGTAAAACAAAACAAATCTAGAAAGAAGCATACACTATTTGAAACCGGCAACAGTAGAGCTCCCTTGGAAAAATCTGCATATTATGTTGGAGCTTTTCTTTTCAACAAGAAAGAGTGGAGAGAAGGAGAAAAAAAAGAGAAAAGAAGAAAAAAGACGTTGTTTCGTTGTTTTGCAAAAAGAATTTTCGAAAAACCCAAGTATGCCTTTCATTAAAGTTTGACTATCATTAACAAATCAAATTTTTTGTTAATGAAGGGTTTGATCTAGCCTGATATAAAAATTTAAAATTTGGTTTTTACTTTTAAATGTAAGAGTTTGATTCAATATTAAATATATACTTTAATTTTTTTGAAATATTTATACTATATAAATTATGATTTTTAATGTTTTAAAATTTTATTTTATAATTAAAAATATTATTTTAATAAAAAATAGAAATAATTCTAATAATATGATAATAGTCAGGGACACGAATATAACAATTGATGCAAAATTTAATATTATCATTGAATCATTTCATACAAATATTAGCTCAAAAATCCACGTAAAAATGCGGTGTTATGATAAATAAATCACATAACTTAAGTATTACATTAAATATAAGGTAAATGAAAAAAATTAAATTTATTTTTAATTTAAAATTTATTATAATATTTGATCAATTGTATATTTAATTTTTAATTTATTTTAAATCAAAATTTAATTTTATTGATTATAAAAAAGGATAATTTTATTGTTAAAGTGTAAGTACTAAAATAAACTTAAAAATTTTATTTTATTTTGAGTTGTTCTATCAAATTTGAACAATCTCTTATTCACGATCTATTTTTAATAAATTTTTAAAATTTTAACAATATATAAATTAAAAAATATGTTTTTTAGTACTAAAAAATATTAAAATTTTTATGCCAATAGTTGAATATTTTTATATTTATTAAAAAATTTTAAATTAAAATTTATTATAAAAAGGTTTAATTTAATAAATTTTCAAAATTAATTACATAATTTAAATTAAATAAGTTTAAATATTTTTAATTCAAAATTTATTGTACAAAATTTGTAATTTAAATAACTCTTACATAAAAAATTTAAAATAAATTTAAATAAATCAAATTCAAATATTAAATGTATAATTAACTTATTAACTATTTTAAAATAAAAAATAAAAAAATTGGTTAAATTTTTTAAATAATTACTCTTAAATATAGTGCAATGTGCACTTTAAATTTGTCTGAGTAAATTCTTGATTGGGTGAGACTCGATATAAAGTGGGGAAAACCCGACCAATGGGAAGTACCCATCTGGCCCAACAGACCGCGAAAAATTCCTCATTCAGAAAAAAACAAAAAGATAAAAACAGAGAGAGAAAAAAAGATAAAGAAAAAATAAAAAGTGAAAGAGAAGAAAATAAAAAGCGCACTCATCATGAGCCAATGCATGGGCCAAATGTGTCACTGTCAATTTCACTGGCTTATGTCCTATTAGCGTTAAATACCTTATAGAATAAAAATATAATTATAAACATTACATCAATAATTTAAAACAATATAATTTTATTTTTTATATTTTAGTCAAACATTAGTTTTTATACAAGCTTGTTTTTTTTTTTTTTTATTTTTATGTGAGATTGTCAACAAAATTCAAACGTATTTGTAATTCGTTGAAACGTAGCTATCATTGAGTTTAGATTTATTGAATTGAATAGTCAATTTGAATATTTTTTATTTAAAATAAATTATATTTAACTTAGTTTAATTATAAAAGTTTAAAATTGAATGTAAAAATAAAATTTGTAATATTTATATTTTTAATTAAGTAATTATTATTATTTATTAATTACAAGTAACTATTTTTAATAATGTAAAATTAAAAAATATATTTTTATTACTCAAAAAATTTTAAAATTTTTTATGATTATATTTTAAATATTTTTTATACTTAAAAAATCCAAATCAAAAATCATCATGTACAAAGAAACATTAAAAATTAAGTAGGTTTAGATCAAATCAATATTTATATTTAAAATTAATTTTAAAATATTATACAATAAAAAAATGAATAATATAAAATTATTTTAATATTTAGTTAAAATTTAATAATATAAAAATCACACACTTGATCCAAATAATTCTAATGTCAAATTCATTAAAACAGGCATTGTCCATCCACTCCTTTTCTTTTTTTTTTTTTAAATTCTTTCTTTTTTACTCCTCTTCCGGACCCAACAGATAAAAATAATATAAAAAACCATAAAAGAAATAATAAAAACTCTCCGCCAGGCCACGTGCCTTCCTGCCAATGGGATCCCTCCAAATTGGGAATTTTGAATGTGAAGTCAAGCCGAGCGCATAACCGGAGACCAAGGAAGCCACCGCGATGGGCCCACCACCATGTGGGTCGGTGGCCGAGGATTGGCCTGTTTACTCAGTAGCCACTCCCTTGGGCCCAACTCCACCGGATTAAACACTCTCCCCTCTCTTCCACCATCCACCCTAACTGCCCCCCTCACGTGCACCACCCCCTCGCACGTGTCAAACTGTTATGGGTTTCCCCGTTGGTCTTCAGAAATTCAGGGTCAGTTGTTACTTCCATTTTTACTCTCTCTCTCTCTCTCTCTCCCCTCTTGAAAGCTTCAACTACTACAGTGGTACCGAGAGGTTTTTTTTTTTTTTTTTCTCTTTTCTAAAATGCAGTATTTTCGGCCTTGTAAAATAAGCAGTGGAAGCTTCTCTATACTGTAAACAAAGCTTTCACTTCAATCTTCATTTACAAAAATTCTTTTCATCTTATTTGTTTTCTTTTCTTTCTCTCAGTAATGCTTGATTAGTTTCCGATTCAGAGAAAATCAAGAGAGAGAAAGCTGTGGTTACTGTGAGAACTTTAATTTGAAATAGGGAAGGGAGAGAGAGAGAGAGAGAGAGAGAGAGAGAGAGAGAGAGAGGATCCAATGAAGATCTTGTTGTGATTTTCTAGAGCTAGAGAGGCATTGATCGGAGCATTAGTAGAGTTTTGAGGGAGAGTGGGCAAAGTGACGCTGTAATATACGTTTCATTTATTACATACATACATTTGTACATGGAGTGAGGGAAAGGGAGGGAAGAAGGTGCTGATTTGAAGCTTGAATCGGCATTCTATAGAGAGACACTCGCATTTTTAGAGGGAGAAAAGGGAGGGCTTCATCGAAGATTTGGATACACGTATTGAGAGAGATAGAGATGAACGGGAGGCAGAGATCTGGTGCTCCGGGGGTGCACCACCAGAGGCAGTACTCCGACAACTTCTTGGAGACATCGTCCAATGGGAGATGGCTTCAGTCCGCGGGTCTCCAGCACCTCCACTCAT
Source organism: Moringa oleifera (assembly GCA_021397835.1). Classification (NCBI taxonomy): domain Eukaryota; kingdom Viridiplantae; phylum Streptophyta; class Magnoliopsida; order Brassicales; family Moringaceae; genus Moringa; species Moringa oleifera. The sequence continues at coordinate 3,523,901 of JAJFZO010000579.1, forward strand.
CTAATAATGCAGTTCCTCCAGTTCAGGTTCTGATCTTATTTATTTATTTATTTGGTTTTCCACAAATTACTTTATCATGCCTACCTTTCGGTTAGTTGCCAAGAAAATGCAAGAAAAAAGGGGAAGAAAAGGGTTTAAAGCTATGTCTTGGGTTGTCTCCAAAAATCTAGGAGAGCAGGAGCTATCTAGAGTGATTTCTTTTTGCTATTCCTTTTTCTCCCCTAATATTTTTTCAGTTAATACCAATGCCATATAAGTAGGGATCTGAGTGGATATTTGATTTAAATAAAAATTTGTGGTCATTTAGATCTAATGCCGTGATTTTTAGTCTTGCCCTCAGTCTGGTTGTGGACAACACTCTGTGAAGTAAGAGAATATTATGAATTTGCCAAGGGCGAATTTAGCTGAAGCAACCATCATAATCTTAGCAGGTGCTGTGTGGTGGATTTTTCATCCATGGAAATTCCATTTTACCAACATTATTATGTAATAAAGTTAATGGGACTTCAGGTTGGAGGAGCATTCTATGGATCTGCACAGCCTTCTCCTTTGATTTTTCATTGTCTAATTATTTGATTGTTCTACTACATGGTGTGACTATAAACAGGACTATGGATTCTATGGTGCTGGTGGAGGAGGAGGGCAGGGACAAAGAATGTTTCGGAATGGGCAAAGGGGCTTTAATGGAGGAAATGAGTTTTATGCAGAGCCTACGACCCCTCCAGTTAGTTCCCGTCCGTCAAGCCGGAGAAAAAATGGAGAAGACTCACCTGGTGATTTCAGTCCTGGCCTCTTAGATCTGCACTCTTTTGATACTGAGCTTCTCACTGAGGTTAGTTTCTCATTTTTGACTTGTGGTTGCATAAAAAATAATTCTGTTATTGTGGTCTCTTGGTGATCAAAGATTCCCATAGGTTTTTTTACCCTCTGGGCTTTTACGAATTTAAGCTGGTTTCTGTTTGGACACTTTTGAGAATTATGAACTTGTAAGTTTGGTGTATTTTTATCCTGAATTTGTTAGTTCTTGGTGTACAATTTCTGATTTCAAATGTTGATGCATTGGTTGCATCTTTATCTTGAACAATGGCTGGGTGACTCTGAATGAAGAGTTATATGTGCATTTGGGCTATCAAAATGTTTTACCTTTAGATTTCATGACCGGAGAAAAAAAAGGTTTTGAGATTGTTTTACCTGCCGAACCTTTCTGAAATTCTTGTTTTCACAAAATCTGTATATTTTTCAATGACTTAGGGGACCTAAATATTAACTTCATTTTCATTGTCCTTTAATTTTTCTGGGGACCAGTTTAAGAGCCGGCTTTCTTGGTTAATCATACATCTGTGAGTAACGTGATGCTAAATACTACTTATGTCCAAGTTACATTAGCTAATTTTTCATTCAGTCTGGAATAAATGCCACTTGAAATGTGCTGTAATAAGATAATAAAATCACTTTCCAATGGAAGTTATACTCTATTCATTTTTCTTTTTTGTTTACTTTCATGCTAATTTTTTTTTTCTCTTGTGGACAGATGCCAGTTTCTGGCCTTTACGATGGTTCTTCTCTGTATAATCCTGTTCGAGGTCGAAGCTTAGATGACTCTGAACCTTTTGTTTTAAACAACAAACAAACTGGCAGAACTCATGGTTTGCCAGATAATAATCTCCTGAAAAGCTTTGCTGCTGACAAAGAGAAGTCCAATTCTGTTGCAAAAATTAAAGTTGTGGTATGTTTGTACTCCTTTTCTAACTTTTTCCGGACTACTTGACTGTTATCTGTTATTTCCATAGTATTTTCTAAATGGAATGCATTGCTAGGTCAGTCATTGTTGACCACTAATTGTGAATGTTGGAATTACATGCTTGGCAAACGCTAAACAATACTATTACTATGTTCTGTATTTGGGTGGTCATCAACATGTGGCTTCAGTTGCTACCCTTTCCTCTTAACTTTTGTTGACGATGCTTGGAGCACAGGTCCGCAAGAGGCCACTTAATAAGAAGGAGTTGGCGAAGAATGAGGAAGATATTATTGAAACACATTCCAATTCTCTAACAGTTCACGAGACTAAACTTAAGGTCAGTCTCTCCATCTAGTGCTCTTCCTTACTCTTTCAGCTAAAAACTTTTGCCATACTAAGAACTCATAAAGTATAAATGCTGAGCAGCAGATGACAGGTCTGATTTCCCAAATTGATGGCTGCTGGTAATTAAATTTAAATGAGGGTGGAAACCTTGAGCATTTAAGATGCTAAAGCTGCTCATACATACGACAATGAGACAGAAGAGTCAAATGTATTTTCAATAGTGATGATCGCATTCTAACGATCACTATACTTTTTCTTCCAAGAATTATTATTTGGTTTCTTACTTATCACTTTTGACAAAGTAATAGTTCCTTTTTGTATTTCGTCTATCCATGTCTGTATTTTGATATGTATAGATACATCCAAAAACATTCATCCTTGATACTTTATCCTCTGACAATCTAATTTCCAATGTTTTGCAGGTTGACCTAACAGAATATGTTGAGAAACATGAATTTGTTTTTGATGCAGTGCTCAATGAGGAGGTCTCAAATGATGAAGTGAGTAAATGACTAAAGTATATACAGCATTACATGATTAAGAAGATGATAAAAAATGGATCCTCATTACGGTATTAGTTTCTCTGATTGTCACCTATATTCTTTAGGTATATCGTGAGACTGTGGAGCCCATAGTTCCTATAATATTTCAACGCACTAAGGCAACTTGCTTTGCATATGGGCAAACAGGTGAATGACTTTTCTTGAAATTCAACAACGGATAATGGTATAGACATTTTTCAAGGAAAACTCAATGTTAGAAAGAAATATTTGCTTTCTCTCTGTATCCAAATTACATCTCACTTCCTTCTTGGACACTATAAAGCATTAAATCATTTTTGCATATATATATCTCCCAATTCCTATGCTATAGGCCTGTAAGTTAAAATTATCTCTCCTGTTTTTCTTGTTCTGAAATTTTTTATCACTTCTCTTAATCTGTTGTCTATATCTATAGCCATGGTTCATATAGCTTGGAGCATCAACAAGGATGAGTCCAGAGTCATTTGTCTAGTTTGGTTCTTAAATGCATTATACATGCATGTTCCAAATCACTTTTGGCTTAATTTAAATACAAGTGACTTGGTTCAGTCTTGTGAAACCATTATGGCTTTTTATTCCATAAATCTTTGATGTTCATTGCTCCTTTTGGCTTGAGCCATTTATTTTTCTTGCAAGAATACTGCTCAAACTCATTTTTACTTATTGTTACTTTTTCTGTTCAGGCAGTGGAAAAACATTTACCATGAAACCATTGCCCCTTAAAGCTTCAAGGGATATCTTGAGGTTGATGCACCATACTTACCGGAACCAAGGATTTCACTTGTTTGTGAGCTTTTTTGAAATATATGGGGGCAAATTATTTGATCTCCTCAGTGATAGGAAGTAAGTTATAATGGGTTTATTTTCTGTTTATCTTGTTAGGACTTCCAGTCCCTAACTTACTGAAGGCTTGGAGCTCTTCTTGCAGAAAACTATGCATGAGAGAAGATGGTAAACAGCAAGTTTGCATTGTGGGTTTGCAAGAGTACAGAGTATCAGATGTAGAGACAATTAAGGAGCTTATTGAGAAAGGCAATGCCACAAGAAGTACTGGTACCACAGGTGCAAATGAGGAATCTTCCCGTTCACATGCTATACTGCAGCTTGCTATCAAGAGATCAATTGAGGGGAATGAATCAAAGCCTCCTCGTCTTGTTGGAAAACTTTCTTTTATAGATCTGGCTGGAAGTGAACGTGGTGCAGATACTACAGATAATGATAAGCAGACAAGGTATTTTCTGCCATGTCTTTGAGGTCAAAATATTATATGTAAGGCATGACGCAGAGTGACCCTATTGGTATGCTAAGCTAGCTTCATGCTTCTGGTGTTTGAGGATTGCCACGGGAATGTTTTGATGCATTAGTAAGTTCTTGCTGAGAAGGAACGAGTAAATATTTTGCTTCTTTGATGTTAGACAGAAGTCGCTTTTAAATCACTTTAGCTGTGGAGATGCCTGTGTAAATTGCTGGCATTCCAGTGATTTGGAACTCCATGTGTGGATTTGGAAGCCAACAACAATTACATATGGGAATTCTTGAATAGTTAACATGGAAGATGTATTTAAGCAAGCAAAATCTGGAGGGTTTAAGCAAAGCAAAGTCATTAACGGCAACATGTTGACTTAGAATTTTTTGAAGCATGTGATTTGTCTCCTAAGCCATGTATTTATTTTTACTGATTATTTATTATCAATCACACACTGAAATGCATTGTGTTAAGAAAGTTTAGGTGTGCTTAGCTCTGATATTTCCATGCTAAATAGCTTGGCTCCAATTCATGACGCTTTCTGTGTTTGATTTTCTCAACAATGGGCAATATTCATAGGAAGAATCTGCCTTTTGTGTTCTTTTCCAAATGAAGATTTACTTACCTTAACCATTTTGAATGCATTATGCAGAATGGAAGGTGCTGAAATCAATAAGAGTTTACTTGCGCTAAAGGAGTGCATAAGAGCTCTGGACAATGATCAAGGTCACATTCCTTTCAGAGGCAGCAAATTGACTGAGGTACTGAGGGACTCATTTGTTGGCAATTCGCGTACTGTGATGATATCATGCATTTCACCAAACTCAGGATCATGTGAACATACTCTCAACACCTTGAGATATGCTGACAGGTATTAATCTCTTTCTTTTATTTTTCTTTTGAACCATCAAATGTACCCAAAAAGCTTTCATGTCATAATACTATCATATTCCAGGGTGAAGAGCCTCTCAAAAGGGAACAATTCTAAGAAAGATGTACTATCTTCAACCTTAAACTTAAAGGAGTCGACTACTCTGCCGTTATCTTCAGCTTTACCAACTACATCCACCTTTGAGGATGATACAAATGATAGATGGGCTGAAGAAAATGAAAGAGAGGATTTTGATGCATTAGATGATTCCTATGAGCAAGGGAAGCCAATGTGGAAGAGGAATGGGAAGCCAGAGCCATGTAATCTCCCTTCAGAAGACAAAACGTGGAAAGCTAATGGTCAGACAAAATGGCAGGATGTTCCAAAATCTGATACTAAGAACTCAAAGTCAGATGATGATTTAAATGCTCTGCTACAGGTAATATTTAAAGATAATAATTACTTTTATATCCATGATACCAAAGCCATTGGACTTAAAAAGCTTGTCTTGTGTTGCTCTCAGGAAGAGGAGGATCTTGTAAATGCCCACCGGAAACAGGTGGAAGAGACCATGAATATTGTTAGAGAGGTATATAACTTTCTGATTGTTCTCAGCCATCATGTCTTTCTGATTATTCAACTCTATCTGGTTTAAAGACATGCTTCGAAGTTTGTCTGAAGGTTCTGCTGTCATCTATTTGAATCAATGCTGATATTCTCTGCAAACCGACATGTCCTGTTTGTTTAAATGTGCATTAATTTATTTTGGGATATCTACTGGGAAATTTGATGTTTGACGCACTAAGATTTAATTTATTTTTGTTTGCAGGAGATGAACCTGCTTGTAGAAGCAGACCAACCAGGAAATCAGCTGGATGATTATATTTCTAGATTAAATGCAATTCTTTCTCAGAAGGCTGCAGGCATCCTGCAACTGCAGACTCGTTTAGCTCATTTCCAGAAACGTCTGAAGGAGCAAAATGTTTTGGTATCTTCTTCAGGCTACTGATATGATATGGAAGTTCGAAGTCATGCTATAATGACACGATTTTTAAGAATACAATTGCTTGATTATTGGCCTGCTTATGCATTTTTCTGATTAAGATCATTTCCAGTTTGCTGGGTATCACCGTTAAAAGTGTGTCCTTGGTAAACTTCATAAGGCTTGGGAGTTGGATATTTCCTTATCAGATTAAGATCTTGTCTCTGCTACGTGAGGCTATTCTTTGATGTTTTTTTCACCAATTAAGAAGCTATAGATAAGCATTGGATTTACATGCCATCACGAATTACTCTTGTAAAGTTCTGCAGAACTGTCATTTGATTCATTTGAATAGTACTTGTTTGGACTTCTTAGTGCCTGCTTTCAAGAGGTTATGGATAAGATTGCCACTCTGTTATTCTCATTGTTTTCTTCTTGGATTATATGAAAGATTGTGAGATTCTATTCTCTCGGGCATTCAATTTTTCTGCAGTTTCTGCATTTTCATCAACAATGGTGTGTTGTGTTTGATGAGATAATCTGAATATTACTGGATGGAAATACATGTTCAGCTAACTATACGAAGAAGAAATTTACTCTTCTGATTCTGCATCCATTTGACATCCCAATCCTCTAAATTCTTTCCTTTTTTTTTTCTTTTAATTTGGCTGTGTTTTATGTTTCTTTTGATCAGTAATTATATATATAGGGTAAGTGTTTTGAAAAATTTTGAATTATATCTCCACTCACAAATCAAACTTTGTTTAAAAATTGATAAAATAAACTCTGATATTTTATTAATTATCAAAACAAATCTTGAAGCATGATATCATGAAAAACCAATATTAAAGTCCGATGCCATTATCTTTCTTGACTCAAAAACAAACATTGACTTTCCCTTTCTGCATTTTTTGCTTTCTCTCTCTACAAATAACAAAGCTTTTCACTTTTTCTCTCTCATTTTCTTTGGCCAATAGTCTAGTAATTAAGTTTGTCAATGACACAAAGACTAAGCTGAGAAAAAGAAGCTCATGGCTGTGAAGCTCCATGATAAGACGATGCATATGCTTTTCATGGTATGAGGAGCTTTTGAGAAGAACTTGAGCATGTCCCTGAAGTTAGCATGTCTGAAACTTAAGCATGCCCACTTAGCTTCGATAGGAATACTATTAATGACTAGTTGGGATCTCAAAGCTGCTTATGGTTTCAACTATGAAGTTACAATCGCCATGAACTGTACTACGTACCCCTAAGATGTTGAAACTCCATTAATGCTAGCCTTTATTCTTTTCAATTCAAATTATGAAAGTTATAGATATAAGCCCTCCTGTAAAAAGTGAAAAGAAGAACCAGTTGAAAATGCTGAGATGAGTCTTTGGCTACTCTGGTCAAGTGATTAGCCAATTTTTCAAACTGGTGATTCTATTTCATAGGCTGCTGCTGCGAGTATTATGAAGAATATATCAACTATTCCTCAGGTTCGACAAACCTTAGTCGAAGAAATGATCATAAGGGTCATGATCAATTTTCTTGACTGTAGAATTTTGTTAGGTTCCAAGGAATATGCAGCAAAGTGCTCTTAGAATCTCTTTGTCAACAACGAAAACTTAAAGAGGTTTTTTATTTTAGAAAGTGATTAGTTTTTCTCTCATGAAAGTTTTTTGGTTTCCTACCTAGGCTGCTTCATGTCCTTAAATCTAGATCATTTGATACACAACAAGCAGTTGCATCAACTCTCTATCAAATTTGCAGCTCAATAGAAATGAAGAAATTGGTGGATGAAATCGGGTGCATTCATCTATTTATCAAACTCTTGGAGGTTAAATCAAAAAGTGCGAGGGAGGTTGCTGTATAAGCAATTTCTAGTTTGGTTGTCCAGTTGCTTGACCCAAGTCACGAGACACTTCGAAGGACTGTACAGTTTTTTATCCGGCATCTATCTCTTCTAGTAAGAAATATAAGAAACTGATAATTTCATAATCGAGTATTTTAAGAAGCTTATAGACATGGATATCCTTGGTGCTTAGCAAGGTCGACCATAGGCCTGTGCGCCAAAGGCGTCTCCAAAGTTAGGACCACCATAGTTTGAGGTCCACGTGTGTGTATATATATATATATATATATATATATATATATATATATATAAAATTTTATAAAATTTTTAATTAATTTTAAAAAATTATAGGCTTAAATATTTAAGATGAATTGAATTTAATTAAAATATAATTAAAATAATTAAATTTTAGATTAACAAAAAAACGGAGATAAAAAGATTTTATGGTTGGTTAACATTTTTTTTCTTTTAGAGTATATTTCTTTTTTTATTCTTTTTTTAAAATTCAATAAATATCTTTTTTTAATTAAATTATGTATTAAACGAATTAGCAACTTTATGTATTAAAAAAATATATTAAAATGAATTGATTATAAAAATATTATTAATAAATTTACCTCTCAATTAATTAAAAAAATTATTTTAAATAATTACTTGATACTGTTATTTTATTACTACGTAATTTTGTTCTTTTATATCATTATAATTTTATATAAAGGGTTTGACTTTTTATTTTTCGTCTTGGGCCTCCAAATAGTCAGGAGGAGCCCTGATGCTAAGAAACTGTTGCAGCATTTGTGAAAAAAGGAAACTAAGAAGTTTGTTCAGCCAAAATAAAGGTTGAAAACAAAAACATAAATTTCTTTTTTTTTTTTTTGTAATATTTTCCTTTCCCCTGGCCCTGCAGATGATCAAGTTTCATTAGCTACATAAAACAAACATAATCAAGCCATATGTACTACAGATTCAAAAGTGCAAATCCATGCAAATCCATGTTTGTTTATAAATGTATACAAATTAATTATGTTTATCTTCTCATTTATGGTGCAATTGATTTCTCTATCCATTAAAGTTATAAACTTTTATTGAAATAGTTTATGCTCTCCTCCCTTTTAATGCCAAAAGGTTCTTAATCATAAATGGAAATTAAATGGAAACAAATTCCTACATTATAGTCAGGCTTCTCTTTTCAATAAGAAATGAAGAATAAAGGAAGAGAAAAACCAAAAGAAGAAGAAGAAGAAGAAGAAGAAGATACTATTTTGTTGTTTTGTAGGGAGAACTTTTGGAGAACTCGGTGTGCCTTCTTTAAAATTTAAGCATGATTAACGAATTAGATTTTTCATTAATAGAGGGTTTGATTCGATTAAATATGAATATTTAACGTTTGTATCAATACTGTTTAAACATCGGGGTTTAAGTAGATATTAAGGAAATACTTTAAGATTTTTTGGGAATATATAATTTTATATACAAAATCCATGAAGTAAAAATATATTTAAATTTAAATTTTATCAATGGAAGCATTATTCAAATAATTTTTAATTTTAGTTTAAATTAAAATTTAATTTTAATAATTATGAGAAATTAAAAATATTTTGATTATTAAAATGTCTGATTTAGTTAAATTTATATTTTATATTTAATTATTTTTTAATTTTAAATAATTTTTATTTATAATTTATATTTTATAAAATTTAAATTAAATTATATTACGTAAAAAATATATCTAATATTAAAAAATTAAAATTTTTTACGACGATAGTTTAAATGTTTTTTACCATATGTAAAACGTTAGAGCTCAAATTTTATGTAGAAAACTTTTATAATTTCAAAAGACTAAATGACATGATCTCAACTAAACTAAATTAAATAATTTTAAGTTAAAAATTGTTATATAAAATTTTAATTAAATTACATTTATAAAAAAATTAAAAAAATAAATAAATTAAATCAATTGAAATATCATATATATATAATTTATTTAATAATATTTTGATAAATAAAATAAAAAATAGTGTAATTTAAATTTTTTATATTTGTTTTATTTTTTTTTAAATTTGTTTGAAATAAAAAAATTATTTGTGAAAAAGAACATACAAATCCACTGACCGTAATATGGAGCATTATATTTTTGTAGGCCTTTCACTGATATTGGGCCAACCCATCTAAGTTAAAATGAAGAGCCCAAATCTGATCATCCCCTTCGAAGGCGGTCTCGGTACTTCCATTAATCAGGTCACCCGGGTGTCTATGTTAACGAACTCAGTTGCAAGGGCATATCCGTCATTTAACGATCCCAATTCCCGCCATTGTGATCTTCGAGAACAGGGGACGGCCTCCTCCTCGCTTCTCACTCTGTTATAACTGATACTGCAACTGCAGACAGTTTCCGTAAAACATAACACGAAGAGCAACCCCAAAATCAGAGAAAAGAGAAGCGAGAAAGAGAAGGGAAGCAACACCAAGAACGCGCCAACCAGGAATAAGATGCTGATTTCGAACGTTGAAATGAGTATCATAACAAAACTGAGCTGCTTCGTGTTCATTCTCTGCATCTTCATCTCTTCCAAGAACCAGAACACGGAGAACCGGAAGGGTTCGACCTCAAAGGTAACTGTTGACTGGTCCTCTTCTACCGATTCCTCTTCTGTTTTCCCTGATATCTCGTCCACCGGGGCCGTGTACATGTCCATGGAGGACGAGAACCTTCAAGTGGTCCAGCCTCGTCGATCTCTGGAGTATGATTATTATCGAGAATCATGCCCCGGAGCGGAGCGGATGGTTCGAGCCATTGTTCGTGATCTGTACAGAGTCAAGTCTAATTTGGCTCCTGTTCTCCTCCGCCTTGTTTTTCATGACTGCTTCATTGAGGTGATCTTTGTTTATCTGGTTTTTACGTTTGTTCTTAAATTTTTCCTCTTTTCTTGCTGACTTGATCTGGGTTTCTTGTATATGTGATTGTGATTAGATTTTCTTCTGTTTTATTGATGATTTTGATATTAGTCTCAAGTTAATCTTTATAGTGAATTTAGAATTCCTTTTATGTACATCATGGTTTCTTACAATTCAAGACCTTGTTCAGTGATGATAATCTTTGTTTCTTGATTTTATTATACATTGTTTTTTTTTTTTTTGCCCGAAAAGATCTTGGCTATGGATGTTGTGTAAATTTCGGCCAAATGTATAACTTTTTGAGGAAGAACCTTTTACTTTCTCTCTGACTACACTCTTGGTTTACTTCGTCATGGAAAATTTGTGCAGGGATGTGATGCTTCTGTATTATTGGATCCTGCTGATGGTATTGATTCAGAGAAAGATTCTCCTCCTAATAAATCTTTGAAAGGTTTTGATATAATCGACATTATCAAGTCTGAGCTTGAAGAAGTATGTCCTGGTATAGTTTCCTGTTCTGATATTCTTGTCCTGGCAGCTAGAGAAGGTGTTGTTCTGGTCAGTCCTCTCTCCCTTTCTCTCTCTCTCTCTCTCTCTCTCTCTCTCTCTCTCTCTCTCTCTCTCCTGCATGCGCTTACCAGCTCACTCTTATGAAAGTTATTGATTCTTTAAATTTCAGGCTGGTGGCCCATTTTATCCATTATGTACTGGTAGGAGAGACAGCACTCTTGCCTTTTTGGATACCGCAACAAATGAAATTCCTTCACCCAATGGTGATCTTTCTGAGACCCTTGCATCTTTTGCATCGAAGGGATTTGATGAAAGAGAAACTGTCAGTCTCTTAGGTCTGCACATTTGCCCTCTGCTCTTCTAATTTCTTTGTTTTATGTTCATAAAAATTATATGGTTCTCATTTCTGCTGTGTTATGATCCTCTGGCATTTCTTTTAACATTTTTGATCTCATCGCAGTTGCAAATAAATTTGAAAATTGTAGTTGCCCTGGCTGGTTGTCCTTATCTGTTCTTGGAACCTGGGGAAAGACCTGAGAGCGCAATATCTTTACTGAACCTGTGCTTGTACAACTACTTGGGTTCATGGAGATATGTCTTTGTTATGAAACCAAACCAATGTGAAGCATGGAACTTGAAGTTTCATTTCATTATTTGATTTCTCAATTTTCTAGATAATTAGAGTGAGAGATAATAAGTTCTCCTTTGATTAAGTATCTGCTGGAATTCAGATTAACCATTCTATTCTGCTTGAACCATAGCAATGTCTGTTAGTTGATTTATGTTTCTACTACAAAATAACAGCTGGAGTGGTTGATCGGGGTAATCTGTTGTAAAATGTTGGTCTATCTTCTCTTAGGTTTCTGTGTGCTCTTAGTTTAGTTGAATTGTTGTTGTAAATAATGCATTAGAATTGATTGTATTCTTTGCTCCCAGGTGCTCATAGCATTGGAGTTATCCATTGCAAATTCTTCCAAGATCGTCTCTACAACTTTACTGGAACCGGTGAACCTGATCCTTCTCTGGATCCTGAGCTGCTTCAAGAACTGAGATTGAAGTGTAGGCACAGTCACACATCAACCTCACCAGCACCATCACCATCCTCTAGTGGCTCGCCATTGTCCTCAGCACCAGAATCACCCTCCTTCCCAGCACCATCACCATCCTCTATTGGCTCGCCATCATCCTCAGCACCAGAATCACCCTCCTTCACTGTCTCACCATCATCAATAGAAGCACCATCACCATTCTCCATTGGCTCGCCAACATCCTCAGTAGCAGAATCACCCTCCTTCACTGCCTCACCGTGGTCATCAACGGAAGCACCATCATCTGCAGGACCACCATTTCCATCAGTGTCTTCATCACCACAAGCATCCCCATCACCTTCTAATAACTCCATGTCCTTCTCAGTGAAGGAATCAGGAATGAATATAGCTTATTTGGAACCAGGAGCTGCCTTTGGTGCACCATATTATCGCAGCATCCTGCAAGGTAAAGGACTCCTCTATGCTGATCAGCAGCTATTGGCAGGGGAAGAAACTAGAACTTGGGTTAGAGCATATGCTTCAGATCCCACCTTGTTCCACAAAGACTTTGCCTTGGCAATGATGAAGCTCTCAAATCTTGGAGTCTTGACAGCACCAACGGGTCAGATCCGGCTCAATTGTGCAAAGGTTGCATGAGGAAAGATGACAGAGTTTAAACTGTATAGTTCATTTACATTTTGACCTTTATAGTTGCGGACTTGCAGGCTCTGCATCTGCTTGAAATGCTAAAGTTTTGGATGGCATTCTTATTACAGGACGGTAGCTGTTGAAACTTGACCATTTATATGCAATACATGGCAATAGTTATTATCCTAAAATGTTGATTGGAGCTATGAATTCATTTATTGGCTGTAGCATTAAGAGAACAGAAAAAAATATTAAAATGGCTTCATCACTAAATCAAGCCAAAGTCAAAAGAAAAAAGTTGTACCTTACAATAACTAGGAATTTATGGTGAAGTCAGTAGCATCTGCACCAATTATGCAGCTTCACATATTCATGGATGGAAATATATTGGTAAACAAACAGGCCAAAGCCAACAATAATTGAGGTAAGCCAGGCAGCCAAGGCTAAATATCATAAACATAGAGAAGAACCTGAACAAAATCACAAGAGGCTAAATATCATAAACATACTGAAGAACGTGAACAAAATCACAAGAGAATAAAATAACGAAAATGATCTAAGACAGATCCATATACACAACAGTATAACACTAAGATGAGGAGGACCTAAAACCCAATGGACCCAAATCTCCGTTTTGAAGGGTTGATGCTGAGAGAGGCCTGTGGAATTGAGTATTCTGAATACATATCCGTGAAGAACTTGTCAACAATGTCAAGGTACACTGGACTCTTAAGCCTAGAGTAGTAATGAAGTGCCTCTTCTACATCCAACACATGTTCCAAATCACCTGCATCCATCATATCTAATTCCTTCATCCTTCTTGCTAAGGCAGGTTCCCTTCTATTTGTAATCCAATTGTGTTGCTTCTCACCCTTGGCTGAACGAGAAGCTCTCAGTTTCTTGGGTTCCTTTACTCGCTCTTCTTGTTTAGTCTTCTCAGGACCCTGCTCCACAAGCTGCATGAAGCTTCCACCACATGCATCTTCTTCAATCACTGGTTCTTCCAATCCCATGACATTGCTCTGCTTTCTCTTCTTGGTCTTGTCCACATCAAACTCCACTTGAGGACAGTAGCCGGTGTAAACTTGATCTCCTGGATTATTATTTGAGTGGCTACGACGACTGCAGGAAAAGGGGTTCAAGAGAGGGTGCTTGGGTAGCTTTTGGTAGCCTCCAAAGAAGAGTGATTTGAGGTTTTCAAGGGTTTTGTGGAAGATGATCTTGGTTTTCTCAACGGATTCTCTTATGAGCATGATTGCCCCTAAGGCTTGTTTCAACTTCCAGTGTCTTTATCTGCAGGAACAGACACTGCTCCAATCTGTCTTTAACTTGTTTTTCTTCTGCAATTTGTCTTGCCCAAGTACAGAGGAAACAGAGATTAAGATGGCTCAGGTTCTTTTAGGTTACCTTGGGACAAAGGTACTATTAAGAGCCTAATAAGAGAACATCTCCTGCTTTTGGCTTTGCTGTTTTCCTTCTTTTTGTCCTCACACTCCTGCCTTTTCTCTCTCTCTCTCTCTCACTCACATACACACACACACAGACACACAGAGATTGAATCCTGACCATTTGATTATTATGATTCATTTGGTGCTAAAGATCTTTAATAAAAATTAAGAGTAAGGTCTTAGGAATCTAATAATCATGAAAACTTCGGTTTTTGACTTCTTGTTGTGCAAAGTGCAGCTGCATTGATTAAGATGCAAAGCTAAAAGCAGTGGGTTGCTTAAAGCTCTATTGGGTTTTATCCATCCTTTGAAAACTTGATACTTCTATTATCCTTTTTTATAAACCCTAGGACCCACATAAAATGAACAGTCCTCATCCACTTGTTGCCAACCAGATCAAGATGATCATATAGCCTTTAATAGCCTTGTTGGCGGGTGGTTGAATTTGATCCTTATTGATCATTTTCCCTCATATAGATGTTAGGTGAAAAATGTTCTTTGCATTTATAAGAGATGGCTTATATGGTCCCCAATCTATAATGCCTGTGGCTAGTACGATAAGGTGCATTTGGCTTCTCCTGTATCTTATGAATATTTTTTAGAACTCCAAAAAATTCTGTCATTAAACAACTTTAAGACAAATGATCAAATCTTTGAAGTTTGAAGAAACATGGTGATGCTGCATCTTTTTCTCTTTTGTTTTTCTTCATTGTTAGTGGACAATTACAAGGTTAACTTGACGTTGGAGTCAGGTTGTAGGGCCTGAAGTTGTGCAAGCATAAAGAAGCTTGTTAATTTTGCTTTCCTAAGAAAACATGATCTGAATGCAGATTCCATGGAATACTAAAAAGAAGAGATTTCGGACAGACACGGAGTTATGGACACAATGCTTGGCCCCACGGGTTGGAAGCTCCTGCATCTTCTGAATTTATGTCTAAGGCTAAACATCACCGGCACCTGCCCATCAGTTTTAAATTCGATGTCCCTCTTTTAAGAGGGTTAATATAGATAAAAATAATGCTGAATTTTAAGAGAACATACTGAAATTTCAGTAACTTAAGAGGAAGATGATCTTAAAGAAGATGAGGAGCTTATCTCCATGAGTTAATAATCCAAAATCATTTAATCATTTCTATAATGTCACTACATGCTTGCACAAATACAGTCCTTGCCTGCAGCAGTCTTCGTAAGACCGAACAAATTGCTGCATAATCATTTGTGTCGTTTGTAATCCGCATCTGACTTAGCTTTTCCCACCATAGAATAACCCCGACCTTAGATCATCCTCAATCTGTACTGAATTTTAACTTTGATAATAATTCAGGACGTAGAGCAAACTTTATCTCAGATCAGATTTAGTCCATACTTAATGAGTTTCCTACCAGCCTTTCGCCTCTGAGAGAGAACTTCTTTAAGGGCAAATTTAGGTGTCTACGCCTAATCACTCTCAAGTGCCTCCTTGAATTCTATTACAAAATCTGCATCATTGTCCTCATTTTCATCATTAACATTGTGAAGGTCATCATCATGCTTCGTTTCTTGAAGAAATGCCTCAAGCTCATCAAGTATGAAGCTTGCAAGTGAATATCGAGCTCTTACACATGCAAATTGCATCCTCAATGAAAAGCTTAACATGGATTTGCGTGTTATAGGATCATTCGCTAAAAAAAAAAAAAGAAATGCTCTCAAGTGACGTGGCAATAATCATCTTGTTGAAATGGAGAGAAATTCTAAGAAACAAGAAAGGGTGGCTAACATGGTCAAATTCACCTAACGTGTGTCCATGGAAATCATTTCATTTCAAATATTGTTTCAGTTGATTGTACAGTTGACATTAGTGTTGTGGGTTGTTACCTTAATTGGCATAAAAGGGGGAGCACCAGATAATTACAAGCATGCTTTTCTTTTCATCTTTTTATTATTTCTCATATATTTTTTAGTTACATGTTTCTGTCTTTTTTTTATTGATTTTATTATTATTACTAGTGTTATTATTATTATTATTATTATTTATTTTCTCTCAATTATTATTATTATTTGTAAGATGATTCTTCAAATCTTTTATATATATATATATATATATATAATTAACCTATATGACTGACATCTATTAGCTCATGCAAAATTAAGTGTCCATCGGGTCTTCCCTGACCTTATGCTCTCTTGTTTTTTATCGTCATGACACTATTACTGTAATAGTGGACTTCATTACTTCCATAACAAGTCCGTTACCGCGAAATAAGTTTGCAGTCAACACAATCAACCGGTTTGTCTCCTTGCATGCCGAAATAGATCATTCAAAGAATATTATGCTGAAGTAGGAGGTGGACCTGAATTCAGCGGATACTAAGCTAGATAACATGAGAAAGAATATGGACGCCTGAGTCAACAAGGTAAAAGAAAACTCGAGCATCCAACGTAGTATCCAGATCAAGAGGGTGCGGGAGGAATCTCAAAAAGCTGGGTCTGGAGGAAGGGCCAACTCGATCGTGAGGAGGGTCAAGAGTTAGGTGTGGCCAATTTCATGGCCAACCTTGAGTTAATAGCTGAAGCAGGCAAGCAAGCTGCGACTCTGTATCATCCCATCTACACTGACCTGGTACAGGAGATAAGAGCAAAAATGCCTAAGGTAAACCTTGAGTGGGTCTAAACGACCCCTCCGTCAGTTGATTCAACCTAGGCTCCTACAGCTTTTGAATTTATTACGGAAGATGAGGCACCTGACATAAAGGCTTTCGAAGGCCTGACCCAAGATGAAGACGTGCCCGAGGCTATAGATACTCTTAATTTTTTTGACTTGCTTTCTAATTGTATTTTCCTTTATACGTTTTCATCACTGGCCATGTGATGAACTTTTTTTTCATTAATGATATACAATATTTCCTCTTACTTCATATTTTGTGCATCTTTCCATTCTCGATATCATTAATAAGCAAAATATGAACATCAACTTTCGCTCTGACTTTTCTGTAATGACTTCTTCCATTCTTCCAGTTCTAATTGATCCTAACCCTTAACCTCAATTCAACACTCTGGCCTTAACTTTTGACCCGACCTTGAAGAGAGCTTTAATAGCATTTCGACAACTCCCACTTGTTTTCATCACTCGACGTGAGACATCTGTTGCAACACTTTGGCAAATTTGATCCATATTCTAGACTCAACCATAAAACGGTCTCGCAACATCTTTATCAATTTGTATTCTAACCCACCATGAAAAGTGCTTAGAAATATCTTCGCAAGTTTCTTTGTCTCTCTTTGAGTTATGCCTAGTATCACTATATCACGCTCTTTACTTGGCAATATGTATATTGTAGACCTACTGTGATGTGTGAATTCTTGAAAAATTTAACAATAATAACTTTAGCTAAATTGATAATGTACAGTAGTCCTATTGGGCTTATACCTGATTTATGTTTATGCTTATGCTTTATAGATTGACTGGATGCTCATGGATAAAGAGACGATGAGATAAACATGGGTTGTCACCGTGAATGCCTTCCATGCCTTGTTTACACACATACAGTAGGACCTTACTTACATGTTAGAATGGCTTTGGTTTAAGCTTGAGAATTATTGCTTACTTCAAACCCCTATTTTGGCTTCTATTTTCCTCTGCCTAGTTCTTCATGACTGGGGGTGAGGGTAGATCACAGAGTGTAAATGTATAGCTGGCTCAACTATTCAAAGGTGGCATGAGTCAAGATCACAGAGTTTAAATATATAGTTGAATTGCATTTTGACTATTATAGTTGCAAACTTGAAAGCTTTGAATCAGCTTGAAATGCTAAAGTTTTGAATGGGATTCTTATTAGAGAACATTAGTTGTTGAACTTGATCCTTCATATGCAATATATGGTAAGGGTTATTATCCTAGACAGTTGATTGTAGTTATGAGTTTAGTTATTAGCTGTAGCATTAAGAGAACAGCTAATTTGGGTGAATGGCCATGGGAAATACGGCATATTTAGGTTAAGATTTTGGCTTTTTTTTTTTTTTGCATATTATTGCTGTCTTTCAATAAAATGGCAAATCACTAGAGTTAGAATGAGTTGGAACCCTAAAGGAAAATTTAAAAAAAAGAGGAAAAAGGTAGGGAGATTTGGTTTATTGGTAAGCTGCCATTAAATACTTATTAGGATAAGTTGGCCCTGTGTGCAGAGATTTGTTTGATGCTGTGCCCATCCTTGTTTGGCAAGCTAGCAGTTATTAGCATGCAAAGAAATGCAGCATTTTATTTTAGTCTTGAAATGCCTACATAAAATACATCATCAGCATGCAAATGAATGCATCTTCTGTGAGTCTTTTGAATTGCCTGCTTAAATACAAGCTGCGTGTTGCAGGGTTTATAGTTTTCCTGTTATGGCTTAAATAGTTTGCATACAATGGTCCTTTGTTTCTTCAGAATCTTGACAAAGCGTGTTCTAATTAAAACCAAGAGAATGAATTTCTATGGTAAAATTGGAAATTTGCATTACACATTTGTGGGAAACCATTTTCTATCAAGGAAACTAGACAAAGATGCAATGATCACCTGAAGAAAGAAGTAGAGATCCCTAGACATTGTTCATACTCCCCACAACTAACAAGACTCACAATTGTTTGCATTGACAAATATTTGCAGGATCAGCCATAAGAATGATGCAATATCATGCTACTCATCACAAAAGATTTGCATGTTTATCAGCTCCTTCTTGTTGCTGCTCATCACTCAATCTAAGGGATGAAATTTGAGCAGGTTACTGGTGTTTTATTCGCTCTTCCTTTTGCATGCTTTTCCTGGGTGTCTAGCCTCAGAATCAATGTATGAATCAATAACTTTCCATGTGCTTTACCAGGACTTCTTACAGGGGAATGACGTGTGTCTTACATATTCAACTTTAACCTCTTGCCAAACAAGCAACTACTGATTGTTTGGTCGAGATCTTTTTCTGCCAGACTCGCTTAGGTAAGTGTGATACTGCTGAACATGACCTCTACCTGTCTTCTTTCTGAAATGGCCTCCTGAATTTTCAAACGGGTGATGAATGCAAGAAACACTCAATTCCTACTAATTTTGCGATCAAAATTCGAGAAAACTAAGAATAGTGTAACACAATGAATGAAAGAAAGCAATATAAAAGTAGAAATTACCTTAGACTGCCCAAGTTTAAGACTGGTCGCATGACAGCACGAGCCAAAAGCTCCTTCCTGTATAATAATGTTAGGCTCGACCTGATATCCTGTCGGCGTGGGCTGTTTACATGTCTACGAAAGACGAGAACCATCAAGTGGCCTAGCCCTGTTCATCTATAGTGTATGACTATTATTGAGAATCATGCCTCGAGCGAAGTGGATGGTTCGAGCCATTGTTCGTGACCACCAGGAATTCAAGTCTAATTTTGTTCTTGTTCTCCTCTGCCTTGTATCTCATTACTGCTTCTTTGAGGTAATCTTTGTTTCTCTGGCTTTATTTTATTTGTTTTATACATTTGTTTTTACAAATGCGTTTTTCTTTTGGTGACTTGATCTGGGTTTGTTTGTATGTGATTTTGATTAGATTTTCTTTTCATTTATTGATGACTTTAATTTTAGTTTTCCAAGTTAATCTTTATAGAGAATTTAGATTAGTTTCCTTTTTATGTACATCGAGTTTTAGGTTTGTTATTTGTTCGATAAATTCTAAAACTGATTCACTAATGATCATCTTCCTTTCTTGTCTTTAAAATACGTTTTCTTTGGTAAATATCTTTGTTATGGATTTTATTTAAATTTCAGCATAATATATGTCTTTTGTAAGAATACCCTTTTACTTTCTCTATGGCTACACTCCTGGTTTACTTCATGATGGAAAATTTGTGCAAGGATGTGATGCTTCTGTATTATTGGATCCTACTGGCAAGGATTTCGTGAAAGATTTTCCTTCTAATAAATCTTTGAAGGGTTTTAGTGAAATCAACCTTATGAAGTTTGAGCTTAAAGATAGTCTTGGTATTGTTTCTCTTTCTAATATTCTTATACTACAACTAAAGAAGGTGTTGTTGCAGTCAGTTTCTCTGCCTCTCTCTTTCCAGCTCACTCTCATAAAAGTTAATGATTTTTCAAATTTCAGGGTGGTGGCCTAATTTCTCGGTTATATATTGTTAAGAGAGGGAGAAAGAGAGAAAGAATTGACTAGAACTAAATCTTTCTACCAAAAACAACACCAAGACATACTTATTCAAAGTCAAACTTGATAATGTCGATTATGTTAAAACGCTTTAAATATTTATTCGAAGGAGAATCTTTCTCGAAATCGTACCATCTGTAGGATCTAATAATACAAATGCATCACATCCCTACATAAATTTTTCATCACGAAGTAAAGAAAGAATATAGTCATTAAGTAAAGAGAAAGTAAAAAGTTCTTCCTCAAAAAGATATAAATTCAGCTGAAATTTAGATGAAAAATCTATAGAAAAATCATTAAGAAAAAATATAGAACAAGAAAATCAGGAAATAAAGATTATCATCTCTCAAAGGTTTGGAATTCATCAAATGAGTATCAAACAAAAACTTGATGTACAGAAAAAGAATTATAAATTCACTACAAAGATCAACTTAAGAAATTGATATTAAAATCATTAATAAATAGAAAGAAAATCTAGTCAAAATCACATATATTTTTTTTATCATGAAGTAGATCAAGAGCATAGTCAAAGAAAAAGTAAAAGGTTTTTCCTCAAAAGTATATATATTCCACTGAAATTAAGATCAAATCAATAGCAAAGATCATTACACAAAAAAAAAAAGGAAAGTCAAGAAAGAAAGGTTATTATCTCTAAACAAGTTCCGGAATTCATCAAATAAGTAGTAAACCAGAAATTTAAATGTATATGAAAAAGAATTTTTTTAAATTAACTATTAAATTAAAAGGGACATGAGAAACAAAGATAAAAATTATCAAGAAATAAAAAGTAACTACAACCAAAATAACATATATAACTAACTCTAGAGAAAAGGGGAAACCAATTTTAAGGACAAACGTAAAAAAGAAAAAAAAGTACCTCTATGAAACAGTCATGAAAAACCACGCAGAGGAAAATAAAAGCCAAAATAGGCTTGACTTTATAGAGATCGCGAACAATTGCTCAAAACCATCTGCTCTACTTCGAGGTATAATTCTCGATAATAATTATACTCTAGAGACTGACGAGGTTGGCCCACTCGATGGCTCTCATCCTTTGTGGACATGTCATAACCTGAGTTGACAAGATATTAGGAAAAACAAACGAGGTATCCATAGAAGAGGACCACTAAAAGAGATAAAGATGAGAATGTGTGCATGAGAGTGCAATGATGCATGTTGGGTTAGCTTGGATGCGAAAAATGGACATTAAGGAACTTACAAACTAGTAAATGTAAAACACGAACTTTTATTAATGCCTTTCAAAATTTTAGAGAATTAGTAAAGATTCACAGCTTAGATTTTGATTTCATGAGATGATAAATTTCTTGGTGACATGTTAGGCTAATATAAAAAAAAGAAAAATAATGAAAGAGTTGGTATATTAACACAAGTAAAAGTTATGTTCTTGTACGGTATATGGTTTATGACTATTCTAAGCTTTGGGCTCCATTTTATTCTAAAATTTGATTTCGTTTTTGGGTTATACAAAGGAAGATTGGTTTGTTAAAGGTTCCTAAATTACTCTTCGTTGAACCAGTGAGACACTCTGAAACACTACTATAATCATTGTAAAAGCACAAAGACTCCTCGAAAATAATAACGTATTCCAAGTTCAATATGAGTGGGATATTTTACCAGCCCTTGCACAAGCAAAGTAGCTTCAGGAAAGTCTTGCTTACTCTATCCCTCCTAAAGGTGCAGCTAAGATCTAAAGCTTAAGTCGTGCATAAATTGTGTGTACAAAGTCATAAGTAACATGTAAAAGAAAGGAAAAAAATAAATAAGCAATTGAATATCATGTATCAATCATCCAAGCAAATTCAATATTTAAGAAATGCCCCTCAAATTACCATGCAAGCAAAAATATCACCTTGAAAATCCCAAATTTTAAAAACAAAAAATAAAATCATTTAATTCTTGGTCACACTTTCTTAAAAAAATTAATAAAGTAGTGGAGTTGCCGCTGTTACAAATGGGATTGCAGATGGGGAAAAATTCTCGATTGTGAGATGGAAAAGAAATATTTTTTATTTAAAAATTTTAAAAATTAAAATTACATTGAAGTACCACCATTCTTTTATACGGTGAGATTGGTCATCAGTTTTCATTTTTTATTATTCAAAGATGTTAAAAGAAGAATGAAAATAAATAAAAAAAAGCAAATTGGTCTTATTTTTCAAAGAAATAAATTTGAAAGTCGGTTGCATGTGTGAAAGTATTAGCACACTCGTAACATCTGAAAATTGGTACTATTAAATGATATATTTTTTGCATTTAAAACCGATTGGGTTAATAAAAGAATTTTTTTATTTGGAATTGATGTTTGTAGGTATGCAAGGATACTTTGGGAAGCACGAAAATTTCAAATTTGTTTTGTCCCGTGCACCATTGAAAATATCTTTTTAAAGAATGAAAGAGCTTTGCCATCGCTTAATTTTTCATCCTCAAATTAATACAAATACAAATGTCATGTAAGGGTATTTTCGAAAGATGCAAAAAATTTCGCAATCATTCCATTCCATGTATCTTTGAATATATTTTTCAAAAACAAAAAAAAAAAATTCAATATTGCTCAACTTTTCAACCTCAGATCAAGGAAAATATAATGAATGTGTAAAATGCATATGAAAATGCCTCAATAGTAAGCCAAAAGAAAAATTTACCAAAATCATACAATAACTTGTGTGTTTTACTAATCAATTATTGAGCCCAAAATATATTCATTTCATAATTTCTTCTTACCTTTCATGGACCACAAAATCTGATCATCCATGATCTAAGTGAGATATTGTCAAGGTCTTCAAATAAAGTCGTTGTCATATCTTTGATGTAATTATATTTTTATAAGAGAATCTGCAAAAAAGTCCTCCTGTGTTAGATAATCCTTATTTTTATCTGAAGAAAAAATCAAGAAAATAAAAAAAGATTAAGAATTTAAAAGTTTCATATTTTTAACTTTAAATGTATAAATCAAAGAAATCAACATATTTATTTGATTAAAAAGTAGCACTAATGACTCGTAAAGGACCATTTTACATTATTGAAAGCAAACTAATACTGAATATAGATTCTCGGCTTTCTTGGTATGCTAACAAGATGTTTGAGTTAAAGAATATTCAGTTCTACTATATAACCAAGAAAATTGAACAGTTCCAAGTTGTTATGGACTATTATTATCGGTCAGACATCATTGAAGATATCAAAAACAAAAGATTTCAAAAAGAAAAGCTAAGGACAACATTTAAAACTTCACATCAAATTCTATTCTTGAATACAAAATTTCGAGATCGAAAGGAACTTTCTAGGAAAAGAATGGGTTAAAGAACTTGATATTGATCAAGGCTTAAAATATTTGACAAATCAAAACAGTAATTATTCAAAAGATTTGAAAGAAAATGTGACCACACTTTGAGAGAGATGGTGAGAGCTTGTTATTTAGGAGAAACACCCATAAAAAAAATGAAATGTTCTTGGGCAGGAAGTGTTACCATCTTTATTGATTTAAGCAAATTAATTATGCACAATCTAGATCCTTAGATTTTAGAGTATTGTGACTTTGGCAGATAGAAAAATTAATCAAAAAAGCATACCTTAATCCATGAAGGTAAATCTCTTAAAGGTTTTGATGCAAAGATAATAATAGTTGAAGAAGCTTGATTTCTCTTCCTTTATTCTTTTTCTTTACTTACCATCTTTGATAGAGAGAATGATATTTATAGTAGATGAAGAGAGGACCAAGATGATAAAAAATTCTTTGATACTTATCTTTTATCAAGATAAGTTTAATCTAAATACTATCTTCAAGTGACTTAATAATTTTTTTTAAAAAAATTATTAATCATAATTATCTCTATGATTATCTCTTATTTATTTAATTTTTTCAATAAAAAGTAATTATTAACAAACACGTGAATCACATAATAAACTATCTAACAAAAAACCCTGTGACGTGGAGAAAATAATAATGAAAATAAAGGATATCGTTTTCGGGTTTTCTCCCCTCTCTCCCTCGAACAGAAAAGCTCAGTTTCTGGGCTTATATAGGCAGTATCTCTTCAGCCTTAACTGCCTCTCTACGTGGCCGGTTAACGTACCATGCAGATCTTTTATTAGTCGAGTTGGAGCCTCGTGCTTGGCGCACGTAATCTTCTCTATCTAGCTTAGCCAACAACTTATAACAACCTGAAATACTCAGAGAGGAAACAACGGGTTAGGGTGCTTCTTGGTGGGCGGCAACGCCTGCAGTTGCTGTGTGGTAAAATGTAATGGATCTTACCCATCGTAAATGCCGATTAATGACCCTGTAGTTCTTCCATGGAGGAAATATATTTTGCTCAGTGGTATATGCTCATCGAATTTATCTTTAAGCTGATCAATAATAGACGTCTCTCCTTGTAAAGATCCAGCAATTTGATTATGGCTGATAAGAAACTCCCGCAGCTTGAAATTCTCCTATGCGTTCTGCTATGGAGTCCTTGGCTCTTGCACCATCTTCTCCATGATGGCTTCTGGTTCAACAAGAGCATTTCGTGTACATGGTTCCTTTTCCAACTTTTCCTATTCAGCTGCTTTCCTCATCTCTTCTGCTGTAGCTAGTTTCAGTAACTGAAACTTCCTTCCTGCCATACACTTCACCAGCATGCGTGTCATTTGCTGCCAGGGCCGAATAACGTCCCTGTGATGCAGCATGCTGAGCAAAATTACTAGTCAAAGAAACAAGACAATCCTTAATCCGTTGTGGGAGCTTGTTAGTTGGGTGAGAGAAACTTCTTTTAGATGAATCATGTGCATAACGTGCATCTACTAACGAAATTACTGCATAATCATTTATGTGAGGAATTGCTCTATCTGAGACAAGTGAGTAAAGGTAAAAGAATTCCCGTCATTGCTAAATAGACAGTAGATTACCATACTAAGCTGAAAATGGAAAACAAAAAGAACTAAAGAATGCATGAATGCAGTTTGTGCAGTGGCACAAAAAAAGGGCAAAGAGATTACTTTGAAGGAGTTTGTAATGGCCAGAAACTGATGAACTCATTTAATGGTCTGCCAAATCTAGTCATTTGCATCTCCATGGACAGTAAATGCTTAAAGAAAATTTGCAATGGTTATTGGGATGAGGTGGCTGCCAGCATGACTAAAGGACTGGGGATTACAATCCCCACTTGTACTGCTAGAATTATTTATGCAATTATACTGATAATGAAAATAACACAACTACAAGAATAATCTTTCATTGAGGCATTAATGTGGTTAGACACTTAATTTTGATAAATTACAAATTCTTCATGAATGAAATAAAAATAAAAGATGATAAGAACGGTCAAAATAAGGAAAAAAGGAAAACAAATCAACAGAAAAATTTAAAACAAGAAGCAAAGTCAAGATGAAAATAATAACTACAATAAAAGTGCAAAAAAAAAAAAAAGAAAAAAGAAAGAGAGAGAGAGAGAAATCTTCCCTCTAGAAAACCATCTCTCTCCTTCTTTTGGAAGGATTTTGTTCTCTTTCTCCAGCTATATGGATCCTGTGCCAGTGAGGTGGCACAACAAGATTCAATCCTACACTGGACTACTGGTGTTCATCTTTCCTTTCGTTCTTCGCGTTGCAAGAAATCTCTACCGAACAATAATCACTCTCCTCCTCCTTGTTTCTTTCTTCAACTGTATCACAACAGTTATTTTTCTTTGATGAAATTATTGGTTTCTTGAACCGTTGAAATAAATTGATCGAAAAACCTTGGATTTCATTTGAGAATATGGGTCCGTAATATGCATTTTTATCTGATGCCTTGGATTTCTAAATTGGTTGTTTTTCTTGCCACATATCATTATTTCTTGATTGGAAGTTTGATCCGTTTGTTTTTTGGATGGCATAAAAATTTAGTTGATGAAATGAATAGCTTGAATTTGATTGTGGTTAATTGTATGATATATTGTTTATTTGCAGATGATTTACATTGGTAAGTGTTAGATTTATAATAAATATATGTGTTTGGATTCATGAATATAATTTTGTGACTAATTTTTTGAGAAAAATGTTTTAGAGAATATAGTAACCTCAATGGTGGATCTAATTGCATTACTTTTTAAAACTAAAATATGTTTAATTTTAAAAAGTGAGGATTTGATAACATAATTATGGTCTAAAATTTTGATCTATCATCATGTCTGAGATTTTTGTGTGCTCTTACTTCAGTTGAAATATTATTGTGAGTAAATGCGTTAAAATTGATTCTAGTTTTTGCTTTTAAATGCTCATAGTGTTAGAGTCATCTGTTGCAAGTTCTTCTAAGGTTGCCTCCAAATTTTTGTTGGAACCGATTTATCTAGTCCTTCTTTGGATCTTGAATTGCTTTAAGAACTAAGATTAAAGTGTAGGCATAGTTAAACATCAACCTCACTGGCACCATCACAATCCATTATTGCCTTGCCATCATTCTCAACAATAGAATCGCCCTCCTTCACTGCCTCACCATTATCAATAGAAGCACCGCCACCATTTTCTAATGGCTCGCCATTATCCTCAGTAGCAAACTCACTCTCCTTCGTTACATCACCATCATTATCAAGAGAAACATGATCAACTTTCAATGTTGACTCACCCTCGTTTGTAGGACCACCAGTTCATTCGGTTGCTAACTCATCATCACCACATGCATCGCCATCATGTTCTTCAAATAGCTCCATATCGTTCTTAGTGAACTGGTCAAGAATGAATGTAGCTTATAAGGAACCAAGAGTGTCCATTGATGTACCATATTGTCACGACCTTCTGCAAGGTAGGGAGATTTGGTTTATTGGTAAGCTGCCATTAGATACTTATTAGGATAAGTTGGCCCTGTGCTCAGAGATTTGTTTGATGCTGTGCCCATCCTTGTTTGGCAAGCTAGCAGTTATTAGCATGCAAAGAAATGCAGCATGTTATTTTAGTCTTGAAATGCCTACATAAAATACATCATCAGCATGCAAATGAATGCATCTTCTGTGAGTCTTTTGAATTGCCTGCTTAAATACAAGCTGCGTGTTGCAGGGTTTATAGTTTTCCTGTTATGGCTTAAATAGTTTGCATACAATGGCCCTTTGTTTCTTCAGAATCTTGACAAAGCGTGTTCTAATTAAAACCAAGAGAATGAATTTCTATGGTAAAATTGGAAATTTGCATTACACATTTGTGGGAAACCATTTTCTATCAAGGAAACTAGACAAAGATGCAATGATCACCTGAAGAAAGAAGTAGAGATCCCTAGCACATTGTTCATACTCCCCACAACTAACAAGACTCACAATTGTTTGCATTGACAAATATTTGCAGGATCAGCCATAAGAATGATGCAATATCATGCTGCTCATCACAAAAGATTTGCATGTTTATCAGCTCCTTCTTGTTGCTGCTCATCACTCAATCTAAGGGATGAAATTTGAGCAGGTTACTGGTGTTTTATTCGCTCTTCCTTTTGCATGCTTTTCCTGGGTGTCTAGCCTCAGAATCAATGTATGAATCAATAACTTTCCATGTGCTTTACCAGGACTTCTTACAGGGGAATGACGTGTGTCTTACATATTCAACTTTAACCTCTTGCCAAACAAGCAACTACTGATTGTTTGGTCGAGATCTTTTTCTGCCAGACTCGCTTAGGTAAGTGTGATACTGCTGAACATGACCTCTACCTGTCTTCTTTTTGAAATGGCCTCCTGAATTTTCAAACGGGTGATGAATGCAAGAAACACTCAATTCCTACTAATTTTGCGATCAAAATTCGAGAAAACTAAGAATAGTGTAACACAATGAATGAAATAAAGCAATATAGAAGTAGAAATTACCTTAGACTGCCCAAGTTTAAGACTGGTCGCATGACAGCACGAGCCAAAAGCTCCTTCCTGTATAATAATGTTAGGCTCGACCTGATATCCTGTCGGCGTGGGCTGTTTACATGTCTACGAAAGACGAGAACCATCAAGTGGCCTAGCCCTGTTCATCTATAGTGTATGACTATTATTGAGAATCATGCCTCGAGCGAAGTGGATGGTTCGAGCCATTGTTCGTGACCACCAGGAATTCAAGTCTAATTTGGTTCTTGTTCTCCTCTGCCTTGTATCTCATTACTGCTTCTTTGAGGTAATCTTTGTTTCTCTGGCTTTATTTTATTTGTTTTATACATTTGTTTTTACAAATGCGTTTTTCTTTTGGTGACTTGATCTGGGTTTGTTTGTATGTGATTTTGATTAGATTTTCTTTTCATTTATTGATGACTTTAATTTTAGTTTTCCAAGTTAATCTTTATAGTGAATTTAGATTAGTTTCCTTTTTATGTACATCGAGTTTTAGGTTTGTTATTCGTTCGATGAATTCTAAAACTGATTCACTAATGATCATCTTCCTTTCTTGTCTTTAAAATACGTTTTCTTTGGTAAATATCTTTGTTATGGATTTTATCTAAATTTCAGCATAATATATGTCTTTTGTAAGAATACCCTTTTACTTTCTCTATGGCTACACTCCTGGTTTACTTCATGATGGAAAATTTGTGCAAGGATGTGATGCTTCTGTATTATTGGATCCTACTGGTAAGGATTTCGTGAAAGATTTTCCTTCTAATAAATCTTTGAAGGGTTTTAGTGAAATCAACCTTATGAAGTTTGAGCTTAAAGATAGTCTTGGTATTGTTTCTCTTTCTAATATTCTTATACTACAACTAAAGAAAGGTGTTGTTGCAGTCAGTTTCTCTGCCTCTCTCTTTCCAGCTCACTCTCATAAAAGTTAATGATTTTTCAAATTTCAGGGTGGTGGCCTAATTTCTCGGTTATATATTGTTAAGAGAGGGAGAAAGAGAGAAAGAATTGACTAGAATTAAATCTTTCTACCGAAAACAACACCAAGACATACTAATTCAAAGTCAAACTTGATAATGTCGATTACGTTAAAACGCTTTAAATATTTATTCGAAGGAGAATCTTTCTCGAAATCGTACCATCTGTAGGATCTAATAATACAAATGCATCACATCCCTACATAAATTTTTCATCACGAAGTAAAGAAAGAATATAGTCATTAAGTAAAGAGAAAGTAAAAAATTCTTCCTCAAAAAGATATAAATTCAGCTGAAATTTAGATGAAAAATCTATAGAAAAATCATTAAGAAAAAATATAGAACAAGAATATTAGGAAATAAAGATTATCATCTCTCAAAGGTTTGGAATTCATCAAATGAGTATCAAACAAAAACTTGATGTACAGAAAAAGAATTATAAATTCACTACAAAGATCAATTTAAGAAATTGATATTAAAATCATTAATAAACAGAAAGAAAATCTAGTCAAAATCACATATATTTTTTTATCATGAAGTAGATCAAGAGCATAGTCAAAGAAAAAGTAAAAGGTTTTTCCTCAAAAGTATATATATTCCACTGAAATTAAGATCAAATCAATAGCAAAGATCATTACACAAAAAAAAAAAAAGGAAAGTCAAGAAAGAAAGGTTATTATCTCTAAACAAGTTCCGGAATTCATCAAATTAAGTAGTAAACCAGAAATTTAAATGTATATGAAAAAGAATTTTTAAAATTAACTATTAAATTAAAAGGGACATGAGAAACAAAGATCAAAATCATCAAGAAATAAAAAGTAACTATAACCAAAATAACATATATAACTAACTCTAGAGAAAGGGGAAACCAATTTTAAGGACAAACGTAAAAAAGAAAAAAAAGTACCTCTATGAAACAGTCATGAAAAACCACGCAGAGGAAAATAAAAGCCAAAATAGGCTTGACTTTATAGAGATCGCGAACAATTGCTCAAAACCATCTGCTCTACTTCGAGGTATAATTCTCGATAATAATTATACTCTAGAGACTGACGAGGTTGGCCCACTCGATGGCTCTCATCCTTTGTGGACATGTCATAACCTGAGTTGACAAGATATTAGGAAAAACAAACGAGGTATCCATAGAAGAGGACCACTAAAAGAGATAAAGATGAGAATGTGTGCATGAGAGTGCAATGATGCATGTTGGGTTAGCTTGGATGCGAAAAATGGACATTAAGGAACTTACAAACTAGTAAATGTAAAACACGAACTTTTATTAATGCCTTCAAAATTTTAGAGAATTAGTAAAGATTCACAGCTTAGATTTTGATTTCATGAGATGATAAATTTCTTGTGACATGTTAGGCTAATATAAAAAAAAGAAAAATAATGAAAGAGTTGGTATATTAACACAAGTAAAAGTTATGTTCTTGTACGGTATATGGTTCATGACTATTCTAAGCTTTGGGCTCCATTTTATTCTAAAATTTGATTTCGTTTTGGGTTATACAAAGGAAGATTGGTTTGTTAAAGGTTCCTAAATTACTCTTCGTTGAACCAGTGAGACACTCTGAAACACTACTATAATCATTGTAAAAGCACAAAGACTCCTCGAAAATAATAACGTATTCCAAGTTCAATATGAGTGGGATATTTTACCAGCCCTTGCACAAGCAAAGTAGCTTCAGGAAAGTCTTGCTTACTCTATCCCTCCTAAAGGTGCAGCTAAGATCTAAAGCTTAAGTCATGCATAAATTGTGTGTACAAAGTCATAAGTAACATGTAAAAGAAAGCAAAAAAATAAATAAGCAATTGAATATCATGT
Source organism: Moringa oleifera (assembly GCA_021397835.1). Lineage (NCBI taxonomy): Eukaryota > Viridiplantae > Streptophyta > Magnoliopsida > Brassicales > Moringaceae > Moringa > Moringa oleifera. The sequence goes on from JAJFZO010000579.1 coordinate 3,554,776, forward strand.
ATCAATCATCCAAGCAAATTCAATATTTAAGAAATGCCCTCAAGTTACCATGCAAGCAAAAATATCACCTTGAAAATCCCAAATTTTAAAACCAAAAAATAAAATCATTTAATTCTTGGTCACACTTTCTTAAAAAAATTAATAAAGTAGTGGAGTTGCCGCTGTTACAAATGGGATTGCAGATGGGAAAAATTCTCGATTGTGAGATGGAAAAGAAATATTTTTTATTTAAAAATTTTAAAAATTAAAATTACATTGAAGTACCACCATTCTTTTATACGGTGAGATTGGTCATCAGTTTTCATTTTTTATTATTCAAAGATGTTAAAAGAAGAATGAAAATAAATAAAAAAAAAGCAATTGGTCTTATTTTTCAAAGAAATAAATTTGAAAGTCGGTTGCATGTGTGAAAGTATTAGCACACTCGTAACATCTGAAAATTGGTACTATTAAATGATATATTTTTTGCATTTAAAACCGATTGGGTTAATAAAAGAATTTTTTTATTTGGAATTGATGTTTGTAGGTATGCAAGGATACTTTGGGAAGCACGAAAATTTCAAATTGTTTTGTCCCGTGCACCATTGAAAATATCTTTTTAAAGAATGAAAGAGCTTTGCCATCGCTTAATTTTTCATCCTCAAATTAATACAAATACAAATGTCATGTAAGGGTATTTTGGAAAGATGCAAAAAATTTCGCAATCATTCCATTTCATGTATCTTCGAATATTTTTTAAAAACAAAAAAAAAATTCAATATTGCTCAACTTTTCAACCTCAGATCAGGGAAAATATAATGAATGTGTAAAATGCATATGAAAATGCCTCAATAGTAAGCCAAAAGAAAAATTTACCAAAATCATACAATAACTTGTGTGTTTTACTAATCAATTATTGAGCCCAAAATATATTCATTTCATAATTTCTTCTTACCTTTCATGGACCACAAAATCTGATCATCCATGATCTAAGTGAGATATTGTCAAGGTCTTCAAATAAAGTCGTTGTCATATCTTTGATGTAATTATATTTTTATAAGAGAATCTGCAAAAAAGTCCTCCTGTGTTAGATAATCCTTATTTTTATCTGAAGAAAAAATCAAGAAAATAAAAAAAGATTAAGAATTTAAAAGTTTCATATTTTTAACTTTAAATGTATAAATCAAAGAAATCAACATATTTATTTGATTAAAAAGTAGCACTAATGACTCGTAAAGGACCATTTTACATTATTGAAAGCAAACTAATACTGAATATAGATTCTCGGCTTTCTTGGTATGCTAACAAGATGTTTGAGTTAAAGAATATTCAGTTCTACTATATAACCAAGAAATTGAACAGTTCCAAGTTGTTATGGACTATTATTATCGGTCAGACATCATTGAAGATATCAAAAACAAAAGATTTCAAAAAGAAAAGCTAAGGACAACATTTAAAACTTCACATCAAATTCTATTCTTGAATACAAAATTTCGAGATCGAAAGGAACTTTCTAGGAAAAGAATGGGTTAAAGAACTTGATATTGATCAAGGCTTAAAATATTTGACAAATCAAAACAGTAATTATTCAAAAGATTTGAAAGAAAATGTGACCACACTTTGAGAGAGATGGTGAGAGCTTGTTATTTAGGAGAAACACCCATAAAAAAAATGAAATGTTCTTGGGCAGGAAGTGTTACCATCTTTATTGATTTAAGCAAATTGATTATGCACAATCTAGATCCTTAGATTTTAGAGTATTGTGACTTTGGCAGATAGAAAAATTAATCAAAAAAGCATACCTTAATCCATGAAGGTAAATCTCTTAAAGGTTTTGATGCAAAGAAATAATAGTTGAAGAAGCTTGATTTCTCTTCCTTTATTCTTTTTCTTTACTTACCATCTTTGATAGAGAGAATGATATTTATAGTAGATGAAGAGAGGACCAAGATGATAAAAAATTCTTTGATACTTATCTTTTATCAGATAAGTTTAATCTAAATACTATCTTCAAGTGACTTAATAATTTTTTTAAAAAATTATTAATCATAATTATCTCTATGATTATCTCTTATTTTTTAATTTTTTCAATAAAAAGTAATTATTAACAAACACGTGAATCACATAATAAACTATCTAACAAAAAACCCTGTGACGTGGAGAAAATAATAATGAAATAAAGGATATCGTTTTCGGGTTTTCTCCCCTCTCTCCTCGGACAGAAAAGCTCAGTTTCTGGGCTTATATAGGCAGTATCTCTTCAGCCTTAACTGCCTCTCTACGTGGCCGGTTAACGTACCATGTAGATCTTTTATTAGTCGAGTTGGAGCCTCGTGCTTGGCGCACGTAATCTTCTCTATCTAGCTTAGCCAACACTTATAACAACCTGAAATACTCAGAGAGGAAACAACGGGTGAGGGTGCTTCTTGGTGGGCGGCAACGCCTGCAGTTGCTGTGTGGTAAAATGTAATGGATCTTACCCATCGTAAATGCCGATTAATGACCCTGTAGTTCTTCCATGGAGGAAATATATTTTGCTCAGTGGTATATGCTCATCGAATTTATCTTTAAGCTGATCAATAATAGACGTCTCTCCTTGTAAAGATCCAGCAATTTGATTATGGCTGATAAGAAACTCCCGCAGCTTGAAATTCTCCTATGCGTTCTGCTCTGGAGTCCTTGACTCTTGCACCATCTTCTCCATGATGGCTTCTGGTTCAACAAGAGCATTTCGTGTACATGGTTCCTTTTCCAACTTTTCCTATTCAGCTGCTTTCCTCATCTCTTCTGCTGTAGCTAGTTTCAGTAACTGAAACTTCCTTCCAGCCATACACTTCACCAGCATGCGGGTCATTTGCTGCCAGGGCCGAATAACGTCCCTGTGATGCAGCATGCTGAGCAAAATTACTAGTCAAAGAAACAAGACAATCCTTAATCCGTTGTGAGAGCTTGTTAGTTGGGTGAGAGAAACTTCTTTTAGATGAATCATGTGCATAACGTGCATCTACTAACGAAATTACTGCATAATCATTTATGTGAGGAATTGCTCTATCTGAGACAAGTGAGTAAAGGTAAAAGAATTCCTGTCATTGCTAAATAGACAGTAGATTACCATACTAAGCTGAAAATGGAAACAGAAAAGAACTAAGAATGCATGAATGCAGTTTGTGCAGTGGCACAAAAAAAGGCATCAGAGATACTTTGGAAGCGTTTTGTAATGGCCAGAAACTGATGAACTCATTTAATGGTCTGCCAAATCTAGTCATTTGCATCTCCATGGACATTAAATGCTTAAAGAAGAAATTTGCAATGGTTTTGGGATGGGTGGCTGCCAGCATGACTAAACAGGACTGGGTGATTACAATCCCCACTTGTACTGCTAGAATTATTTAATGGCAATTATACTGATAATGAAAAGAACACAACTACAAGAATAATCTTTCATTGAGGCATTAATGTGGTTAGAACACTTAATTTTGATAAATTTACATTCTTCATGAAATGAAATAAAAATAAAAGATGATAAGAACTGTCAAAATAAGGAAAAAAAGGAAAACAAACCAACAGAAAAATTTAAAACAAGAAGCAAAGTCAAGATGAAAATAATAACTACAATAAAATTGCCAAAAAAAAAAAAGAAAGAGAGAAAAAGAGAGAGAGAAATCTTCCCTTTCATTCTTCCCTCTAGAAAACCATCTCTCTCCTTCTTTTGGAAAGATTTTGTTCTCTTTCTCTTGCTATATGCATCCTGTGCCAGTGAGGTGGCACAACTAGATTAAATCCTACACTGGACTACTGGTGTTCATCTTTCCTTTCCGTTCTTCGCGTTGCAAGAAATCTCTACCGAACAATAATCACTCTCCTCCTCCTTGTTTCTTTCTTCAACTGTATCACAACAGTTATTTTTCTTTGATGAAATTATTGGTTTCTTGAACCGTTGAAATAAATTGATCGAAAAACCTTGGATTTCATTTGAGAATATGGGTCCGTAATATGCATTTTTATCTGATGCCTTGGATTTCTAATTGGGTTTTTCTTGCCACATATCATTATTTCTTGATTGGAAGTTTGATCCGTTTGTTTTTTGGATGGCATAAAAATTTAGTTGATGAAATGAATAGCTTGAATTTGATTGTGGTTAATTGTATGATATATTGTTTATTTGCAGATGATTTACATTGGTAAGTGTTAGATTTATAATAAATATATGTGTTTGGATTCATGAATATAATTTTTGGACTAATTTTTTGAGAAAAATGTTTTAGAGAATATAGTAACCTCAATGGTGGATCTAATTGCATTACTTTTTAAAACTAAAATATGTTTAATTTTAAAAAGTGAGGATTTGATAACATAATTATGGTCTAAAATTTTGATCTATCATCATCTCTGAGATTTTGTGTGCTCTTACTTCAGTTGAAATATTATTGTGAGTAAATGCGTTAAAATTGATTCTAGTTTTTGCTTTTAAATGCTCATAGTGTTAGAGTCATCTGTTGCAAGTTCTTCTAAGGTTGCCTCCAAATTTTTGTTGGAACCGATTTATCTAGTCCTTCTTTGGATCTTGAATTGCTTTAAGAACTAAGATTAAAGTGTAGGCATAGTTAAACATCAACCTCACTGGCACCATCACAATCCATTATTGCCTTGCCATCATTCTCAACAATAGAATCGCCCTCCTTCACTGCCTCACCATTATCAATAGAAGCACCGCCACCATTTTCTAATGGCTCGCCATTATCCTCAGTAGCAAACTCACTCTCCTTCGTTACATCACCATCATTATCAAGAGAAGCATGATCAACTTTCAATGTTGACTCACCCTCGTTTGTAGGACCACCAGTTCATTCGGTTGCTAACTCATCATCACCACATGCATCGCCATCATGTTCTTCAAATAGCTCCATATCGTTCTTAGTGAACTGGTCAAGAATGAATATAGCTTATAAGGAACCAAGAGTGTCCTTTGATGTACCATATTGTCACGACCTTCTGCAAGGTAGGGAGATTTGGTTTATTGGTAAGCTGCCATTAGATACTTATTAGGATAAGTTGGCCCTGTGCGCAGAGATTTGTTTGATGCTGTGCCCATCCTTGTTTGGCAAGCTAGCAGTTATTAGCATGCAAAGAAATGCAGCATTTTATTTTAGTCTTGAAATGACTACATAAAATACATCATCAGCATGCAAATGAATGCATCTTCTGTGAGTCTTTTGAATTGCCTGCTTAAATACAAGCTGCGTGTTGCAGGGTTTATAGTTTTCCTGTTATGGCTTAAATAGCTTGCAGACAATGGCCCTTTGTTTCTTCAAAATCTTGACAAAGCGTGTTCTAATTAAAACCAAGAGAATGAATTTCTATGGTAAAATTGGAAATTTGCATTACACATTTGTGGGAAACCATTTTCTATCAAGGAAACTAGACAAAGATGCAATGATCACATGAAGAAAGAAGTAGAGATCCCTAGCACATTGTTCATACTCCCCACAACTAACAAGACTCACAATTGTTTGCATTGATAAATATTTGCAGGATCAGCCATAAGAATGATGCAATATCATGCTGCTCATCACAAAAGATTTGCATGTTTATCAGCTCCTTCTTGTTGCTGCTCATCACTCAATCTAAGGGATGAAATTTGAGCAGGTTACTGGTTTTTTATTCGCTCTTCCTTTTGCATGCTTTTTCCTGGGTGTTTAGCCTCAGAATCAATGTATGAATCAATAACTTTCCATGTGCTTTACCAGGACTTCTTACAGGGGAATGACGTGTGTCTTACATATTCAACTTTAACCTCTTGCCAAACAAGCAACTACTGATTGTTTGGTCGAGATCTTTTTCTACCAGACTCGCTTAGGTAAGTGTGATACTGCCGAACATGACCTCTACCTGTCTTCTTTTTGAAATGGCCTTCTGAATTTTCAAACGGGTGATGAATGCAAGAAACACTCAATTCCTACTAATTTTGCGATCAAAATTCGAGAAAACTAAGAATAGTGTAACACAATGAATGAAATAAAGCAATATAGAAGTAAAAATTACCTTAGACTGCCCAAGTTTAAGACTGGTCGCATGACAGCACGAGCCAAAAGCTCCTTCCTGTATAATAATGTTAGGCTCGACTTGATATCCTGTCGGCGTAGGCTGTTTGCATGTCTACGAAAGACGAGAACCATCAAGTGGCCTAGCCCTGTTCATCTATAGTGTATGACTATTATTGAGAATCATGCCTCGAGCGAAGTGGATGGTTCGAGCCATTGTTCGTGACCACCAGGAATTCAAGTCTAATTTGGTTCTTGTTCTCCTCTACCTTGTATCTCATTACTGCTTCTTTGAGGTAATCTTTGTTTCTCTGGCTTTATTTTTTATTTGTTTTATACATTTGTTTTTACAAATGCGTTTTTCTTTTGGTGACTTGATCTGGGTTTGTTTGTATGTGATTTTGATTAGATTTTTCTTTTCATTTATTGATGACTTTAATTTTAGTTTTCCAAGTTAATCTTTATAGTGAATTTAGATTAGTTTCCTTTTTATGTACATCGAGTTTTAGGTTTGTTATTCGTTCGATGAATTCTAAAACTGATTCACTAATGATCATCTTCCTTTCTTGTCTTTAAAATACGTTTTCTTTGGTAAATATCTTTGTTATGGATTTTATCTAAATTTCAGCATAATATATGTCTTTTGTAAGAATACCCTTTTACTTTCTCTATGGCTACACTCCTGGTTTACTTCATGATGGAAAATTTGTGCAAGGATGTGATGCTTCTGTATTATTGGATCCTACTGGTAAGGATTTCGTGAAAGATTTTCCTTCTAATAAATCTTTGAAGGGTTTTAGTGAAATCAACCTTATGAAGTTTGAGCTTAAAGATAGTCTTGGTATTGTTTCTCTTTCTAATATTCTTATACTACAACTAAAGAAGGTGTTGTTGCAGTCAGTTTCTCTGCCTCTCTCTTTCCAGCTCACTCTCATAAAAGTTAATGATTTTTCAAATTTCAGGGTGGTGGCCTAATTTCTCGGTTATATATTGTTAAGAGAGGGAGAAAGAGAGAAAGAATTGACTAGAACTAAATCTTTCTACCGAAAAAAACACCAAGACATACTTATTCAAAGTCAAACTTGATAATGTCGATTACGTTAAAACGCTTTAAATATTTATTCGAAGGAGAATCTTTCTCGAAATCGTACCATCTGTAGGATCTAATAATACAAATGCATCACATCCCTACATAAATTTTCATCACGAAGTAAAGAAAGAATATAGTCATTAAGTAAAGAGAAAGTAAAAGTTCTTCCTCAAAAAGATATAAATTCAGCTGAAATTTAGATGAAAAATCTATAGAAAAATCATTAAGAAAAAATATAGAACAAGAAAATCAGGAAATAAAGATTATCATCTCTCAAAGGTTTGGAATTCATCAAATGAGTATCAAACAAAAACTTGATGTACAGAAAAAGAATTATAAATTCACTACAAAGATCAACTTAAGAAATTGATATTAAAATCATTAATAAATAGAAAGAAAATCTAGTCAAAATCACATATATTTTTTTATCATGAAGTAGATCAAGAGCATAGTCAAAGAAAAAGTAAAAGGTTTTTCCTCAAAAGTATATATATTCCACTGAAATTAAGATCAAATCAATAGCAAAGATCATTACAAAAAAAAAAAAAAGGAAAGTCAAGAAAGAAAGGTTATTATCTCTAAACAAGTTCCGGAATTCATCAAATAAGTAGTAAACCAGAAATTTAAATGTATATGAAAAAGAATTTTTAAAATTAACTATTAAATTAAAAGGGACATGAGAAACAAAGATCAAAATCATCAAGAAATAAAAAGTAACTATAACCAAAATAACATATATAACTAACTCTAGAGAAAGGGGAAACCAATTTTAAGGACAAACGTAAAAAAGAAAAAAAAGTACCTCTATGAAACAGTCATGAAAAACCACGCAGAGGAAAATAAAAGCCAAAATAGGCTTGACTTTATAGAGATCGCGAACAATTGCTCAAAACCATCTGCTCTACTTCGAGGTATAATTCTCGATAATAATTATACTCTAGAGACTGACGAGGTTGGCCCACTCGATGGCTCTCATCCTTTGTGGACATGTCATAACCTGAGTTGACAAGATATTAGGAAAAACAAACGAGGTATCCATAGAAGAGGACCACTAAAAGAGATAAAGATGAGAATGTGTGCATGAGAGTGCAATGATGCATGTTGGGTTAGCTTGGATGCGAAAAATGGACATTAAGGAACTTACAAACTAGTAAATGTAAAACACGAACTTTTATTAATGCCTTCAAAATTTTAGAGAATTAGTAAAGATTCACAGCTTAGATTTTGATTTCATGAGATGATAAATTTCTTGTGACATGTTAGGCTAATATAAAAAAAAGAAAAATAATGAAAGAGTTGGTATATTAACACAAGTAAAAGTTATGTTCTTGTACGGTATATGGTTCATGACTATTCTAAGCTTTGGGCTCCATTTTATTCTAAAATTTGATTTCGTTTTGGGTTATACAAAGGAAGATTGGTTTGTTAAAGGTTCCTAAATTACTCTTCGTTGAACCAGTGAGACACTCTGAAACACTACTATAATCATTGTAAAAGCACAAAGACTCCTCGAAAATAATAACGTATTCCAAGTTCAATATGAGTGGGATATTTTACCAGCCCTTGCACAAGCAAAGTAGCTTCAGGAAAGTCTTGCTTACTCTATCCCTCCTCAAGGTGCAGCTAAGATCTAAAGCTTAAGTCGTGCATAAATTGTGTGTACACAGTCATAAGTAACATGTAAAAGAAAGCAAAAAAATAAATAAGCAATTGAATATCATGTATCAATCATCCAAGCAAATTCAATATTTAAGAAATGCCCCTCAAATTGCCATGCAAGCAAAAATATCACCTTGAAAATCCCAAATTTTAAAACCAAAAAATAAAATCATTTAATTCTTGGTCACACTTTCTTAAAAAAATTAATAAAGTAGTGGAGTTGCCGCTGTTACAAATGGGATTGCAGATGGGGAAAAATTCTCGATTGTGAGATGGAAAAGAAATATTTTTTATTTAAAAATTTTAAAAATTAAAATTGCATTGAAGTACCACCATTCTTTTATACGGTGAGATTGGTCATCAGTTTTCATTTTTTATTATTCAAAGATATTAAAAGAAGAATGAAAATAAATAAAAAAAAAAAGCAAATTGGTCTTATTTTTCAAAGAAATAAATTTGAAAGTCGGTTGCATGTGTGAAAGTATTAGCACACTCGTAACATCTGAAAATTGGTAATATTAAATGATATATTTTTTGCATTTAAAACCGATTGGGTTAATAAAAGAATTTTTTTATTTG